>OX465572.1:15685995-16285995 GCA_950022955.1 Xestia ashworthii
TTACTCTGCGCCTGTGTGGTTGATAATGGCATATTTCCTCTCAAAGAACGCAAGCTCGTGTCCTAAAGTTACAGGTCGTTGACTCTGCAATACTAAAGTCTTGAGGTAAACCTGTAAATCAATTTTAAGGCTTTTGAAGTTCTTCTTTTTTAGTTGTACCGCGACAAGAAATATGTTTTATATTTTATTGTTCATTTTACTCAAAAGGTCGCGTCAAAAATATCAAGTAGCCAACACCAAAACTCTTAAGCGTGATTCCATGTCCTAAAAAGAGAACTATAGAAAAAAAATACAAAAAAATAGTCTCGGACAATATATTCGTAGGCTTTCAATATCGGTTGACCCAAACATCGTTTATATATATAGCCGTTAATGCGATACTGTTGTATGTTGGTCCTGTGGCCCATTCTGGTCCTTTGGGTCGCACGTGCCGATTGTATACGACGCTCTAATGGGTTTCTTATGAGAATGGCTTATGAGGAGTTGTGGAAAGATTCCGGTATGTATTGTGATGGCTATTTTGGTTTCGGAAGTAAATGGTGATTTTTGATGGTGCTGCGATTGTTTGCAGTAAAAGTAGAGTTTAATATTCGAGTCAAATATGGTCAGTTCTTAAGAGTTACAAAGTATGCTGCATAAATGATGTTTAATCTGTTCACCACCGCTTTCAAAACAGTGAAGCAAAACATCGTGACGAAACCGTTTAAATTATAAAGTTCAAGGTTGATTGAGAAAATTTTACAGTTTCGCGTAGCTTGGTGTGCTCAGTCTGTTCGAAGTTGCTCCTTAGTCAAAAGCTAAAAAAATCAAAGCATTTATTTCAAGTAGGCCAATTACAAGCTCTTTTGAATTGTCGAAACAAAAATGAAAATTAAATGTAGCTACAGTCCCAGTCACAAGACATAAAACTGTGAAAGTACTGTAGTTGCCCATTCCCTAGCGTAGATCTCTATGGAGAAGAACGGGCAAGAAACTCCATGGACACTCTTATAAATCAAATTATTGTTACAAAATCTTGGTTACATCATTCATGTTGAGATGGTATATTTTGTGAGAACAATGTAGTAAGATGTGCACGTTAAAAGTGTCCATAGTAAAAAAAAAAAAAAAATCAAATAAACCATGGCAACTAAGAGATGACCAGTCACAACTGACAGCGCCCGTTCACGAACATGCCGCATGGATCAGCAGTCATTCCATAATTTTATTACACTTAATAGGGTTGTCGACTGAAAAAATCTAATTAGTCTGGCAGCTAGATTATGAAAAAATATTTGTTTCTTTTGTTACGTAAATCAAAGTTGACGAAGATACGCTATGCGAATAGACGCTTTTAAAATTCTCAAAACGTCACGTCAAGGTATAATTTTAGTGCGTTCTGACGTCACGAGCCCCCATTCCCGAGTTTCGATGCGTTTTATCTTTGTCAATATTCATTGATTTACAAAAAAAAAAAATTGTTCATTATTTTTAACCGACTTCAAAAAAAGGAGGTTCTCAGTTCGACCCGTATGTATGTATGTTTGTCCGCGATTATCTCGCGTTTGGCTGAACCGATTTTGATGCGGTTTTCAGAAAAGTGTTGGTTACATTCTGGGGAAGGTTTTAGTGTGTGACACTAATGGATATCCCGTGACGTTGCCGCATAGATCCCGTTTTGCTTTCTTGGATTGTAGATTTTGAAAGGCGATTGTATGTTTGCCCGCGATTATCTCGCGTTTGGCTGAACCGATTTTGATGCGGTTTTCAGAAAAGTGTTTGTTACATTCTGGGGAAGGTTTAGTTTATGACACTTATGGATATCCCGTGACGTTGCCGCATAGATCCCGTTTTTAACCGACTTCAAAAAAAGGAGATTCTCAGTTCGACCCGTATGTATGTATGTTTGTCCGCGATTATCTCGCGTTTGGCTGAACCGATTTTGATGCGGTTTTCAGAATAGTGTTGGTTACATTCTGGGGAAAGTTTTAATGTGTGACACTAATGGATATCCCGTGACGTTGCCGCAAAGATCCCGTTTTGCTTTCTTGGATTGTAGATTTTGAAAGGCGATTGTATGTTTGTCCGCGATTATCTCGCGTTTGGCTGAACCGATTTTGATGCGGTTTTCAGAAAAGTGTTTGTTACACTCTGGGAAAGGTTTTAGTGTATGACACTTATGGATATCCCGTGACGTTGCCGCATAGATCCCGTTTTTCTTTCTTGGATTGTAGATTTTGAAAGACGATTGTATGTTTGCCCGCGATTATCTCGCGTTTGGCTGAACCGATTTTGATGCGGTTTTCAGAAAAGTGTTTGTTACATTCTGGGGAAGGTTTAGTTTATGACACTTATGGATATCCCGTGACGTTGCCGCATAGATCCCGTTTTTAACCGACTTCAAAAAAAGGAGATTCTCAGTTCGACCCGTATGTATGTATGTTTGTCCGCGATTATCTCGCGTTTGGCTGAACCGATTTTGATGCGGTTTTCAGAATAGTGTTGGTTACATTCTGGGGAAAGTTTTAATGTGTGACACTAATGGATATCCCGTGACGTTGCCGCAAAGATCCCGTTTTGCTTTCTTGGATTGTAGATTTTGAAAGACGATTGTATGTTCGTCCGCGATTATCTCGCGTTTGGCTGAACCGATTTTGATGCGGTTTTCAGAAAAGTGTTTGTTACATTCTGGGAAAGGTTTTATTGTATGACACTTATGGGTATCCCGTGACGTTGCCGCATAGACCCCGTTTTGTGCTTTCTTGGATTGTTGATTTTGAAAGACGATTGTATGTTTGTCCGCAATTATCTCGCGTTTGGCTGAACCGATTTTTATGCGGTTTTCAGAAAAGTGTTTGTTACATTCTGGGAAAAGTTTTAGTGTATGACACTTATGGATATCCCGTGACGTTGCCGCATAGATCCCGTTTTTCTTTCTTGGATTGTAGATTTTGAAAGACGATTGTATGTTTGTCCGCGATTATCTCGCGTTTGGCTGAACCGATTTTGATGCGGTTTTCAGAAAAGTGTTTGTTACATTCTGGAAAAGGTTTTAGTGTATGACACTTATGGGTATACTGTGACGTTGCCGCATAGATCCCGTTTTGTGCTTTCTTGGATTGTTGATTTTGAAAGACGATTGTATGTTTGTCCGCGATTATCTCGCGTTTGGCTGAACCGATTTTGATGCGGTTTTCAGAAAAGTGTTCTTTACATTCTGGGGAAGGTCATAGTGTATGACACTAATGGATATCCCGTGACGTTGCCGCATAGATCCCGTTTTGCTTTCTTGGATTGTAGATTTTGAAAGACGATTGTATGTTTGTCCACGATTATCTCACGTTTGGCTGAACCGATTTGATGCGGTTTACGAACAACACACAAAGTTCGAGTAGACGTGGATTATAATTGTTTATCATGCGATCGCTCTCATTTCTTTTGAGGTTGCAAAACCGGCCTTTGTTTGCCAAAGTTTCATCCGGACCTAATAATTCAGTTTCTGTCTTTATAGGTCGTGGAAACCCAAATCGGCAAATAGGTAATTCTCGGTTCTTGGAACGTTCAGTTAAACACAGAGGTAGGATACTGACTGTTTATTCGTAGTTAAGTCTACCCACATCATTACATATCAAAATACCCTACATTTTTCTCCCCTTTAAATCCAAGATTGGTATCCTAAATAATATGTAAACTACTTTATTTATAAAATATCAACACTGGTTTGCTTAACATAATATTAACACTCGTTTACATGCTATTTTACTCATGTCTAGCTAGGTTGTAAGCTCGCAGCGCACGAGCTGAAGCACCCTGCGGAGGAGGCGTCGGAGAGTGAGCAGCGAGCGAGCAGTTATTCGCGCATCACGTTCATCACTCGTTTCAAAAGACCTGTTAATAGATGTGTGAATACACTGAGAAGCGTGATTCTGTATCGGTAAACGTTTCCGATTCGCGAGACAATGCATGTCGCTCACAATCAGCGGACAGTCGCGCATCACGTTCCGCACTTGTCTCTAGAGACCCAGAAGCAGATGCGTAGATACGCTGAGAACTCAAGCGCAATTCTCTATCCGTAAACGTCTCCGACTCGCGAGACAATGCATGACGTTCACGATCAGCAGTCAGTCGCGCATCTATTCTTCACTGGTATCTAGAGACCTGGATGTAGATGCGTAAAAACGCTGAGAACGCAGGCGTGCTTCGCGATCCGAAGAGGTTTCCACGGAGCAAGTTGCAGCCTGATGTTCTCGAACAGCATCAAGTCTCTCCTGACGCTCTTCGGTAGATTCTTGGGATCTTATGATCCCCAATCTTTTAGCTCCTTTGGAACATTGGGAAAGATTTGACCTCTTTCTAGGCATGGTTATAGTTTTGTTGTGAAGATACCTGATCAATAAAATCTTAGTGACTGCTCCCCTGCGTTACCCGGTAGGCTACCGAGTCACGAAGATAAATGGAAAAGGAAATTAAACACTCAAATAACATAAGCCCGAAGGCATACTTATTCGATAAAATAATAAATGGAAGTTTTGGCCAGTAGAGTCAAATTTGCAATGATATACCATCGTCATCGAAAATCAGTCCTAAACTGTTACCGCACCGCGTGGAGGTACTCCCAGCTTATGTTATTTTATACAGTGAAATCAGTGATAGCTTTGCAATAATTTTACATCAGATGTTTCTGATCTTCGATTTTTTATAAGTCAACAGGAAATGCCCATCAGACCGAACAACTTTTGATAAGCGCTGAGAAGTTTGCTCATCAGTTGCATTGGCTCTACTCTGACGAGCATGTTCACGCATGGACAACAAGCGCAGAGTATAGTTTGCTCCTCAGTTTCATTTGCCCTAGCTTGACGAATATGTTCCCGCATGTGTAACAAACGCTGACTGGTTTGCTCCTCACATTTGGAGGCTCTAATAGAATGGGCGTTCTCACGAAGTTTTGACAAGCGACCCTTTCTTTGCTCATCAGTTTCTGCAGCACGAATAATATGTTGACGATCTCTTGCAGCATCAACTCGTCGCTTTTTTTCATCGGGAGTTTTCATTCTCCCTTGTGCGACATTTCCTTAAACCATCCTTCGTTTTTCTACCTAGGCCCATAGGCACACTGAATAATAGTAGATATGTCAATGTCATAATTACAGACTGATACAAGTACTACTTTAGAACTTATCACTAAAAACCTACCTTTAAAATAAATGGAGGACCTAACTATGTCATCATCATCATCATCGGCCCATTAATGTTCCCACTGCTGGGACAGGCCTCCTCTCTGTGAGAGGGAACCTAACTATGTACAAACTAGAAATTATCCCAAAACCTAAAATAAATGGAGTACCTATCACTAAAAAGTATGAAATAAAAATAAAATAAATTAAAAAAAAAATCAAAACAAAAATGAAATAAAAATAAAATAAAAATCAAAACAAAAATGACTAATTCGAATTAAAAAACAAAACTAACAAAAAAATTATAACTTGATCTGATTTCTTTTTAAAAAAAAGAGAACCGACTCCAAAAAACCAATCCACTGAAAAGAACAAAATAATTGAAAAAAATTGAATGCACCTCACTCCTATCCTAATTCAGTCCCTATTCCGTCTTTATTTCAACCCCGTAAAGCAAATTTGTCCAAAAAAGATTAATACTAATATTAAGAAAACTAAAAATTATCTGGGTTTATATGTACCTACTTAGTTTTTGAAGTCGGTGCCAAACCAACAAAAACAAAAAAAAAATGCTGTCAAACAGAGAAAATAATACGATGAACAAACCAAACCAAAAATGTTTCGAAAATAATCACAGAAATAACATCTGCTCGCAACGAAGTGTGCCTTCAAGTGTTTGGCCTTTCTTTTTTTTTCGGAATGGCATCTCGCAGTTCAACCTAGAGAGGTTGTCGTCTGCTTAACCGGACTATGGTTTGGTCTTTCGGGTTGCGCGTCGCTTATATAGGCCCAGGGGGCCCGTCCCCTTACTTCTCCGACGCCGCCGTCGCCGTCGCTTCGTGTGCAATTGTTTTTAATTTACTCGTAAGTTCATTGTTTTAAAAAATATGTATATGTCTTGTTGGTTTGGCACCGACTTCAAAAACTAAGTAGGTACATATAAACCCAGATAATTTTTAGTTTTCTTATCATTAGTATTAATCTTTTTTGGACAAATTTGCTTTACGGGGTTGAAATAAAGACGGAATAGGGACTGAATTAGGATAGGAGTGAGGTGCATTCAATTTTTTTCAATTATTTTGTTCTTTTCAGTGGATTGGTTTTTTGAAGTCGGTTCTCTTTTTTTTAAAAAGAAATCAGATCAAGTTATAATTTTTTTGTTAGTTTTGTTTTTTTTCAATACTCTAACTGACGGACTAAATAGATATGCAATTTATTGATGGTGGAAACTAGCTTATTTAGACCGAAACCATGCGGAGAAAACGGGTAAAATAGTACTTTTAGAATAACTTCATACAGACGATGGTCGCGAGTAGCAGCTAGTAAGCTAATAATTAGAAAACATTTCAACCTAATATAAACCTAACTATTAAAGAACTGAGAACCTGTCTTACTAACTTTACTCCAAATAGTCTGACAACCAGTCTTACCAAGGGGTATCGTATTACCCAGTATTAACTGGGTTGTAGAGGTCAGATAGGCAGTCGCTCCATGTAAAATACTGGTATTCAGCTGCATCCGGTTAGACTGGAAGCCGACCCCAACATAGTTGGGAAAAGGCTAGGCAGATGATGATTAAAAACTGAGTAGTCATCTCTCACACCTTCCTCACAAAATCAATACAATTCCTAAATACATGAACAAAAAAAAAGATGGCATTCAAAAACTTAAATAATTTAAAGTTGCGACAGAACTACGTTTCTTGGCCGCTCCGAACTTTTCCCATTGAATATATTAGAACTTTTATATCAACTTGGTTAATATTTCAATAAAGGATTTGCATATTTGATGTGGAACTATCCGGTGGTTTTTTCGAAGATAATAATCTTTTTGTATCAGTGAGATCGGGGGTGATTAATTATGCATGCATTGGTTGGGTTTTAGTGGGGTTCCAGTTTGTTCGCCTTTTTTGTCCAAGGTGACTTAGAATTATTGTGTTAAGAGAAAGTGTTGAGTGTTCCTTAGCAATAGAATTATCGGCAAGCTTATTGAGGTACTTAGGTCCTGTAATTTTTCTTTTTCTAAATACATTTTATTCGACCTTTACAGAGTAACTATCAATGAGGTTAGGACATTAAGAGTCTGGTCTAGTTTTATCGGTGATATGATAATACACCTCAAAATTAAATTTCGCGAATTTTCTTTTAGCTTCGTTTCAGGGTAGTACTCGTCAGTATTCTTATGAGCTACTAAATCTAGCCAGTCTATTGCTTTTGACGGGTTAACCTCTAAAACTAAAACTACAGATACTGGAGTAAAAAGTCAGCCCCAAAGACTCTTTGAATTTAAATTCTCGACAAAATTGATCATGGAGGTCAGAATTACGGAGGACTGGACGTGGAGTTAGACGGAGGCTTTCTTAAGGTAAGCCCATTTTTCGTCAGTTATATTTAAGCCCTATGCAACAGGGGGCAGCTTATTGCCATCAACCGGGCTCCGATCCAGACTCCGTGACATTCCTGAAGAAATCCATACATACATACATGCCAAACCTGGGAATCGAACTCAAGTCCACTAGACCTATCTAATTAATGAAAGCCTCTTAACATAAACACTGTTATATAAATAAGCCAGGGACAAAAAACTGTCGAGGTGACACTCGATGGCAATACGCTTCGGTATTCCGGTGGCGATGGGCTATTTGCTTAGGCTCAGTTATTGGGGCTCGCCTAATGTATAGACTTCATTATTTTGGATGTAGCCGCCGGCTGTTGATTGTGATTGTCTGGCTACTACGTTTAGAGGGTGTCGGAAGGTTATTTTGGGTATCTGTTTACGTTTCAGTCAGTTTGAATGTTCATGTGAAGCCATTTTTTTAACGACAAGGTTTGTAATAATCTGCTACTGCAAGATGCACGTCATCATAACTACTTCACAGTAGCTTGTTTGGACAGATCAGATAGGCAGTCATTCCATTAAAAATAGGTACTAGTATTCACATCTGTTTAGTTAGACTGGAGGCTGACCCCACTATAGTTGGGAAATAGACTGATGTTCATGGCGTTGGCAGTTTTAACTAGCTACAATGTTTTCTACTTACACTATTTGTTTAACTAAAACTAAGGAATTCATCGCTAAAATTAACATAAAATTAATTAAAAATGACCTCTTCAATTTTGCCAGCCGATGCACCAAACAGCCTGTATATTAGCAATCAACACATATCATTTATTTAGAAAGCAGCTTTCAAACTATACCGTGTAAATATCGATGAAGCTCCATGTGAACTAAACCCAAATGCACATACAAAACATTTTGCAACATAAATGGTATTCTGTCGGCACACATTGCATTCACTCAACATTTTGGAATTTTCTATTACATTCGTCGATTCGTAGCTATCTGCCATCGTCAATTTGGTTTATTTGAAAGCTATCGTGTTGAATAGAATTCTACTAACATAGCACAACATCACGCATGTATCCACTAAAGGATTAGACACATAGACATAGTCTGTGAAGCACGACCGAATCGGTCTGAGCCGTTTGTTTTACTATTGTGTCTACTTTGCTAATAGATAAAGGTTTATTTTGATTTAATAATGTTTGTAATACGAGTATACATAGTTTTCAAAACGGTGAAGGAAAACATCGTGAGGAAACTGGTCCTAGAACCAAAAAAATCGAAGATATGTAACATCTACCAATCCGCACTGGGCACGCGTGGTTGATTACATCCCATTACCTCTCACAGAGAGGCCTGTATCCTGGGATACAGAAGACACATTAAAAGGCTGATGATCACGATGATACGTATGAAATAAAAGCTTTTTCAATTGAAATTACACAAAGTAGTGACAATTGTTTTTGCCAATTCGGTTGTTGTAGTTGTTGATTTGTTAAAAAATGTGTTGAAAGCGAAAAGTCCTTCTGCAGGCCCTTAGGGTCTTCATGTTCGACAATATTCACAATCACAAGACTAACGAGAAACACGAAATGAAACGAACATGCAAAATAAATAAAAAAACGCATTTTTTCACCGTAACGCTCCTATATTTATATTCGTAGAATAAAACATTGACAAACAACCATTGAAACATGAAAGCTCTGAAATGAAAATAAAGAAATAAATGGCAAAAATACAATACCTGGATCCTGTATTAAGCTCAGAACTGTAAAATAAAAATAATTGTGTTAGTTATAAGAACACACAATATGGTTTCATTATTATATTTAGTACTTACACGTAATGCATTTTATTTTGTAACCTACTTTATAATTCTAAAAGGGTTCTGTGAACTGGAAAATACCGATGGTTTATGTGTATAATATCGTTTAAAAACTAAACGAACTGTGGCAACTTTATTAGTAGCTAGTTATAATTTAAAACAATATTTAATTTTATAATTGCAATATCTGTAAACTCATGAATTGCATTTGGTAGAAATTTATTAAGCCAGGGGGTTGTGTGATTCTATTTTTCCTGCACATAGAGTGTCGTTTTCACTAACAATTTGCGAAACTTAGGTAGGTGCATAAGTATAAGTGCGCAGATGGATTTTTAAAAACGAAAAGGACAACTACAACACAACACAAGTTTATAAAGACCAGATAAGTCATCTGACTAGTCATATGACTAGCAATATCTTGTAATATTGCCCTTTCAGTGCTGAAAATGACCAAGAACATAATATATTTTCTATTGCTTCCTCTCAAATTTTGTACCCAAGGACCATTCGCTATCCAAATGTTCTCTCCACCAAAATTTACCATGAAATACCAAAAATATTTTCGACTACCCACTCAAAATTCATGCCTGCATCATCTTATAACTGGCACCCCTCTCAAATTTATTTAGCCTCACCCTTAGCTCGACAATAAACACTCCTTGTCGACCAAACAGCTTGGACGCGACCGGAATAACCGATTATATTTGTTTGGAACGATTTAAACCGACCCTTTTAGCGTTTTTATTGATGTCCAGAATATCTTGGAGGGGCTGGAATGTTTTGATCGGAAAATCTGATGCACGGGATATTATGAGGGTAAAGTTGCCTTGTGGTATATTCAGCATAGTATTTGGGAAATAACTAGATTTAATCAAAAAATTATTTATTGTGATTTGTAGACCTTTGACAGTCGTTACGGGTAGTCAGTGGCCCGAAAGTCTGACAACAAGTCTCACCAAGTGTTGTAGTATTACCCAGTACTAATTGTGTTGTCAAGGTCAGACAGGAAGTTGCTCCAAATTGAAGCAAATCCCACACGTCATGTTCAGCTGCTGCAGCTACACTTGCACCCACTAAATCAAATAACCAAGAAAGATAAAAGATTTGATTTGATTAGCGGGTCGAGCAAATTGTTAACGGGTTTTTCGATCAGGAATTTCTCAATAACAGCCGTATAGTCACGATTTGTACAAGATTGATGGCCATAAGCTAGCCCCATTTTACATGGTGAAATGTGGGTATACTATTATGTAGACCTCTGCCTTACCCTTTCAGGGATTACAGGCGTGATGTTATCTTATCACACAATAAAACAGATTTCACAAAATAAACTTTCTGTTTTCATCTCCAATCTTGTCTACTAACCTCGCAAATCCGCGAAACTTCTCCAGTTAACCCATTAACCTTAATGGACGATTTATAATTGACAAGACGACAAATTAGTGCCAAAAGCTCCACTTGAAAACACGTTTGGCATAAATAGCGGGTAAAGATTTATTCCCTTGCACTGTACTGGCAACATTCCAGGGCATTGCTTATCGCTTTCCAAGAGTTACCTATTCGCGCAGTTCTCAATTTTGGGATGAAAATCAGCTAAAATGGCCGATATTTACGGCTTTGCGTTGAGGTCGGAAATTATCCTACAGGAACGTATTACCGGGATGAAAATTATCCTAAATACTAACCTAGGTCACAATTTACATTAAGTTCCAACTTTTATCGAAATCCTTTCAGTCAAAAGCGGCGAAAAGGACGGACAGAGAACTACTCTCGCATTAATAATTTATTGTAAAGATTGTCTAGATTTCGGAGCATGTGGCTTAGCATGAGAAATGAGCCAAGGTCGATCAGAGGATGGGCTACCGTTAGTTACGTTACCAGACCTCTCCGTAACTTGGAAAGCATATTGAGCCGATGAACCCGGTTGTCTTTGGTAGATCTTTGATAACAGTTCGAATCTTTAGTCAGACGCATAATCAACTACCAAATTAGACTACCAGTCTTACCAAGGAGTATCCTGTTAATTCTGTAATTATGTCCCTGGAGGTACTCCTTAACAAAGATCAATGAGATTGACACAAAAGAGAGTGCGCCTGTGGTTGCGCACACATCTTGTGAACTACAATCTTTTTTACAGAAATTCGGTTCAGTCTCAATATTTGCTTACATTTTTCAATCTCAAACATAATAGAGGACAGTATAACAACTTCATATCTTTCTCCGACTACAAAATATACTGCAATGGAAATTGCATTCCTTGTAGCCCGACATTCTTTAGTCAGTATTTCATATTTGAGACAGAAACGGGACGGACAAACAGTGATAGAGGAAGTATTGCATTTTTTGTTGTTATTGGTATTGTGAGCGATATATATGTCGAAGCCAATTCACATAATACGCTGTATTACATAATGGCGCGCCGGATTGTAAAACAACGCCGTTATGTAATTCGGCGTTGCCACGTTCAGCCGGATTGTGGTGGCGGTACGTTCGACAAAGCGGCGTCCAACGTTTACCCGTATTGTCAGCTATTGTCGCCATTATGTTATACGGTGAGTTCTACAATCTGGCTGTATGGATGTATTTACTTAAAATTGGCTTGCGTTACAACTCGTCTGATTAGAAGCGATAATATGTAGTCTTGAGTGGAGCACGCTCGCCTAGATGAAACCAATTCCATCGAACTTTGAAGAGATCCAGATTATAATGATCGGAAAACATAGAAGCTGGCAGTGAATTCCACAGACTGGCCGTTCACATAATCAATGTGGAAGCTGCTGCGAACGGTATGTGGAACTGTCAGCTTCCCAGTTTCCATGAAGATCATCAAAGTATAGTAGCTTTGATGATCTTCATGGAAACAGGAAAGCCGACAGTTCAACATACCGGCGGTTCGCAAAATCATTGAGTAGAGGGCTTTGTTCGGGTTCTTGCAACGTCAAAACATTATAACGATGATATTTCGTCGAATTTCTGCTCATTTGATGATGGAATGGAAATGAGGCAGTTAGATTATGAAATCTTGGAGCACACTCCAAAATACAACTTAATAGATATACTGGTAACTTTGCATGTTCAAGGGTGAGGAGCTTGTCGAGGGAGTCGTTGTCAAAGAACGTCTTGGCACGTCGCTCAACAGCCTCCAACGGTTGCAGCTGGAATAAGACTGAACCATCCCAAATTTGGTAGCTAAGTGAGGGTTTTGACATCGATTCTGTTATAGGAGAGATGGCTATCCCACACGGCCGAAAAAAGATTAAGCGCAGAACCATCGACTTAACATGCCATCTGAGGCGCCAGGGTTTCACATAGCCTATTTACAAACGAAACTGCTGCTATGAAATTAGTCATGGAAAAACCTTATATAATTTTGCCCGAAATAGGGATTGAAACCGGGATATCTGCCTCAGCTATAGCGCTTGCGATCGCTTAGCCAACGGCTGAAGACCGAGGTCTAATATTAAAATCATCTTGGTATGCGCTAATGTGGATATTTATAATTGTAATGTCTCAGTCAACCCTCTGTTACAGATGATAATTAACAAAGTATAAACAATGACTATAAATCACTCAAAAAAACATACATATTATTCAATCTCCAAAAAGTAACATCAAAAAGACTAAAAGCGTTGTAAAAAACATTTTCCCAAGAAAAAAGGACTAAAATAATTTAGATACTTTTTGCCGCCATGAGTAAATAATAATATTAACCCTTTGACCCGATGTCCGGGGCAGCGGGCCGGAAAATACTGGTTTTAACCAGCGCATTCCGGTTTGAGGTGGTTTGAAACCGGAACGGCCATACTTGGAAGCTGTATGAACGCTTTTTTTAACAAAATATTTGTTTTTTTTTTGCTGTTTTTTAATTCATAATTTTGTGTGGTATGTTTTATATGTATGCAGTTATGAAATTAGCGGCCGTGTGCTTGATGGGATTTCCCATCAGAAAAAACATGAATTCGGATATCAACTCTCAGACATTATTAAACACCTTGAATGTATGAATTTCCAAAATTCCTTCATCAATCCCACTTTGGTCATAAAAGGAACAGCATTGGCTCAATTTTTTTTTCCTAGACTTGGCTTTGTTTGAGTTGTCTATCAGCAAATCAATGAATGGTGGACAACGACAATATTTTTAAAAGTCGGTGGTCATCGTGTTTATGTTTTCTTTTGTTACTATCTCCTCTCACGGGAAAAGCGTGATTATTTCTATGCATTATGTATGTTGGGTCAGTTAAAAATACTTATTTATATTTCCATGGCCATTTAAAAGCAATTACATTAGCAAAAATATCAGCAACTGATTACAAACTATGAACGGTCGAACAAGCTATTTGGTTTACAGTTTAACGAACAAATTACATTGTAAAATGTATACCAATTAGCTTGTTCGACCGTACATCTATTTTGCAAAACCCATTCAATTTAAATACGTTCGAGTATTAAAGCTTCCCGATATTACAGAGCTAGCATTTCATTCGCATTAGGAATGTTTCCCGTTAACATTCGCGTTCAATCAAGACATTTGAAATTCAAAAGCAACGAAATTCAAATGAATTTCAATCATAGTCGTGTAGTCTGTATTTCAGTTTTGTCTTATAGAAATAACATACATACCTACATCACGCCAAGAATTCCAAAAGGTTTAGGCAAAGTAGCGCTTAATAGTTCAGCCACATTTCGCCAATTATGTAATACTTGCTGATGCCCATAGATTTGCCCTAAAACCTTCCTCTTGAATCACTCTGTCTATTAAAAAAAACCCGCATCAAAATCCATTTCGTAGTTCTAAAGATCTAAGCATACATAGGGACAGACAGACGCGGCGGGAGACTTTGTTTTATGATATGTAGTGATAGTGATAGTGATGTATTGATGATGCATCAAGTCCTATGCAATATGGAGCGAACTATTTGTCATTGTGAGAGTTGAAAATGAAACATTGCAATAGTTGTCACCTTAAGTTAATTAACATTCATAGACAAGTATTTACTAACTACAACGATACAAACTCTACTCTATCGGTTTAATCCCTACCAGTTCAGTTAACTCTATATTCACTATTCACAATCTTGTGTTTATCGTTTATTCACTGCAGTTTGTGGTACATGCCCAGAAATAGTATTTCTGTTTACAGAAATAGAATATAAACGGGTGTAATTATGCTTTGAACCAGGGTTTCTGTGGAATATTGAGATATAATGAATGCTACATACGTACGTACATATGTAGTAATACTGGTATTTCAGCAGTTACGTAATAAGTCTTATTTGTAAGGTATTTCTATGAACTGGATGTTAATGCTGACTTCAGAATACTGAAGAATTTAACATAACATACATAACACCTGCAATCCCCAAAGGGTTAAGCAGAGGAGTATATAATAGTATACCCACATTTCGCCATTTTCGTTTCAGTCACATTAATAGAGAGCGAGCTTATTGCCATCAAACGAGCACTCGTCAAGACTGTGGTTGCTACTGAGAAATTCCTGATGGAAAAACCCAATAACACTTTTCCCAATCCGGGAATCGAACCTGGGACCTCATGCTCAGCAGTCGTGCCTACCACCACTAGACCAACGAGCTATGGCCAAAATTTAAACGCAATGGTAATGTATTGGTTAAAATATAACCCAAAATTAATGCATAATTAGCACATTTTGCTAAATCAACGCTTATGACGTACACTGACCCATTAGCAAACTGTATTGGCGATGTCAAACAAATATAGGTGTTGGCAGAGATTCCCAAACTAGATGCCATTTTGAATTATCGTGGGCATTTTGACGAGATACCATTGATTTAAACAATGAATATGTCAATGGGGGAGTTTGTTCTGACACTTTTTTTCTTCCCAACTAAAACACTAGGGGAAATGTTGAAGGGCAGATGTTTTTGAGGACTGGCTTTTAATTTTAAGGCATTCTGAAGAGGAAAAGATTTTCCGCTTATTACTGTCTAGTACCTAATATGTCAAAGTTTAGTTTGTCGAGGTTGTGATAACAATTTGACAGGAATAATTCTACAGCAAAAAACGGCCAAGTTCGAGTTAGACTCACGAAGGGTTCCGTATCGTGAAAATTTTCCGATCCCGATGACAGACGACAGCGGGATGAACGGACTGACGGACAGCGGAGGTTTAAAAAAAACAGTTTTAAAACCGAAAAATATCTTAAAAACAGTTCGGCTTCCACACAAAATAACAACAAATCCACCCAATCTTGATTCTTCTACATGCAATAGCACCCTGAAAGCAGGTCATTATTATAACAAAACAGTTGAGCATCGCAGACTTGCATCGAAAATTCGCCGTCGCAAATACCGGCAGTGTTGTACCTAATTGAGCGTTGTCCTACACTGTGCCGGAATAACGGACGAGCCAGCACTGTATGATGCTGTAATTGGGGCAATAGGGGAGGCCTATAGAGGCACGATGAGATTTTAATGGTACCGTGCTTTGTACGTTATGTTGTGGCTTAGAGATTTTGGGAGTAAGTTGTGGGTTTGGACACTGGTAAGATCTGCGGGTTACGTTATTAAAATTTATATTATGTGTATGTTAGTATTAGTATGTTCTAAAGTGATAAGGATGATTCCCGACTAAAAAATATCTGATTATGTTTAGTCTGTCAGTTAGATTAACGAAAAATATTTGATACGTGTTTTTAAAAAATTGACAAAGATAAAACACGTCAAGGATTATGAGTCAACAAAAGCTTGTGACGTCACTTTCCGGTAAAAATGTACTCAAATCTGACGTTACAAGAGTTTTTGACGCACTGCATCGTTTTCATTTTTTGTTTACGGGAAAAAAGAAAACTTGTGTGTCCAGCATTTTTTAAAACTATCTGACGGACTATTTTTTTTTGTCGTCTTCATTTTGTAAATACTGGTTAATGATTTACTTGCTAGAATTTCTTTTTCTAAAGATCAATACATGGTGACAACCATGTAATAATGTTATCGCACTATAATAAAAGCGAAAGGTAGTGAGAATGGATGTATGGATGTTTGTTACTCTTCCACGCAAAAACACCTGAACGGATTTCAATGAAATTAGGCGCATAGCCTGTTTTAACACATGTGACACTTTTTATCCCAACAGTACGATCCGTGGGAGAATGAACTCAACGCAAGTGAAGCCGGGGCGAATCAGTGTCGTTTAACTTTAGATCTTTTGTTTTGCCAAGTGGTTGCGGAAATGTTTCGGCCTGTAGTTTCTTAATGCACTTGATGTAGTGTTTAAGGAAACGGGAATAAAGCTCAGAATAGCTTACATGTATGTCACACTTATAGAGATTTAGCAAAAATATCGTAGTGGTGTGACCGTCGGAATGCCAAGTCCTCCAATGACGTCACAAATCTGACACCAGCACCGTAGACACGACAGAGAGTCGACAAATCTTTTGTTCATCTGTCATTTTGTCGATTCAATGACAGATGAACAATAGATTTGTCGAGTCTCTCTTGTTTCTCCGGTGGTCATGCTAGGCGGGCAGGTTAGGCATTTACCACACGATAAAGAAGATAGAGATTTTTAGGTCCATGTTCACCAAAAAGATGTCTGTCTGTATCCAAAAACAGCCGCTTAGAACACATTTTTGTATGGGAACATGTCACAGTGACAGCTGTTTAAAGATAATCAGACCGTTATCTTTTCTTTCGGTGAACATGGACCGTAACCAAAGAGGTGTCCCACTGCCTGTCGTTTTTTTTAATAGGTGAGCTCTCACATTTCCACAGCTTTACCATTAATAAAACAATAAAGATAGCCAGTTTGACTCATGTGGGCATGAGCCAATGAATTAATTTAAACATGGCATAGTTTTCCGACTATCCTGTACCCATTAAAGTGAATGAACGAAATATTGTGCATGGAATATGTAAATTAGTCCCAATTTCGGCCCTCTGGTGTTGCCAAATTGTGATTGTATTATTAACTTAATTTATAATATGGGAACACTGTTGTGGGTAAAAATGGGATGCTGTATTTAAAACTGTGGGTTTGTCATCTAGGTATATCAGATGGTATAAATATTTTTAACTAACATGACGAGCAGCAGTAGCTTTAGGATTTTGGTTAATTTCACATTCATTACATTCCTCATGCTGTTTTATTCCAAGTCTTTGGACTACTTTCTTGGTAGTCGGTAAATGGTATTTCTCTTATTTATTTATTTATTGTACTCTATCACAATGTTGTCCTATTTGACCCAAAGATTTACTGGTAGAAAATGCCTAGTGGCATTAAGTCCGCCTATGTACCTACCACTCATGTACAAGGAGTTTATAAGTCATTATTTATTTCAATTAGACCATTACGGCACTTTTGAATGTCAAGAATACAAAAAAAGGCGAAGTTACAGTCACAGTCACAAAGCATAATAACTTGAGAAAGTACTGTAGTTGGACATTCCAAAGCAAAGATCTCAATGGAGAAGAATGGGCAAGAATTAATTTAAATAAATAATGCTTAAGACGCCTGCGGAGCATGCGTATTTCATACAAACGTAATACCAAAATAATTTGTAAATTAAACATATTCCTAAGGTAGTGTGTATTTATTTCGATTGAATTACAGAATGTCTAGGTTCCCAAATATATATTTTGACTAGCTGACCCGACAGACGTTGTTCTGTCGAAAAGTATTGCACTGTGTGTGGCAGTCCTCCGAACTTATCTTTCTGGTTGTTGCTTTGGTTGTGCACATTAGCACGTGATGACAACTTCAGTTTTAAGTTATGGTCATACAACTGATATGTAATTTAAACTAAACAAAAAAAAATACAGAGACGGACTTCAGAGTTAGCACTTTAACAATCAAATAATTACCGATATACTGGTATTTAGCTGCATCCGGTTAGACTGGAAGCCGAAGCAAAGGTGGGGAGCAAAGTTGGAAAAGGCAAGCAGATGATGAAAATGAATTACCGTTATAAAACTACGTACCTACCTAGGTTATATCTAACAACAATAAAGCATAATGATACTCTTCTATCGTTTTGTTTTTAACAAACAAAGCTCATGATTTTAAAAAGGAAACTGCAGTGGTTGAGAAATTAAAAAATGGTATGACTTTCGGAATCACTGGGATACGTGTTATCGAAACGTATTCTTTGCACTTTCCCTCCAGGATGGTGCTTCGATCACGTTGTTGAGTTTTGCACCGCTGGCCGTTTGCCGTTACAGAGACGCAGTTGGTTGATGTTTCGCAACATTATGATCACCAATCCGACCTTTAAGTTAGTGAAGGTGTGTTAAAAAAATCGGATGGATATAAAGATTATGACGGTATCATCTTGGTTGGTAGCGGAATCAACTGTTTGGTATATACCAAAGATAAATGATTGATGAAATCCTCAATTCACCGGCAATTTCATTTTTAATTTTAAAATATTTTAATATTCATCTAAGTTTTTGGCAGCCAAAATAGCTTGTTCGCTCAACTAAATATGATCTCTGTAATTTTGAGCTACGTTTTTGAGCAACCTATTGAATATAATCTGACAAAAAGTTCAGTAAAATCGGTTCGGTTTTCCCGTGGAGCTTGCATGGCTTAGTGTAATGCCTCTAAATACTTTTAGAGCGCCAAGCAACTCTTCCTAACTCTGCCATTTGCAACTTTCATAAGAATATTTACTCAAACTGATTCTCTTCAAGCTTTTAAATCGTAAAAATTTTCGCGTTGCGATCTTAATTAAAAGCGGCATACGTCTAGCACATGCCATTATGTGATATCCTAAACGCTTCGTTGTTTTTCTTCACTGACCGACAAATTTGGTTTTCCTGTTCTATTCATTTTGTACTCGATCTATATCTTGAAATTTAGAGAAAACAATGTTCGTATTTGATGAGCTTGTGAAAAATTTATGTAACAGCATCATTGACGGTTTGATGCCAATGAGCGTCATTTCCTAACGATTTCAAACGTTGAAATGGTTCTCTATAAGAGCCACATAATTTACCATCAACAGTTCGTAAATTTTGAAATAAAATTTGGTCTCGAATATTGACTAACGGTTGAACAAATTTTACGCATATTCACGCATCCAGGACCAGGTTTTCCCTATTTCCGACTTTGGAATTTTTTATGATGCGGTCTATACAAAATATTTCGGCAACTCTTTATTATTTGATGGACTTGATTGAGTTGCAGTACCTACCTACTTATCATTGTAATGCGCTTTAAACGTGCGTGCGTTTGTTTTTCATGTGTGTGTTTTGTGTGTTTGTGTGTGTTGCTTTGTGTTTTCGCTATGTGTCTTTGTTAACGATAACGATACAATCAACAATCCAGCCGTCCTCGACGACAACCACCTGATTCTTGACTGTCAACGTTATCATTCTGCTGTTATCCACAGAGTACATCACATGTCTCCGAAAACATACATTACAATGAAGTTCTTGAGTGCATTGAGTTTCTGCTTGAATACTCGTGCTGTAATGTCGTGACGAAAGCTATTATAATTTACACTAAATATTTCGTTTATCAAAATATCAGCAGGTAGTAATGCATCATACGCACGATGAGTTTCCCTGACACGCAGAATCAAATTATCGCAAGACTCTAAATTCTCGCCAGCGACCATAAATAATGGCAACTTCGTTCAACGTCAACAAAATGTGAAGATAAGCAAACTATACATATAAATGAAAAGTATGTATTTAACAATGTTTAAAATCTTACAGCTATCAAAAAAAAATTATAGTTACAAACACAAAAAGTAAAAAGCGTTAGGGGATCGACTAAAATCTTAGACCAATAAAAAATCGAAATAATACACAAAAATAATCTAAAGGGTTCGGGGTTTGAACCTTCGATCAGTGGGTCATAGGCGGCCTTGAATCTATTAGGATATCTGTTCCACTGACAGTTTACCTAAAATAGCTACTGGCATGCATGCGGTGAAACAATTGAAGACTTTGGACATGCTGGGTTAATTTCGTGTTTTTTTTTTTAAATATAATATTTTTTTTCATAAGAACCTTCTCCTGACAATAACAGACACAACAAAAAAAGAATTAGTGAAATCGGTCCAGCCGTTCACGCGTGATGCCGTGACCAAGGGAAATAGGGATTCATTTTTATATATAGAGATTAGACACTGATTTTAACAAGAGTTATAAGAAAAATGAAGTTTTCTATGAAAATTTTAAATTCCTCATATCTCGTCTTTGTATCATTGTTCTCTCAAAAAATATATTTGGGAACATAGATATTCTGTAATCCAATCGAATTAAATACACACTACCTTAAGAATATTTTTGATTTACATATTATTGTGGTATTACGTTTGTATGAAAAACGCATGCCCCTTAAAGATATCATCTGAGTTGGGTCGTTGAGGTAGAAAACGGACCATTCCCTCTCACATTGATGGCCTGAATCCCAGAGGTCGAAACGAGGCTGATTGTGCAGATGCGACGGGTTATTGCATTCCAGAACTTTATCATTCTCATATTGAAACCACATATCTCAAAAAACATTCAGACAACCAACTGTCACAAATATTTTACGTATGATGCTTAATTGCTACCACAAAATCGCGATATTGAATCTGGTAGCGCTCCAGCCATAACCGGGTGTATCCGGTCCGAACTACTTTGAACCGACGCGATCCAGTTCAAACCAGTTCATATTTTTGTGGCCGTAAAACCCGGGGTAATAAAAACGGTGGCTTATGCAGTTTTTATGCATAACTGAAGCTATGTTAGTTAAGATTTATGTTTATTTAATATTTCATACTCTCGACGTTTATGGAGTTAGTAATGTAATTACTGTTGGTTCGTTGTGTTTATGGAGAACGTTATGTTCTTGGGAAATTTGTTGAAAAATTACCCTAGATATAAAACTGCTGCTATAAAACTGATGCTAGTTGGTAAAAGGAGGCTATTATTTCATATTAAATGTATAAGCACCTGGAACGTCTTCCGCACTGAACTCTCTTGATAATGGTTAAGAAAACTTCCTACTACCAAAAATTTAACTGATTTATATGGTAAAACCAACCGTTAAAAATCTATAAATACAACTACCCATAAATAATACATAAATACCATTTAAACCCATCCCATCCAATACCCGAAATCAGTATGACCTACATGCAAGTGCCATTACGCTCCAAAAACGGTTAACGACCGGTACAAATCAACGTACATCGTACAAGGGGGTGGAAGTAGTGGGCAGACTAGGAGAGCTGCAAAACGGATTTACAGCAGATTTATACACCGGTGCTTAAGCTTCGTTCAGTTTCGAACTATTCAAGTTGGGACAGTCGTTTTGGATTAAAAGTGACAGTGGAGTTATGTATGGGGTTTATTGTTTTTTAGTTGAAAGAAGATTTGAAATGGTTTTATGCGAAGAACTCGAGAAATTTAGAGACGCATTTGAAATACGTAGCTGTATGTACAACAGTGTGCGCTGTATAGCTGTCAGCTGGTTTTAAGTTACAGATACCAAGGTCTTAAGACGAATGAGCTAGGAACGCATGCTCATTCCTATTTGGCGCAGCCGTGAGACAAATAATAATTATTTGTTTTGGTATTTTATTGTTTTCATTTCATACTGTGTGCACTTCTGGTATGTGCTTGAGACTGTCAATCAAAGGGAAGATACTTTCTTTGGAAATATTTCTCGGAACGAGAGGAGACTGCAAGGAATATCTCCCTGTCAATGATTGTTTAGTGAAAGTTTTTTTAAGTCTTTTGGAACATAAAAGTCATCGAAATACTAGTTAAAATTTTATTAGTGTAGTAATTTGAGTTGCAAACTTATTTACGAGTATTTGATGAATAAAATGAAAGGAACTATTCCTTTTCAACACGTTCATTAAATGCAGATTTAAAGTACCTTTCTCATTGCACTGACGAAGTAAACAAAACATTAAAAAGTCTCACTGTTTGAATAACAACATTTCAAGCCACGTTAACGTTAACTACAAAAGCATTTCCTTAACAAAATTCCGTGACTACCCTCCAAAATTAGAGGCAACGAAACTGCACCCGGCACTTTAAGCCAGCATCCTCGTCTTAATATCATAATAACTGTTTCTCCACCTACTGTATCTCTAAAAACGGTTATAAAATTATCAGTAAGCACGGTATCCGTATCGGGTGCAAGTTTTAAGGTTTTGACTGTAATTATTTGGAGCCAAACAGCCTCAACTTTGCGGCAGAATGTGCTAAACTGCTAATTAGCTACCGCGAACTATGCCCAATTAAGAGTGGCTGTTGGGGTGTGCCGATGGCTTCATTTGTGTGTGTTACTTTCATATTTGATATTTGTTTGGGGAGATGGACCGGGGTGCTGAGTCTACGGTTTGAAAGCTAGTTCAATTTGTTGAACTTAGCTAGTCTGGACGCAACTTGCACCTTGAAAACAGTCCTGTCTAGTAACGTATTGAATTTGACTATTTCGTTTGTCTGAAAATCGCAAGCACCCTTTAGGCGCGGTTGGTCCAATTCGCGGTAGGTCCAATTCACAGTTGGTCCAATTCATTGGTGAGCATGATGTCTTGAGTTTGATTATCAGCTAGGGCGAAGTATTATCGGATTATTTCATTAGAAATTTCTCAATAGCATTTTGATTTATTTATTTATTACAAAATCCAAAAAGCTCTTTACAATTTTAACCTAAACTGTTTTAACTAATCTTACAGCCATTTAAGGATTTACAATTTAATATCTATACATAGCTAAGAATACAACGTGTGAAAGTGTGTGTGCCTGAGGAGTTAAAGTGGGTGTGTGAGTATGTAATAGCGGTCCAGATTTCTTCTCGATTTATGGCAATAGCCTTTGCCACACTTTTTTTACTTAGCCATTAAAGTCCTACTGATCGGCATAGGCCTCCCCCCATAGCCTTCTATTCGACTTTTCGTGCGGTTTTCTCCTGCCAATCACCAGCGTTTTCTAGGCCTCCCTCGGCGACGCTGCCCGTCTTCTGGCACCCACTGTGTGACGACTCTGACACATTGGTCCTGATGCATTCTACAGACATGGCTCGCCTATCCCACTTCATCCTAGCAGTCTTATTTCCTACATCAACAATTCCATTTTTACCTTTTCACGTAGAATTTCACCATAACTGATTAAGGGTGATTATTCCATAGCAAACTTCTGTTAATGCACATTTCGTACTTTTAGGGCTTATTTCCCGACCTAAATATAAAAACTACAATATATAATCCCCTGTAATTAACCAGCTGACAATCCCACGGTTAATTCTGTAGTAACAACGTTAAGTCGAGTAAGCTTTGTAACAGCCGCCTGGAGTTAAAATAAGCTTATTAATCTGTTACCGATGCAGACGCCGGTTAATGTAGAACTTGACGGTTTAGCATAGTACCTAGCCAGTTTAGAATTTAGATCGTGTTAGGTGATTTTGATTGTGTCTTTAGGACAATTTTCGTTGAGATGGTAATGATGTTGGTCTTCTGGCTGGGGTGATAGAGGTATGGTAATGTAGGTGTGCTTTGTCTAGAAACTAATAAAGTTGCTACATTGATTACAGTTTCTCAAAGAGTATTGAAACTTCTTGGACGATGTTTTGATTCTTGGTACCCCAAATGGATAAAGTTTTAACAATATAATTAGAAGCCTCTAATAGTAATTATACGCTTGTTTAATATATTGCTTAACTGTAGACCCGAATGACACAGTGATCGTGAGGCTGCCTTACGTTCTTAGGATCCCGGGTTCGAATCCCGGTAGGAGCAAATGTTTGTGTGATGAGCATGGACATTTGTTTCCGAGTCATGGATGTTTGTATGTATAATAAGTATGTATTTACAAACAAAAAGTATATATGTATATCAACTATCTGGTGTCCACGACACAAGCCTTGCTTAGTGTGGCACTAGATGGCGCTGTGTGTATATTTATTATTATTAATTTTTTATTAAATTAAATTATTGAACTTGTTCCATATATGCACAGCGACTCCTATTGAACCGACAGGCTATTGAGACTTAATAATATTTCACTGTCTAGTCAAAATTGTAATCTGTCTCCCAGCGCCATGAACATGTTTTGCGTACGGACAAATAATTTATATTAGATGAACCGTGACTATATTATTCGACATAAAGCCACCATACCTTCTGCCTCCCCTCTAACACAAAGTCGACACAAACCAGTAACGACAAAGATTTATTAATATGACAAAGGCTGTCAGGTCTATTCCGAGCATGTTGCAAGCTATATTAAAATTTCAGGAGTCGTGGATTTTCCCCCATTATGCCACCTGTATTTTACGGTAAATGTCAGTTGTAGAGGTTTACCTTTTTTTCTTTCTACAAAGACATCGGGTGGTTTTATTAGATTTCCTTATTTTTTTGAAAAGGGACTTTTATATTTTTTATTTTAGGAATGAAGTGTGTTGGGTTATTCTTGAAACTGCGTATTTTAAACTGCAATAAAAGGAGGAGCTCGTGGTTATAATAACAACCGCTCAGGTCGATCTTTAGGTTAAGCCGCACATACCAAGGCTGTCCCGTGGATGGGTGACCACTCTGGGTGCCTCAGAGAGCACGTTAAGCCGTTGGTACCAGCCGTTATTTGTAGATCTTTGACAGTCGTTACAGGACCTGAAAGTCTGTACAACTAGTCTTTGTTCAAGGAGGTTTCGTATTATCCAGTGGTAACTGAGTTGTGGAGGTCAGATAGGCAGTCGCTCCATGTAAAAAACTGATATTCAGCTACATCCGGTTGGACTGAAAGCCGACTTCAACATAGTTGGGAAAAGGCTTCCCAGATGATGACGGAATAAAAAGATTTGTGAGGCTTCAACTTCCGGTTGTGATCCAGTCCTTCCATTGAGAGAATGCCTGTATCCCAGCCGTGGGAAAGTTATAAACTGATTATTGCTTGCTTTTGTTAATGCCAGCCTTTCATATCATTCGTTTTATCCTATTCGTAGAAAATTACTTTTTTAAAATTCCTTTTTACCAATTGTGATTTCACAATAAAAATAAGAATATTCAAAAACGTATCCATCTTTGTTGAGTAATTCTTAACGTCAAAATAAATCATAAAAAATAATTTATTTTAAATCTCACAATAAAATATATTTAACAACACGCGGTCGATAAAATGTCACCTTTATGTTCCTTTTAACCTTAGATCAGTCAAAAATAATGACACCAACGAAATTACATAGATATATCTAGAGAAAAGCCTTCAGCAAAATTTAATAAAAGTGCGTAATAGTCTTGTCTCTACATATTTATGAGACAGCGTCTACCAAATTATAATTTGATTGTACAAAAATCCTTTTTGTCCTCAAAACCCTTATTAAAAGTCAGTAAGGCAATCGGTGTACTATCGAGAAATCTAAATTGTGTCAAATTGTAACTAGAGCTACGGCGTAGAGGGGTCTACGGCGTAGCAAGGTCTACGGCGTAGCAATGTTGGCTTCGACGTAGTAATACGCTACGTGATCCGTGTGACGTCACGTAAGGTTGTGAAAATGCTACGTATGCATGTTTATTACTTTTTTATCACATTGCTGGGGCGGGCAAGTGACTGGTTGAATTATTATGATGTCGCCGCCATCTTGAATTAAAAGGTGGGCTGTATAAAGCCTCCCTTTTCAACCTAATGAAAGGTAAGAAATCATCTTATTAAAGAAGATGACGAAAGATTCGCTGGGTGGTTGGTCTATTGATCGCTTAGGGGACTGCTGATTAGGAGGTTTTTCCATCTAAGTCTGGATTTGTGCCTGGTTGATGGCAATACGCTCGCCCCAACCTCTGCCTAGCCCTTTGGGAAAAAAAACAGGCAGTGTCATGTATGTAAAAAAAATATTATTGTAAATGACAGCACTTTGCTTAATTGATACTGCTATAACTTTAAAACGAAACTTTACGAAATAGCAGATGTGTTTTGTTAATTTTATATGAGTTACGTGTTTTTGTTTTAATTGAAAATGTTAATTCAAAGTTTTAATTATAACACGAACTAGGTTTTGGGTCCACCTTTCAGAATACAAAGTGGGATTTTTGTAATTTCATATTGATATTGAATTATTATATCATAGGAAATGTCAAAGGTCTACAAAAACAGCCGAGACCAACGGTTTAATGTGGTTTCTGAGGCACGGAGAAAACTCGGTATGTAATGGATTATCACCCATCCACAGACCAACCTAGACAAGAGCGACTTATCTTGAAGATTGACCCGAATGGCTGCTTTTATTTCAGTCAGCAGTCGAGATATAATAAACTACATGAAACAAAAAGAGTGCTTGAACTCCCGACAGACTGTTTTAAGGCTCATATTCCAAAAATAATGATGAAATAAATCTACTGCAGGTCTACTAAGAATAGCGAAGGTATCTGTTACACTCCATCAATTAAAAAAAGCCAGTCAAAGAAACGTCCAGACACCAAAAGTTTTCCAATATTTAATGCAAGGTATTTCGATTGCATTGCCGTAAAAAGGTAACCCCTTTGTACCAGCGCATGAGCGTAGCCTGAGCCTGGACAAAAACCCACTTAATGCGAGATGACGTCAACATTGAGCACAGATTCCATTATCACTCGTTAATAAATCCTATGTAAGGTGAGGTCACACTGCTTGAGAGGAGCGAGAGCGACCACCAGCAGCATAATTCGCTTATAAGCGGGCTTAATCTGTAAGTGGGTTGGTGGATGTTTCTAGTCTTTCATTGTTTGGTACTAGTATGATCTCACGATGTTTTTTTTTACCGTTATTGTAATTCCTTTTCGCAGAGTCGAAAAATAGCTAAGTCAAAGGCTGAACTGTCAGTCTAATCGATTACAGTTTATTCACTATAAAAGCGCAAAGCTTATTATAGCTACGTCTACGACGTCCCATTGCTGGGAAATAGGCCTCTACTCTGTAAGGAAGAGAATGGGCCATAATCAAACACGCTAGTGGCGCACTGGTTTGTGAACTGCCTATAAAACACAATGAATTATTCAGTATTGCCATGAGACTGCAACGCAGTATCTCCGTCCTTTACAAAGACGGTTACGTTACGAGTCATACTTTAGAGTGGTCATAGACACACCTACATTTAATAAAGTTCTTACTATGAAATCCAAAAATAAGCCTGTTTAAGTCTTGAATCGTCATCTATTTATTAACATTTTTTTTTAATGTAAAACGATACATTGTAAAGTTTTGTTTCGTACGAAGATATATTAGGTTTAAAGATATTTATTTCTCATAAGAACTTTTACATAACAGTTCACTTATAATGAGATACAAAGTTATTTCTTAATAATATACATTAGAGCCTCTGGGGCGATGGCGACGTTAGATGGTATATACATGTTTTTTTTAATTTATTCTTAAATATGTTAGTACTATTACAGTTTTTTATTTGTTCCGGTAAATCATTAAACAGTCGTGTGTAGAAAGGGTAGGGGGAAGGGACCGCTATTAAGATTTTAACTGGCAATAACTATACCATGAGATGATACTTCGCTCTCGCTAACACTGTGAACTAGCCCTATAGCTCAGTGTCCCATCTTATTCGATCGACCGGATTACGTGTCGATATATACCGGCAATTCTTATTGCCTTCTGATTAATCTCCTTCAAGAATCTCTTTCAGTATAAAAGGGAGAATTAATCATTCGTTCGTTCGTTCACTCATTCTGATGAATGAGTATTTTATCTCAAGGAGTTTTTGCTGGAATTAATTTTACGCGATCGGTTAAGGAAATGGGTGAGAAATTGAGGGTAGGTGATATGGAATTTGTTGAAGTTGATTTTATGGTGTACGATTGTGTGAATGTGTGTTACTAAGAGTGTGCGACGGCTGCGCATGAGGGACTGGTTTGACCCCCAGATCGGGCAAAGTTCTATTGGGTTTTCTGTCGGGAGTTTGGATTTCTGGCAATAGGCACGCCCTCTGTTACATGAGACTTAAGCTTATACTGACTTATAACTGAGTGTACTATTAGGTACACCTCTGTTTAACCCTTTGGGGATTACAAGCGTGATGTTATGTTGTGTAACAGTTTATTCAACTTTGTATCAAAATTGATGTTTTTCCGATTCCGTACTGGGTTGAAAAACATGCACCAATAACTATTTTTTCGATATTTTTGTACCGTTTCACAGGAAACTACTCATGTGTGTTTATGCAACTTTTTCCTAGAACATCAAATCCAATTTCACGATTTAAAAATTTACTCCAACACGTAATAAGTCTGTCATTTTGAGCTCATTGTGAATTCAATTAGTTTTACAGCCTATACGATCAACCAACCTATTTGCACTTCACTTATATCTTATATACAAATAAAGCCTAAACTCGAGTGCTATGGCTACAAGAAAAAGTGTATCCATGAAACCTTATCAACGTTTTACATGCACCTTACCCATATGAAAATAAGGACTGAAATTGGGAGTATTGATTTACTACCAATGCCGAACATACAAATCAATTTAAACTTTATAGCTATGGACATAAGATATAAAGCTACAATCACAGTCAGTAAAGATAATTACGAACGTCCAGTTGGAAGGTCGATTTCGCAAAGTTAACGTGGAGTTGGTAAGCATCTTATTTCGTTGGATATAGGTTTGAAAATCCAATTTGTGGGCTGTGTTTTTACGTATGCTTTTGAGTGGACAGCAGAAAGGGTGTCTAGACTAATTTGGTGAATTATAAATGCGATCAGCTGTTACTTATAGTTCGGCCATCTTTAATTTTAAATGACATTTGTGATTTGTTTACAAATGTACGGAATTAAGGGTTTGCAAAGTAATAGAGTTAACGTTTCATGTTTTATTTAACTAGTAGGTATTTGAAATACCTGCAAACATTGAGCTTTTTGCTAAGAATTTTCGCAGGGTTTTCAGTTAAGGTGGCGTTTAGTTTAACCAGCCGTAGTTGAAACTCTGGGGTTGTGAGGTATTCGGACCTCACGGCCCCAAAGTTTCAATTCCTCACATCCTTTTTAAGGAAATTTCGAAACGCTTAGTTGACGCTTCACAAGATCCTAGGGCTGGCTTTTACCTTGGCCAGAGGCTGGGTGATGGAGGACATAAAAACGTGGCAACTCTGCCAATCTCTTGAACACATTTAATGTGTTGACAGCGTTGAGGAAGTGCTCTTTGATGCCTTTTATGGTTTGTTGGTAGTTTATTTAATTTAGTTAATTTAACTGGTTTGAGTGACGGTTGTATATCTTTTATTTTTATTCAGTGACTGTTACTTGTCCTTTTTCAAATTAGGAATTTACAATACTGACATTATAAAGCTAGTTTTTTAATTATTCATACTTTTTGCTTTAGTGTTTTGACTCCCATTTTTAAAAAAATACTAGGACATAAATACAATATGTACCATGCTTTCCAACCCCAACAATGGTGTCCCTTCATCTTTTGATGCGCAAACTATTTACAATTGGTTTATGGCATTTAGTCAGCAAATCATGCAAGAGAATTGTTTTTTTTTTATTACAAAATGTGCCTGCACTTGATCTTTCTATTGATCTCGATCACGCCTGATGGAAAGCAATGGAAGAGGTCTATGATGAAACGAGCGTGCCCAGAAGAAGCCTGTTCACTCTTGCTTTGAAGGCAGGCGGGTTATATTTTAAAAACTTCCAACTCGTTCATTTCAAGAATCTACCTTCAAATATTAACACAAAAATACAAAACTACCCTCCACGACAAAATTTCAGACAGCTCCACTTCACAGCAAAATAAGACAATACAAGAGAGAATTTTCTCAGAAAACGCGGGTAGACAGAGACGTATCGCTGGTGTCATGTCGTACAATGATCGGTAAGTGCGCGTTACAACAATGGCCGCCGTGACGTCATCAACTCAGCAGTTGAGCTGTTTATTTTGGGCACTTTTTAGGGTTCCGTAGCCAAATGGCAAAAAACGGAACCCTTATAGTTTCGCCATGTCTGTCTGTCTGTCTGTCCGCGGATAATCTCAGTGACCGTTAGCACCAGAAAGCTGAAATTTGGTACCAATATGTATATCAATCATGCCGACAAAGTGCAAAAATAAAAATTAAAAAAAACATTTTTATTAGGGTACCTCCCCCAGACGTAAAGTGGGGAGCGATTTTTTTTTTAATTTTGACCCTGACGTGTGATATATTGTTGGATAGGTATTTAAAAATGAATAGGGGTTTTCTAAAATCATTTTTTGATAATATTAATATTTTAGGAAATAATCGCTCCGAAAGTCAAAAACAATGTGTCCCCCCCCCTCTAACTTTTGAACCATAAGTTTAAAAAATATGAAAAAAATCACAGAAGTAGACCTTTATATGAACTTTCTAGGAAAATTATTTTCAACTTGATGAGTTGAATAGTTTTTGAGTTATATAGCACTTTTTCAAAAAAACGCAAATGATAACTTTGTTTTTCATACAAATACTATGAAAAACAAAGTTATTTTTGCTGACGAAAAATGTTGGTATTTTTAATGGTCTGGGAAGCTACGGAACCCTACAGTGAGCGTGGCCCGACACGCTCTTGGCCGGTTTTTTGCTTTGAGTATATCTTTGGAGGTGGGTGAACCCTTCTCGACTGATCATGGAATCAACTTCTGAACCGTGAAAAAATAGCTGTTCCATACATTTTGGGAAAATACGTATTTAAATGCTGAATGCAAATGTTGGCGTCATTTCGGCAGGCATTTCTGTATGACACCAACATTAGCTCTCCCATACAACATTTCAATACGTATACGCCCTTTTATGACTATACCTTTTTGATATACATAATAATTATACTGTTTACTATCTTTATCTACTTACTGCTAGTACTATTTATTATGCAAACACATATGGAATGTTTTTGGAAACACTTTTTTTTTCAGAAATGTTACAGAAAAAGTAGCTGAAATATTACTGAAAATGTACAAAAAAACTTTTTTGCAAAAAATAAAACCGACTTCAAAAAGAAAAAGTGAAAAATAAACTTTAGCTTCTGAAGTCGGTGACGTTTGTATGATTGATTTAATTTTTTTGTCACCGACTTCAGAAGCTAAAGTTTATTTTTCACTTTTTCTTTTTGAAGTCGGTTTTATTTTTTGCAAAAAAGTTTTTATTTTTCACTTTTTAGTGGTTCACATGGAAAGTGCATACCGTTACAATTACAACAAGCCCAAACACGACTAGGATACATTGTCTCATTATGGAGTTCCGTGACTCTTGGCTTCATCATCAGATCTGATGGTAGAATGGTTCTTATCAAACGCAAATGCTTCACTTGTTGTAGAAAATACCAAAATTGCTGTACGTTATCCTATAAAATTTGAAGAGTTCCCTCGATTTCGCCAAGATTCCATCATCAGATCCCGACTTGGCGACTATGGGACCAACTTGAAAGTATACCCTTTCAAACAAAAAAAGAATTTTTCAAATCGGTTTAGGCGTCTTCGAGTAATCGGTGAACATACATAAAAAAAAAAAAAAAAAAAAAATACATACAGTCGAATAGAGAACCTCCTCCTTTTTGGAAGTCGGTTAAATACAAGGAAACCTTCAAGAAATATAGTTGTATGCTCAATTAAAGTGCATCTTCATTTCACGATTGTTCTTACTCAAAGAGAAACAAAAAGTAAACTCAGAAGAACAAGACAATAAGCAAGTTTTATCTAGTGCTATCGGTTTTGCTTTTATTTAAGTTGAAAGCAAAGTTACTGTTTTTTTTTAATTCAAATATAATTTCACTGATTTCTTACTCGCTTACTACTTTCTAAATGAATAGTGCTATCAATCAAAATATTTTTACTTATGAAAATCTTTGATGAAAACAAGATGCTTTCCAAAACTAGAAGCAACATCTGCAACATTGACGGACAGACATTCCCTTGCAATGCAGTTTACAATCCCTTTCAAGATTCCTTTCCTTCTGTGCTTTGTGCTTGAAGTGTTAAATAAATTAAAATATTTCCAGCATGCATATTATCGCAGAAACAGAAATACAGCCTAACGTGGTCACTTAACCTAGAGACTCATTCGTTCCTCTCAACTTTTAAGTCAAGTGGCTTAATACTCTTTTACATATTTATCTGTTTATGTAATGTCTCTTTAAATAACTATGTAATCAAGTAAAATTGTCAAAATATACCTTTGTGGCATTGCCTAAAAGAACAATGTATGTAATGAGTTTCATAAAAACCAACTATGTCATTAAAATACATTAGGCAACATCAATAGTCAACTTACCTATCCTTCATAGGTCCTTCCGGCCGATCGATGGCCGTGTTCCCAGCAATAGAGTAAACATACAGCCTGGACTCAGACTTGTACCACTTGATGCTATGCATGTCTCCACAGGAGCGGCCGTCGATGCGGCACCGGAGACGCGCCGTTGTGCCTACTATTGCTGAGGCGTGATCTGTGGATAGAGAAAAAAGATTGGTTAGAATTATGGTTTGAAAATAGAAGACGGTTGGAGATGTTCTTATGTCGTTTGGAAAAGAGAATGATGATACAAAAGACAGTTTCGAAAAGTGTTTTGCCAATGTTATTTGGAGAAATATTTTTGGCTCTTTTTGCAAACGTTAGCACAAATAGAAAAGAAGGATTTAGACCAAACGAGTATTGAACAAGAGTAATAACAGCCGCTCGGGTCGATCTTTAGGCTAAGCCGTGCTTGCCTAGGTTGGTCTGTGGATGGGTGACCACCCATTACATACCGAGTTTCCTCCGTCCCTCGGAAAGCACGTTAAGCCGTTGGTCCCGGCTGTCATTTGAAGATCTTTGACAGTCGTTACAGGTAGTCAGTGGCCCAAAAAGTCTGACAACCAGTCTTACGAAGGGGTATCGTATTACCCAGTACTATCTGGGTTGTTGGGGTCAGATAGGCGCTTCATGTAAAATACTGGTATAAAACTGCATCCGGTTAGACTGGAAGCCGACCCCAACATAGTTGGGATTAGGCAAGGCAGATGATAATGACCATTGAACAAGAGTCAATGATATGGCTAGAAAGGAGCCTATCTACATGGCGGTATGTCTAATGTCCAGCGATATTTATTTATTTTATTATCTGACCTTTTTAACCCACTCAATGAGTAATACGATGATATGGTAAGACTGGTTTTGATAACCAACACAATCATAAATCAAAATAATACGCACGAAGCCATGATGAATTTACGAATACATAACGCAATTGGCGAGAACATATCCTTTTACGCTTTTCACATCCACTCCGGATTTTAAAACGAATGTTTATTATTTTTAATGAAAAGCCGACAGAGTTGTAAGTTTGCAAATAATGATGTCGAATCCTTTATTGTTAATTTGCCTAATTAGCAGGGCGTTGGTTCTCGTTTGATTGGTGCATCGAGATTCTGAATAAACATTATTTGTATGAGCTCCAGACCTTTGATGAGTAGGCGTATCAATTTGTGATTGTGTAATGCATTCATTGCATTCAATAACTTTATTATTATGTACGGTCGAACAAGCTATTTAGTTTAGACTTTTTAATGTAATTTGTGGGTTAAACTGTAAACCAAATAGCTTGTTCGACCGTACCGAAGATATCAGGGTAGACTGCCTCGTTGGAGAGCGCGACTGCAGAGCATGAGGTGCTTAAGTTCGATTCCCAGGTTGGGCAAAGTGTTATTGGGGTTTTCCATCAGGAATTTCTAAGCGGCAGCCATGAAGTCTGGATTTGTGCCCGGTTGATGGCAACAGGGTTGCTCCCTATCACCTACATGGGACTTAAACACAACTGCCTAAATGCGGGGGTTCTTTTAGATACATCTCTCCTTAACCCTTCCGGAATTAGATGCGTGATGTTATGTAAACAAACTTACATTAAACACATTCTCAAAGAAGAAAATTAGTGTATTTATTGATACCAATATCTCATTTGTCATCATAGTTATTTTGAAATCCTACATTTCTTTACAAAGATCTCACTCCATACTTTTAAATTTTCCATTAGCCAAGTGTCATAGCTGACCCGCTGACCCACACCGACCCGCACCGACCCACACCAACCCGCAGTGATCCGGACCCTTTCAGCTGCCATGAGAAGACAAGCATCTGTACTGTAACACCGATTTAAAACTTTTATTTGGAACGAGGGCACTTAAAACTTTTTGTATCGGCTTAGGAGTCAATGTCATGATCACGAATTAAAAAGAAAGTAAAAAGTTACCTCCTTATCATAGTCTCCGTAGCCTTTTCCTAAATATGTTAGGGTTGGTGTCCAGTCTATCGATGGGCCAACCTAGGCAAGCATGTCCAAAGAATCGACCAACCTAGGAAAACTTGAAGATTTAGCAGTGATAGTGATATAGATAGATACGAGTAGATAGAATATGTTAGTGGTGTGACCGTCGGACTGCCAAGTCATCAGGTCTCGAGTTCTTTTTCTTCTTCGTGTCGATGATTTCCCCTTTTTAACCGACTTCCAAAAAGGAGGAGGTTCTCTATTCGACTGTATGTATTTTTTTTTTTTTTTTTTTTTTTTTTTATGTATGTTACCCGATTACTCGAAGACGCCTAAACCGATTTGAAAAATTCTTTTTTTGTTTGAAAGGGTATACTTCCAAGTTGGTCCCATAGTCGCCAAGTCGGGATCTGATGATGGAATCTTGGCGAAATCGAGGGAACTCTTCAAATTTTATAGGATAACGTACAGCAATTTTTATATTTTCTACAACAAGTGAAGCATTTGCGTTTGATAAGAACCATTCTACCATCAGATCTGATGATGAAGCCAAGAGTCACGGAACTCCATAATGAGACAATGTATCCTAGTCGTGTTTGGGCTTGTTGTAAATGTAACGGTATGCACTTTCCATGTGAACCACTAAAAAGTGAAAAATAAAAACTTTTTTGCAAAAAATAAAACCGACTTCAAAAAGAAAAAGTGAAAAATAACTTTAGCTTCTGAAGTCGGTGACAAAAAAATTAAATCAATCATACAAACGTCACCGACTTCAGAAGCTAAAGTTATTTTTCACTTTTTCTTTTTGAAGTCGGTTTTATTTTTTGCAAAAAAGTTTTTTATTTTTAAATTGTTGTCGACCAGTACTCTGCTACCTCGACAGCGTTGGGGGTGGCCTCGAAAAGGTCCCTCAGAGTGCAGGTGGAGCCACACATAGTGCGGGACAGGAGGTGAGCCATAGTTTGTGTTGAGGCACCGCAGTCACACAAGGCTTCATCGGAATATCCCCACCGGACCAGGTTGTATCTGCAGCGGCCCACCTGACTTCGCAAACGGTTTAGGGTCTTCCAGATGGGCCAAGGCAGAAGGTGTCATCTGACATCAAACATCATGAAAAAACCAGAATGCCTTAGATATTTTTCGATAACATGTAAAGCCAACTTGGAGGTCCATGGGCGGCATAAAACAGACCCCAGGTCAATAAAAAAACCTGAATATCAACTCGACCGGCTGTTATTATTTAGTCACGAGCTCCTCCCACCCCTCTCTGACCCTCCAGTCTACTCCCTAGACCCTCCATTAACACGATACTCTTTAATAAGACTGGTTGTCAGACTATAATTGAACTTCTGACAACCCGTAACTATCAAAGATCTATAAATGATAGAACCCGTCTGATCTCTACAGTAATTGTTTATTTTAGACAGGCAAGTAACTGTCTATAGTCTAGACCTAGATTTAAATAATTAAGTACATGTAATTGAAATTCAGGCGCTTTACATGTTTACTTAGACAGACTGGTGAACACATCCCTTTTGATAATTATAATTACAGTGGTTTAATACAAAGGTAACAGGTAATATTGCTACAAGTACACACAATAACATATACCTAACATCACACTTGAAATTCACCAACGCAGAGGTCTACCTAATAATACATACACATTTCACCAGTTACATTTTTAACAAGTCAGTAATCCAATGCTGCTGCCGAGAAGTCCTTGATGGAAATAGGCCAATAACACTTTGCCTGACCTTTTTTCATTTTTCAGGATGGGAATTCATCATATGACTTCTCCAACTCTGGGCGGAGCGGGAGGGAGTGTCAGACTTTTACTAACTAAAACCCATCCATGTTCCTTCCTCGCCCTTTATGTTCCGGGGCCGCGGTATCTCTTTCGAACAGGCCCGCAACCCCGGACTTTGCCTCACCTGTAAATCGAACCCAGGACCTAATGCTCTCCAGCCGCACTTGTGTCCACTAGACCAGCGAGGCTAAAGGTACATTTAGTTTAGGCATGAGTATCAGTTAAGTCATGAGGTAAGACTCGGAGCCGAGCCCAAAACATTTGGGAAAAGGCTAGGTAAATCATGATAAGAATCAGTTAAGATTGACTCCTAATTTCAATCTACTAGTGGTTGAGCTATGAAGCCTCTAGATATTCATTTGGAACGACTACGTCCCATCTCATAACTTTCCCATTTCGACAACTAAACAAAATATAATCACAAAAGTCCCATTTTGTAACTATTTTGATCTTCATACATTGAATCTCGTCAACTTCCCGTCGTACCGTATGCACCATTAACCTGCACCATCAATGGTGCAGATGAGACTAATTAGATTCGTTTGCACCATTAATATAAATACAACTTAATTCACAATTTTTGAGTATGCATATGTCAGCGTCACATTGTAAAAACCGTTAGATTGTAATATAACTAGAGAGACTGTAAACTCTCGAAAGATTGTCAAACGAACATACTGCTTACAATATTACGCATTATGTCGTGTCCTAAGTACGGTCCTGTAAGGAGTGCGTCCCTGGTACTCCTCTTACCCCGTCATTCGATACCCCGCCACCCTCTGTGTCCTGTCCGCGCGCGCGCATCCCCGCCAGTTGACGAAAATCCCTTGCGCACGTCCTACAAATTCTACACGACGTTATAGCATTATTTTTCGATAGATTATAATCTAACGAAGTTTGCCCAATGGTACCACTCTCACGAAAAGATACTATACAATTCCTGAGAAATACCGATTAATACACCCTAACCTCAAAACACTTTATTTACTTGTGACGACCCGAATGGCGCAGCGGTAGTGAGACTGCCTTACGTTCTTAGGGTCCTGGGTTCGAATCCTGGTAGGAGCAAATGTTTGTGTGATGAGATTGTACATTTGTTTCCGAGTCATGGATGTTTATATGTATAATAAGTATGTATTTACAAACAAAAAAGTATAAATGTAGTTTATCAACTATCTGGTGACCACGACACAAGCCTCGTTGCTTAGTGTGTCACTAGATGGCGCTGTGTGTATTGTGCAGCGATATTTATTTATTATTTTATTAATTTATTTATTCCCCTAAAACGCGTAGTCGACGGAGCCCCGCTACGCGAGGACCTGTTCCTGTCTGCAGGGTTTAAAGGAACCTAACTAACCTAATGTTGGGGTGCCTCAAGTCCCGAGTATGGGGACAGAGATACTTCCGTCGCATGAATTTCACAATATTACGGTTTCACTTCGATAAATTACAATCTACCGAAAAATAATGCGTTATATTGTAAGCAGTATTTTCAGTTGACAATATTTCGAGAGTTTAAAATCTCGCTAGACAGATTACAATCTAACGTGTTTGACAATTTTACGGTGACACATACATTAAATCCCATTTGGTTAACTTTTTCTTCGGCAAGTACAGTTTATACTCTGGAGAACTACTAAGAAAAAACACAGTAACTCTTTGGTATTAGGGGCTATTTGGGTGGAACAAACCCAACATTAAACTTAGTAGACATTGGACTTATTCGCGAAATGACCTGTAGTCGTTCATGGATAAGTCCAAGATCGACTACAGGTCGTTGTAGTCGTCCATGGATAAGTCCATGAACGACTACAGGTCATTTCGCGAATACGCCTCATTCTGAAAATGCGCATCCGAAAATGACAGGAAAAGAAATGAATGGATGCCGCTGTAAAACGAGCTGTTTGAAATTTAACCATCGGCTAAGGGCAGAAAGTTGAAAATGCAACAATGCGTTTTTGTTTTAGTATTCATTTAGATAGCTTTGCGTCATTGAAAATTTAATGCCAATTTTCACGAACACCAAATGGATGTCAATATTGGCAAAGCAAAGTGTCAGTTTAACCGATAACCATTCCGAATGTAAATAACGAAGTTCTGTAAATGGACATTGGAATTAGGTGTTATGTAGACTACAAGATGGTTGGTTTTCCATAAACAAAACCATTTTATTAACACCCAAAACAACAACAAAAAACGCTTTATATTTTAAACCGTTTAACCGTTGTTCAGTATTCCGAATAATCCTGGTATCAACCAGTTATCCGCGCTGAGATCCGGCTCGAACCGGTTCAATCTGGTTCAATTAAATAGTGCGCTTTGTTTAACACTCGTTTATTTGTATCGGCAACAATTCATTGGATTTTTAGACGATATATTGTAAAGGGTTTGTTCGTTTATGTTACGTTTTGTTTGAATAAATGGATTTTTAAGATGGTGGTTTTTTTGGGTTTATTTTGAGCCAGTATTTTCAATAACCTCACTACAAGCAAGGATTTTGGTTCTGACTAAGAGAGAGAGGCGACCAATCTTTTCTTACGGCATATCTATCGATTTATGGATGAGTTGGAGCTCGTTCACGATATTTTTGCCTATTAGACTATGGAAGTACGTTTGACATCCAAAAGACCATAGTTTTGTTCCTCCTAGTACTTTGACCTTTAACATTACGGAACCGTAAACGTTTCGGAATCCTGAAAGTCTGATGGCCAACGGGTATCATTTAAACCAGAATTGGGTTGTTTCTGGAAGTCGACCCATTATTTAAGGAACATACAATAATAAGTATGACACAATATTACAAGCTGTTGATGGCCATTTTTAATTTAAAAACCAAGGAAAAGGTAAGCAATTTTTCATAAAAAAATCAGATACTATAGTAGCATGACGGAGTAATGCATTTCCTTAATTAAAATACTTATGCAGCATTTTTATTACTAACGATAAAAACGCCCTCAGAAAAAGTACCAGCGGGGTTACCACAACGTCCAAATGCGATTCAATTTAGGTTTGAGCTGTCATTTTCTGACAGTTTTTCTATGGAACTGACAGCTTGCGACTCAGTTTAGGACCTGAATTGAATCGCATTTAGAGGTTGTGGTAACCCAGCAGGAAAATATGAATAAAAAGGAGTTCTTTTTTTTTTTTTCTCCGTTAACAAAACACGCTTCTATAGGAGTGCGACTTATGAAAAATACTCGCCATAGTTTTGCTTTTTAAAATATTATGTTTTAAGTATTTTTGTTATATTTCCAAGGAAGCTGTTTATTAGTTGCATAATCCTAATATTGCGCGCTTGAACATGTGTGCTGGATAATACGTACTAGGGTAGCAGATTGTTTGGTGGATGGCGGATTCCAACGAAACTAGTTTTTGAAGGATCTTCTTGGTAAAACAAGCCAATATGTGGACACTACATGTTTTTCAGGGAGTATTGAATAAAACATTGAAATATTCAAATATACAGTTGTCAAACGAACTATATTCCTAGTAGTTAAGGGTTGGGTACGGCTTTTACCAATCAGCCGACTAGCAATATTAGTGACTAAACTTATGGATGTATTTGATTAAATTTTATTTGATAGACTAGTATTTGCTTGCGTCTTAGTTCCTATTATGTGTGGTAATAAACCCACGGTGACGTTTTAAATGTAGCCTATAACACACAAGGATAATGTAGCTTCATGTTAGTGAGAGAGTTTTGGGAACCGGATCAGTATTTCCGAAGATTATCTATATAAGGACATGCAAACAAATTAATGTTGCCTCTTTATAATATTATTATTAGAGTAGACAGCAGCTTTTACCCACATCTTCGCCCACGGGGAGTTCAGGAATTGCTTGCGGGATAGAAAGTATTATGTGCAATTCCAGACTACAATCTATCTGTTTATCAAATATCATCCAGATCCGTTAAGCTATTCTAGTGTGATTGAGTAACAAACATCAATCCATCGAAACTTTCGCATTTATAATAGTAGGATTAGGAATATCATTAGACATTCTATGAAGAATGATGGTCTGACTGTCTATAATTTAATTGAAGCAGTGCTGTTTAGGTATACGTAACGAAGCATGCTTATGACGTGTAACCACGTTATGGAGCCCTCACACAGCCAAATGGCGACGTAGACGACCTCGGAAAGAGATGGCGGAACGAACAGACGAACAGACGTGGACAGAACCACATTGATCTGGATCGAAAGGTTTGGAGGTCACTTTTGGTTTGGTTGAATCTTCACATTATCCATTTAATTGCATCCCCACCATCGATTATAACAAAAAAAAAAAAACAATTTTTTTAACGAAATTATATCCGAATGAACAAAGAACCTAATATCTTGAAATTCTCGTACAAACGGGAACGCTCCGAGATAATTTACAACGACATCCTTTCTCTTACTTTGTCCAGTGAGAAGCGGAATGTGCAATAATCTAGACGACACCCTTTTGAAGAATAGTGTCATTTACACTTGATAATAGTTATTACTACTGCCTCATTTAACCAGCGGTTGCAAGTGCGACTACTAAGCATGATGCGATCCTGAGTTTGATTCTCCAATCAGGCAAAGTGTTATTGGGTTTTAAGATCAAGATTATTTAGTAGTGGTCGTGAAGTCCGGATTTGTGCCAGGTTGATAGTAATCTTTGGTTTCAGTGAAGGAAAATATCGTGACGAAACCAGCATGCCTGAGAGATATTTCTTGAGCTAGTAAAATTAACTCAGAGGCCCATGGGTGGTATAAATACTCCGAGACCAGATTGGGCATGAAACAGGATAGAGAAAAAAGAAGATGGCAACATCTTGCCGTTCATTACATGAAACTTAGACATAACAGGCGAAATCTGGGTATATTGTTTTGTTGCACACCTCAGCCTTCTGATATTACAGGCGTGATTTGTAATATTATGCAGGGTGATTGGTAATTGGGTGCAGGCCCTGAAATGGGTGATACTAGACCTTATTTGCAACAATTTTGACCCGAAATTTGATTACTGGGGGTCGAAATTGGGTGGTTTCTGAGAAATCGAGCTTTTAAAGATTTCTTTGGTTTTCTCCACCTCTACACAATAAAGTGCTGATTGTGAAAAATTCACGCCGTTCAGGATGTTAAACTGATACTTTTCTGATAGCTTGTGAACGAGTGTATCCTTCAAAAACCAATTTGTCGAAAAAGTACATCTGCCTTTGAAAAATAAGCTCTTAAAAAGTTATGTTTTAAAAATTAATTACAAGTTGAGATTTTTTTGAGGCAGGTTTTTCAAAATCAATGTACGACACTTGTCGTGAAAATTACAGGACCGACTTACTTGTCTCACTAGCTTTCCAAAATGGTGCCACAGTAAATAAATGACCAGTAAAGAACGATGCACGTCTTCCGTTTTGCAGATTTTCTTGTTACCACCATGTGATGTTAGCTGTTTGACTTAATTTCCTGGCCGATCAGATCTGGTAAAATCTGTCTATATTTGTTGAATTTTAACATATCCTCTCAGACATGGAAAGAAGGTTTATTGGTGTTATACAACGTGTTTTTTTTGATATGCCATAACTCTAGGGTATGATTGAGACCATATCAAAGAATCAACTGGCATATGTGTTATGTTTCAATCATCCTTTTTTTTATTTTTTTATTTTTCATACAAAGTAATTCGACAAAGTCACGATTATCAATGTAAAATTCTTAGCTTTAAATATGAATGAATTACTCGTATTTATCAATGAAACTTAGATACCTAGACACATCGAGGGTCTATTTTGTACGGTAAGCAAATAAAATTAGGTAGGTGAACTTTATAAAATTTTAGTTAAGTGATCAAAAGTAAAAGTAATGATTCGTCATACTGGTGACTATTTTTGCCCTTATTTAATTATGATTGATGATATCTCCGAAATTAGGCATTTTTGGACCACCTATTCTTGGAGTTTTAGTTTTATTTTTACCTACAGAATATAACCTTAGAGTTATGGCATATAAAAAAAAACACGTTGTATATAGTTGGTACTAAAATGAATGAATTTTTAGTTGAAATTTTACTTGAGCATCAGCAACTTTCTTGAGAAAGTCGAGAACTATAATACCTTCACCATCAATTAGGAATAAGTTGTGAGTTGGTGTATATCATAATTATAAATTATAAGAATGATAAAACTGCACTCTATGGTTTCACCTATAAATCTAGAATCTACATAGAAATCGTACATTATACTGATATGTCCTTAAAAACAATGTTGAATATTCTGCGTATACTCTGTGTAATTAATTTCATCACCATTGCCTTAATAACGGTGAAGCAAAACATCGTGAGGAATACGTGACATCTACCTGCACTGTGGGCACGGCACATTTCTCTTAGAACGGATGGCCGATGGGGCCGAAGACGTTGTGTTGGAGTCCTACTAGGTGGACCGATGACCTGGTGAAGGTTGCAGAAATCGGCTGGATGCGAGTCGTACGGGACCGGTCAATGTTCGCCACATTGACCGGTCCTGTGCGACTCGCATCCAGCGGTGACATGACCAGCAGTGGACGTCTTTCGGCTGAAATGATGATTATGATGACCCGAACTGGGCCCAACTGGGCCCACCGGGTGGATAGTACAAATGTAGCCCATTTCTTCTCATAGAGCGGAGGCCTGTGTCCCAGCAGGGAGAACATTATAGGCTAACTACGCGTATGCTATTCTGCAATAATGCATTTTTCTTTAAATATAGTCTGCTACACACAGCTCAAGCATTTTTGAAAACCACAGTCCGCTCCCGCCTCCGCTCCCACCAAGCCCACAAGCTAAAGCTTAAGTCTCCAGCGGAACAACTGCTAATTTTGTTGCGAGAAAAATGCGCCATAATCCAGCAGCTCTACCCACCCCACTCCCAACGGTTTAGCGTCATAAAAACTCTTGTTCAAGCTTCAACGTTTTATATTTTGTAAACTGGGAACATGCAAACCGTTTTGAAGTAATCTTGAATGTTCTGCAGATTTTTGTGTGGGTGGAGCAGAAGATTTGGGTCGTTAGTTGTACTTTCCTTACGTAGTGCTAACCACAGTCTCAATACAGCAGTGAGAGGAGTGAACTTACTTTTGCATATGATTTAATTTTGTATGTTGTCGTTTTATGGACATGAGAATTTTATGCGAAGGAATGAGGCATAATGATGTATTTGGCTTTAATGGTGATTATGAATGTAAATGGTTATAAGAGTAGATGAAAACAAAAGAAACGATGGATGAAATGGTGTGAAGAGAGAAATGGCTATAGAAAGGACTACCAGTGCAGGATTAAACCTCGATTATTACATGACAGCATTTAACTGTGTACTTGTTAATTACCTACGTCGTAAACTTAGGTATACATTTACACTCAGCTTAAGATAAATATAAAGAATATAAGCTATGTCTAGTATCTTAGAATACACTGTACTTCGAGTAACTAAAGAGCGACTCTGAAACTCTCCGGACACAAACCTCCCCCAAGCGACGCCACATTGCGCGGCCCTCTGCTTCTCGCATTCACCAGATTCAAAATATAATAAAATAAAATCACCTTCCAACTTTTCAAATAACCGCTTCTAATTCAGACCAATCAAAACACTTTGAACTAATACAATAACTGACATTACACGTTAACAGGCGAAAACCTACCAATTCCCAGAAAATACGGTCCCATAATGAATTCAAAATGGAATCCACAAGTTCAGTTAATTTCATTCTACCAAATTGAAATTGTTACCGAAGATGACATTTTAAATTGTTTCGTAACGAGAGTTCTAATTATATCTGGCGTTCTTAATGTCTCAATTTATTGTCAGTTCATGGTATTATGGAAAGGAGGGTAGCTAAATGTATTTGATGAGTTTTCCGGAAATGTGACGATTTTGTGCATGCATGTATGTTTTTCGGTTGAGCTATCTTGTGTTTGATTGTCTTGTAAAGATAGAAATTATGTAACAAAGGAATTCATTTAATCTGCTTCAAATCAAATGCGTGTACATACTAATACAGGGCAAGGGCCGAAGCCTGCCGGGGCTGCGGGACTGTTCGAAAGAGATAAACGGAACGGAACCTTTTAGTCAGTGAAAGTCTGACACTCCCTCCCGCTCCGCCCGGAGTGGGAGAAGTCATTTGATGATTTCCCATCCAAAAAAAGGGTGTATCAGAAAGCTGTCGTCATATTTTAGGGTGTGGAACTACCATCGAAATCGTGAAAAAAAAAACGAATCGCAAAATTAAATATGGCAACAGCTTATCGGTGCACGCTGTATAAGTGTGCTCGATTAAATTTCCCATCACCAAAAACGATGAACTTTTGAAAAACTATTATCCTGTGTTTAAACCGTTTAGTAGATGCATTTCCTTGGCGCTGACTTTCGTTACAAAAGGAATTCTTGTGCAAGATGTCATGCTAGTGTCTGTAAGTGAGTGAATAGGCTTGTTTCCACCATCAATAAATTGCAAATCTATTTAGTCCGTCAATTAGAGTATTGGAAAATAATGGACACGTATTTTTTGTTTTTGTAATCAACGAATATTGACAAAGATAAAACGCATCAAAACTCGGAGTGGGGGCTCGTGACGTCACTGTTCGGTATCAACTTACTAAGAATGATACCGAACAGTGACGTATTGGGAATTTTAAAAGCGTCGTATCTTCGTCAATTTTGGTTTATGTGACAAAAGAAAAAATACAGGTCAAATATTTTTTGATAATCTAAGTGACGGACTAATTAGATTTTTTCAGTTAACAAGCCTATTATAAGTTTTCATTTGACTACAAGGTTTTGTTATTATCATCTTCCTGCGCTGTCCCATGTTAATTAGGGTCAGCTTTTTCCATTTTACTCTGTCAACTGTGTCTGTGTGTGTGTATCATTTACTCCTTTCTCTTTCATATCATACCTTAGACAATCCATTCATCTTTTCTCTGGTGCTCCTCTCCCCCTCCATCCATCAATATTCATATTAATCACTATTTTAGTTACATGCGATTCATCCTTCCTTTCAACTTTTCTGTAACTGACGCAACTTTCAAAATTCCTCAAATGGATAACAAAGTGGATGTTTGGACGAAGTTAATGCAATAACACCACTAAAAGTGAGCATGCTAACAACGCTATTTATTATTTTGATTTATTTCACAAAGGGACACAATATACGCAACTATGCTTTTAAGATACAGCTGACACGTTTCACACGCACTATGTTACTTAACACAAGGAAATAGAAAGTCTCAATTTTCAGTAAAATTCTAAATCAGTTTAATAAAACTGCCAAGTTTGTCCTAGGGACCCCATCCATAATAGGAACAGTGAACCTTTTAAAAACTATGACAATAAAAAAGATATATTTCTGCAAAAGTTCGGCGATAAACGTGTAGCATGTAATTGGCCGACAATTTATGTGGCATTCGTACCACTTCGGGATTCTTCGGGCGGAATCGGGAAGTTAAGAATCGGGTCCTTATTCGATGATAGAAGTTTGTTACAGTTAAATTGACTGTTTTTATACGTTTTTTGGCAATAATAACATTGTTTTGGCGACATTAAGCTTTCATATTTTCGTTTAATGTTGCATGAAAAACATTTTCTGCTATTTTATGAACAGTCCTTTAGCAAAAACAAAAATGACCAAGGAGTCGAATCCAAAAGCAAACTGAGCTTAGTTTTGCCCGTTCTGAAATGAAATTAAACATTTTTGGATTTAAAATAAAACAGAAATCATCATCTGCCAAGCCTCTCTCCAAACTTACCAAGAAACCAGCTACTAGACCATGGACAAATGTTTCCGAGTCATGAATATTTATATACATACATATGTATATAAATATTCATGACTCGGAAACATTTGCATATTATACATATAATAAATATGGTTTTACAAACAAAACGTACCTATGTAGTATATCAACTATCTGGTGTCCAGGACACGAGCCTTGTTGCTTAGTGTGGCACTAGTCAAAAAACTGCTGCTGCCTACATTTTTTCGATTTACGCGACCAATAATGTATGAAGCAGCTGATTTTTGAAATGTCAGAGTCGGTCCCATATTAAAAGTTGTTCATTTTTAAGAGTACAATCCGCCCTTAAAGCAATTAAAATGACAAAAAAATAAAGTTGTAGGTTATAGATAGATATTATAGATTATTATTAGTATAATAGATACAGCATCGTCGGCGTATCTGACCTCCACAACCCATTTCGTACTGGGTAATACAGTACTTCTTGGTAAAACTGTTAATCAGACTTACCGAATTCTGAGTAACCGTAATGACTATCAAAGATCTAAAAAACCGAAATCAGAAAAACCTGTACATTACGCATTATCTTTATAAGAGAGTCTAAGTACTATCTTTATTAGATTTTCTAAGTCGGCTCATATAAAAATTAAGTTCATTCCTATCTAATGAAGGTTCCAAATCTTTCGACCACGTCGATCAAAATTATTAAGCTCTTAACTTAAATGAATATTACTTAGCAGTTCTAGGTTTTCTTTTCTAGATTAAAGTAATTTTCTTTACTCAATTGATTTTCATTAGGTCGTATCTTGTATCAAAGGACCCATCACGGAGGATGAAAGTCTAAGGGCACAGACCGGGATTCGGTAGACGATAAGCTTGGGTTTTGACCATGAAGTCCCGAGTTCGATTCCCAGGTCGGGCACAGTGACTCACGGCGGGTGTTCCCATCAGGAATTTTTCAGTAGCCACGGAGTCTGGATATGTGTCCAATTGATGGCATATAGACTCGCCCCCTAGTACATGTTACTGACATATAACTGAAAAAAAAAACACCTAGAAATGACACCTACCACTGTTTGTATCTGGCAACACCTAAAGGTTGACTGGTAGAGAATGCCTATGGCATTAAGTCCGCCTCTGTATTAATAATGTCTAGACCTCTGCCTCAAAAGACCTCTAAAGTCACCTTCTTAAAAGTCCACATCTAATTTGAATCTCAACTTCGTATTCATCAATTCTATTATTTCCATTGACAAACATCAGAACCGTGCCCATTAAAATCAAAATAAGAAAAACATCTTTTAAAAGCATTCAAAAGATCTTAACTCAATTTTTTATCTTTAAAAAATATTTTGCCAAGACCCCAAATTATTCTTTTCAAGGTCCGAAATAATAAGCTTTTGTTAAACAGTCAACAATGCTTACAAAGGTGTTAATTTAAGAATACGGCCATTTGTTAAAACGAAATTACAATTCTAAATCTGTCGCCCTTTAAAGGTATTACGGTTGTAATCTGTAATTCAAAGACCTTTATGAATGTTATAATTTAACTGTGGGATCGGAGGTTACCGTTTTAATTTGTAATTAGGTGAAGATTTTAGTGTAACGTATTATAACATGCGGTGGGTAGCTCAACACTGAATAGGGTCGAGCCTCAGGTTTGCCTAGATTGGTCAGTTTCCGCCGGGTCCCGGATGTCATTTGTAGATCTTTGACAGTCGTTACAGGCAGTCAGTGGCCCGAAATTCTGACAGTTTTATTAAGGGGTATCGTATTACCTAGTACTAACTGGGTTTTGGAGGTCACATAGGCAGTCACTCCGTGTAAAGTAGGTATTGGTATTCAACTGCATTTATTACTCGTACATTTGCAACCGTATTAAGTAGTTTGTGTAAGCAGTTACTTTATTTTTTTTAGTTTGTAAATGTAGCCTTCTTTTTGGAAGACATACTAAATTACCAGCATTTAAGCAACATAATAATATACTGATTCACATTCAAAATTAATCGACTATGAAACAAAAAAATAACAATATCTTGAGAAACAATAAAATCATTCACCAAACAATCTTGAGCGCCAAAAACAGCAACTACCAACTAAGTAACGGAACAACAATGAATTCATACACGCAGCAAAACGTCTGACAAGCGTACATTACACGCAACATTAAAAGTTTCACCGCTACATAAATATGCGGGTAATTTGCAAAGTTCCCGGCGATTTGGCACTCTACCCGCTTGCTGAGATATTATTTACAGCGACGAACTGAAAGTATTGCAGTTATCTTTTACCCTTCTTCCGGGGTAAGGGATAGCTCGTTTACTAAAGTACCTTTTACTGACATTAAAAGAAAAGTTTTGAATCTGATAATTATTTAAAGATAAGTTAACGTGAAAACTTAAAATGTCGCTAAAAGAAAAAAATAAATAAACACTTAATGAAGACTCTTAAAATGATCTCCAAAAAGTTATTTTCAATAAATAATTAACAATCTCAAGAGACTTCCTACCGTATTGACAATGAAAAGTTTCGTAAAACATCCTCCCCAATAATAATTAGATCCCAACTCTTTTAGCCAAAGTTTACCCTAACAATATGCCCCATGGGTAAACCCAAAGGTAACAGGGCAATCATGAGACAAACTCATGATAATACAGTTAGACAGAAAAAAGTTTAAATCGTATGTTCACGCGGTGTGAGGGTTTTTTATTAGAAAACTTTGCTCATTTGTCCTCATGTATGTTTAGAAGGGGCTATACAATAAGCGAGTTTTAAACGCAGAAGGGAGAGCGGGAAAATTGTGTAGATACTGCAGACAGTTCTGTACTTGGTTGTTTCATTGGCACCGAGAAATAGACAGATTTGAGTAGGACCACGCTTTTTTGTATATTTTTAATCTTTTGTATCGTGAGCACATCTACAAACATTTAAACTTACACACACAAACACCCAGATCCTCTTCTTCATAATCAAATTGTTTTAATTTTTTTTTCGTTCTTTTTCGAAACAAAATTAATTTTATCCTCTAAAAGATGCTAGTAAAAGACCATGAAGGTTTGTAGAATTTCCGTTGTGAAATGCCAGGGCACGTGGCTTGTCAGTTTCTCAAATGTAATATTTTAAAGTTTTAATGTGATAATTGTTTTCAGTTAGTAGTTTTATTAAAACTGACTTGTCAAAGAAACAAGGAAAGTTTAACTTTGAGTAAAAGATTGAAAATAAATTGTCCGCTTCACAATAAAATTTAATTATTAGTTTAGAGACGATCGAAGACTTTCAAATCTAAACTCGACAAATTAACTAAAGTACCTTAAAGTTGTGACAAAAAGGGTTATTTTATCTTGTAATTGGTCCTACAAGGGTAACTTTGAGTAATATAATAATAACTTCTGAAAGGCACTAAGGATGACGGTAAAGTTTGACGACTTTGATTTCCTGGAAAAAGTCGATTTGACCGCTGTCAAAGAATATCTTTAGGTTCGAAGTTTAACAATAAAACTCAGACTACACAATAAAAGCTAGGTTGTTAGTACTCTTTGGCCTACATTTGGGGTCTGAAAATACTTATGAAAGATGGGATTTCAGCCCACTCATTGTTAGCGAAATCTGCACACGAAGTTTATGAATCATTGATTTAAATTCTTGGGTGTAATTAGTTTTCATTGTAGTAGCCTACTTACTTTAGACTAACTGCTTTCCTTTCCTTCTTCATTCCTTGAATGATAACTGAGAATGGAAATGCAACCGTCTCACTAGAAAAACACCGTCATCGTCAGTGTAATGTGTGTAGACGACAAAATCGAAAATCTTAAAAAATCACTGTTGTCTTGCCAAGTCAGTCTAGCATTACGCTCTTGCCATGATACTCGTAGTTTGAGTTAAGAAAATATTTTCTACAGGTCAGAAGGGTTTTTTTTTGGAACTGTCTTAGATCCCGCAACGACATCAGAAATGAATAGCGCAGTAGTAGGCAAAACATAATTTCCCTCTCGATATCAGCAGGAGACAGAACAAAACCAGGCCAATAGTCACAAAGGGACGTTTACAACTGGGATGAGCCCAGTTGCCTAGCACCACGAATATTGTCAATAATATTGATGGGTCCTCAGTTGTGACCTGTCATAGTTCAGTAGGCTTGTCCTGCGTGAAATAGACACAACTCAACAAAAAATATAAAGATCACGTGATGGAACGTCCCTAATCGCCAGTTTACTGCCCCAACCATATCATGTAACAGTCGCTCGCCTGTGTACCCGCTCAACAACACAAGCTGCACCGTGAGCACTACGTAGTTAGTTAACACACGCATCTACTTCACCTGTCTGATAGTAATTAGTAGCGTGCACTAATTGTTGTAGTTTTCATAGTAGCGGCCTTTTTGTTTAGGTAAGCGTTTGCGATGTTATTCTGTTTTAGAGTTCAATTATAATTTTGAGTGACTGAAGCTCTGTGCAGATTTAGTGAATGTGAGTTTCGACAGAAACAAATAAAAAAACTTCATCATCATCATCATCACTTTTGATTGATGACCTAAATGGCGCAGTGGTAGTGAGGCTGCTTTACGTTCATAGGGGTCCTGTGTTCGAATCCCGGTAGGAGCAAATGTTTTTGTAATGAGCATGGACATTTTGAAAAAGTATCTGTGTTGTATATCAACCATCTCTTGTCCACGACCCAAGCCTCGTTGCTTAGTGTGGCACTAGATGGCACTTTGTGTAATGTCCAGCGATATTTATTTATTTTAATTCAGCCCTAAGACGTCCACTACTGGACATAAGGCCTCCCCTAAGTGTCGCCATATTGAATGAACCCGTGCAACGCGGATCCAGCGGACAGTCAGACTTCATTTGATAACAATCATTCTTAAGCAGATATGTACATAATATAGGACACGGTCTACATTTTGCCGTAAAAACGAAAAGCCTACTGTCATCAAACGGGAAAATAGACTTTCGAGGCTTTTACTGAGAAATTCCAGATATCAAAACCCTACCACACACTGCTGATATTTTATGTTATCGTTTTTTTTATTTAACCGGAATCAATATGTTATCTTTAAGAAGCCTTATTGTTCATATAGGCCGAATGAATTGAATTTGAGTAAAAAAGAAAAAAAAATGATCTCGTGGTCAAGCGTAAATTTTTTAAAACATAATTATGTCATGTGCTTCACGATTTGATATAGCGGGAACATATTATAGAGAAAATGATTCTTAGAAACGTATCTAAAGGAAAGTTAAAAATAAAGGAAAATAAAACCAGCTTCATTTTATTTATTTCAACATTCATCTTTTACTTCAAAACAAATAAAATAGCGAACCGATAGATAAACATTTCAGTCCAGTCTTGCATCTTCAGCAAAATAAGTTAACATTTCGTGTGGTTCCTACGAATGAACGAAATGAACGAGATCGAACTGCTCAACGGAACGCATCTTGTATGCTTCAAAATTTACAACGTATTGCCTTTCAATGTAATTTGGGTAAAAGATACTATGCTGTGTCGAATTCGTCATGCAGTATTCCGTTTACTGAATTTTTATATTCTCTTTTTAAAATTTATATGACCAAAAACTGATGAATTTAAATATTGACTGTTGGACAGTAGATGGCTATTAAAGTAGAGGAAGACCGAAAATACGATGGATGGACTGTGTGAAGAATAATATAGCTAGAAAGGAGGTGTCTGATGTGATACCGAGTCAAAGAGAAGTATGGAAGCAGAAGTCATGCTGCGACGACCCCAAATAAATTTAGATAAGGGCAAGAAAAAGATTATGGTTGGATATGGAAGAGGAAAATCTTAATCCAAAAGATGGCGAGAAATTATTGAATGAAAACGGGATGAATAATAGCGATATGATTGTTAGAAGAGAATTGAAGAAGAAAATATGTTGCGCAAACCCCAAGCCCCAAGCTACACGGGACCTCACTGTTTTTTTGAATAAACATTATTTTTTCTTTTACCCGTGTCACAGAAAAAAGATATTTACCAACCTGCACTGATCACATCATTACAGAGAGAAGGCCTGTGTTACCAACAGTGAGACTCATTTTAATTTGTTAGCATTATTTTTGCTTGTTTAAAACGCATACAACATCAGTTCAAAACGTACCTGTAAACGTTTTACAGTTGATTTTATTTAACGTTTTGTCGCCGATGTCTTGGATCATTGCTTGCAACCGCTCCACTTACGGTAAGGACTCAAACGACTGTTCTATTGCTTTTTATGTCAACTTCTTACGGTTTCTCGGAAACGTCGCGGTTGGGATCTTTGAGTTCTGTTGGTTTATCGATATTCCAAAATGTTACATTAATTTGGTTGCCTAATCGAAATGTCGTATGGTTTTGGAAATCACAGATTTTGGAAAACGGTTTATCATAACTTCTTTCTTTTTTAACGCTTGTCGGACCAGCACTTTAAAAAAAAAAAAACATGCTGGGCAGTTTTTGGGGACAGCCGATAGAAGTGAAAATTATTTAATCTAAAATAAACTTTATCTTAATTATAAAAGGTTGATTTTGATTAACCGTTCTATGAAAGCGTTCGGAGACGATGGCGCGAGTCCCACGATTTGTGTTCACTCAAAAAGTGCGCCTAGGGAAGTTTTCGCTACAAATAAATCTGCGTTTTTCAGAATAAGTGCATTGATTGCCAAAATATTCGTTACTTTTTATCAAGTTCAATATCATATTCTCTCTCAACAAAAACATTTTTCTTTCAGTTTAGTATTCTAACCGAAAATGTCCCACTGACCTCCAAAATAAAATGTTTTTGTATATTTTTATTGAGGCCGCTTTCGCTCAAAGGACATGGCTTATCACTTATAGAACAATAAGGGTGAAATAAGCCATGGCGATTAGGGAAGTGGGACAAAGCGCCAGTTTGTGCAGAAAAAATAAGATGGAAACAACTTAACGAAAACATTTTAGTACAGGAATCGAAATTAAGGCGATTACACAAGCTAAACGCGAGTTTTATAATTACTAAAAGAATATGATTCACTGCTATAAACAAGACCAGAAAAATATATGATATTCTTCAGGATATATGCTAGCATGATACTTATTTGAAAACATAATACAATTAATTTGGCTCGATAAAAAGAAATCACGAACTTACCTCTAAAATATCTTTCAAACAATAAAAAACATACTAATATGCATGCGATCATTCTGATTTTTTGGCAAATAATTCTACAATCAATATATTAGCATGATACTGTTTTAGTTTTTTAATCCAATAAATACTTTTTTTGTAAATCGATCGAAACCACTCATTTCGCGCTATTTGGCCCGCAGTGGCTGACGTAACAACCACTTTGTAGTGCAAGCTGATTAGAACTTTATTCTAACAGCATTTCAAACGAAGTTTGAACCACCACAAATAGAGTTGCTAATTTAGCTCGTCTAAGCGCCTTAAGTTATTTTCTTGGTTGTGATTGCATTGTTGTAAATATAAGAATCTAGGGTCGAAATATATAGACTGTACTTAGCACACACATCGCCCTATTGTTATTCCTGTCACTGTCGCAACATTTGTTGAAGTCAATTTCCCTGGCCTCTTAACTATATTGGGGGTCGGCTTTGGTACAATTTTCAAAGTACCAGTGTAATATAGAGGCAGGAACATGGTCTAAATTAAAGACAAGAGACAAACCAACTAAAAAAACATGCGAACAAGTTTAAACATGTCGAACAAATGAATAATTATGTCGAACAAATTATTTTCTCATGTTGTATTTTATTTGGAAAAATCATTTGTTGGATAGAAACTAAAATACTTGCTTCTACGTGGCACTAGATAGCGCTGTGTGTAATGTCCAGCAATATTTACTTATTTATTAAACTGCCAAAAACTTTATGTCTATACTGTAAAGAGCGTTTGCCACTTTTCTCGACCCTCGTAATACTTTATCCGAAACAATAATAAAAAATTCTATGACAATAGTAATTTCCCATCCGTATCTATCGATATCCGGACGTCACTAGATTATGATAACACGCTAGTTTGACACGAACTTGTTATCTACAACCATATTTCAAACGTGAACTCACAGTGATCTATTACCGAACTAATGTTTTGGGTTAACAGTTGAAACAATAGTATTGTGAAACGGATTTCGGGTGTTTTGATTTTCCGCTTTTCGTATGTTAATTTAATCCTGCTTAGATTTGTAGGAAATAAATCAATGAAATAAATCACAAGTACTCGTATTTTTTTTAAATAATAGTTAAGTCGATTTTGCTCGTGTTGAATTATCCCATAATATGTACTACTGGGATAAAAATACTCCTAACTAATCCAGGTCATGGTCTAACTGTATGGTATAAAGTTTTCAAGTGTAGCCGTTTAGGCGTGAAACGGTGACAGACATACATACTAACATTACTTTCGCATTTGTAAGTAATAAGTATGAACACTTTTTTTTTATTAAATTATTGTGCCTAGTATTACATTTTTCACAGAATCGAAAGGATGGGATTTAATGGGGTTTTCCACCAAACATTTCTCAGCTGGTAGTCTGAATTTGTGCTTGGTTGAAAATAACTATGCACTGAAAATTCCTATCTGCCAACTCTTTTATGTACTGCGGGCGGAAAGTTGTTCTAGAATCTAAATGACATAAAGTAAAATCCATCCATAAGATAAAATCAATTTCCAAAACATCGACACTTCCCATCCCTACAGGCGACAGAACCGATGACGTCACTCATGACGTAATGCACATTTTTCTTCCATTATCGTTCTTAACGATAATGTTCGGGGGAATGGTTCAATTTTGGTTTATGAAAAAATCTCCCATGGCATGGTGATAATGCACGATGAAAGAACAATATCCACGGAGATCTGGATCAAGGGTAATATGGGGTTTGTGGCCGTATTATGAGGGCTGACCCAGTTTTCGTGGAAAAAATGCGTCTGTATGTATGAAATGCTCTATAGTCAGCATGTATTGATATGGATGAAGTAATAAGTACAGAAGTAAGTATTTGTTTATGTGAGAGTACCACGTGGCTTCATAAAACATAATTATAAAAACGGGTATTTATCGCGAATTTACCTTTAATTTAAGCCCGACGTTTCGACCGGATTGCACCAGCCGTGGTCGCGGGGAGACTGAAGTGTGGAGGTACCGCCACAGCAAAGTGAAGGTGTTTATTCAACTACCCTCACTTGATCTTCATAAATGTTAATTAGGGCCGGTTCACACTGGGACAGCACACTACACTAACCGTGTCAGTATACCGAGGCGATTTCACTTGACGAGTACACTTAGTGATCACTGGATTCCAAGCTGAAGAGAGTTTGAAGCCGTCTTCGCGATTGAAATTAGGGTACTTCTTGATCTCAATCGCTTCCCGAACCATTCTCTTATAGTAGTGCTTCTCATTGGCAAGGATTTTCGGGTTGTGTAACTCCATCCAGTGGTTGGGTCCTGAGTCTATTACATGCTCCGCTATAGCAGACTTGTTTGTTTGTCGATTTTTGACCGCTGCTATGTGTTCTTTGACCCTTTCAGCGACTGTTCGCTTCGTTTGGCCTATGTAGGAACGCCCGCAGCTGCAATCGATCTTATAAACACCAGGAACCTGGAATGGTACTACATCCTTCTGTGTACGCAGACGCTTAGCCACTTTGTTTAATTGAGCAAAAACAGACTTTATTGACAGCTTCTTGAGCCACGTGGCTTTGTATAGATTCTGTCTGAGCATAATCATTCCATAATTTTTCCCACGTCAGATACCATAGAAGTCATTATCTGCCTATACCATTTTCCCAACTATGTTAAGGTCGGCTTCCAGTCTAACCGGATGCAGCTGAATACCAGTATTTTACATGGAGCGACTGCCTATCGATATAATACCCTTTGGTAATACAACTAATACTGGTTGTCAGTATTTTGGGCCACTACCTGTAACGACTGTCAAAGATCTACAAATGACAACCGGGACTCAGGTATGTAAGGGTCATCCACAGACCAACCTAGGCAAACACGGCTTAATCTGAATTTTTATTTTTAAAAGTTTCCTATCCATCGAAACCAAAGAAGTATTTTATTTTATTAATTTTAAGAAAAAAATTATTGCATATTAAACTATGTAATATAATTTTGTGGCTGGTACACAAGCCTCCTCTCTGCATGATGTAGTTCGGAGGATGTAGTGGGAGTGGAATTTAGCCACGAAGTTTTTCTTCACCGTTTTAAGAGAACAGTAGTGATGAAATAAATTACACCAAATGCCTAACACATCGCCTGGTTTCGAACCCCCGATTTGCAACTCGTAAGTTGTTCGCTACTATTGGGCCGACCTGCCTATTGCTATCTGCGATTAAGTTCCCGGGGAGATAATTTCAGAACAGGGCCGTAGAGGCAGATTAGACCAAAATTCCAGAAGTTACTGGAAATTCCCATCTCCTCTTTACATTTCCTCAAGAACAGTAACTCGCACAATTCCTAAGAACATAAATTTATTAAAAAGGGCCACCCATTCGTTTCCCACCCATAAATAAACAGAGAAATACTTTTATCAAACGTTTCCAAACTTTTTCACTTCCGAGTGCGGAGTTCTGGGAACTTTTTAATTTGCTGTTAATCTCGGAACATAAATCTGTTCTTTGCATCTTTAGGGAGGAAGCTGTGAAGTCAGCGGTTGGTGGCAAGCTTTAAATGTGGAGCCGACTTTGTATGGAAGAGAATTGAGAGTTTTTTCGTTTCTTGTTGGGGTTGTACGAATACAAGAGGTAAATAAGCGCGTCTTTTACCCAGGATAGTTTCTGACGCATATAAAATATAGTTACTATCCCACTGCTGGGCGAAGGCCTCTTCTCAACAACTCTGCTTAAGACGGGTTGGCGATTTCAGACTTACATTAATTAAGTCCAGGTTCCCTCATGATGTTTTCCTTCACCGATATCTGTGATGTCGAAGAAAAACATAGAAAGTACGGTCGAAGAAGCTATTTGGTTTACATTTCACAATGTAATTTATGGGTTAAAGTGTAAACCAAATAGCTTGTTCAACCGTACATACGAATTGAAAAAGTTACATTGGTACTTACCCGGATTTGCGTACAACAAAACAAATTCCCAAAATCTGGTACACTAGCCTCTTCTCTCATAAAACGAGTGGACCATAACATAAAATAAGTTATGGAGCTCCACATCCTTGTTGGTATTGAATAATACGCTACCCCATGGTAACACTGGTTGCCAGACTTTCGACCCACTGACTACCTGTAACGACTGACAAAAATCTATAAATGACAGCCGGGACCAACAGCTTAACATCTTTCCGAGGCACGGTGAAAACTCGATACTCATTCGTTTATTATTGAAATAGTGCTGGCACACTTTATACCCGGTAGAAGTAAATTTTTATACTAGACTGACAGTACACTGTCCGCGTAAGTTAATCCCGAAGGATGAGCTCTAAGGGTTATAAGACTTACAACATTAGGTGCATTGTCCAGGAACTCGGAAACTAAGTTAAAAAGTGTAACGTACTTTTGAGCTTAATGGAGCTAGACCACACCTATGTCGCCACGTCGAGTAGTTTTTATTAAAGTGTGTTTTTTCAACTCCTAACGCTTTCTCTAATGAGATCTGAGACTTACTAAGCTGGAATAGGAGCATGGTTTAAATGCGCAGATTTGGTCTCTGGCTTCAGGCACTACCGTCACCTAATATAGGGACTTTGTTAGGTGACACGACCTTCCGGCTCGCTACATGTTTGCGTTTGGGCGCTCCTTGTGGGGCTCCACATCGCTGTCAATGTGGTGAAGTAGTCGACTGCCTCGGACACCATGGCCTTTCTTGCATTAAGAGTGCCGGTCGGATAGCGCGGCACGCCAGCATTAATGATCTCATCCGTCGTGCTCTTGCCACCGCCGGGGTGCCAGCTGTATTAGAACCTACTGGCTTGGCACGCGTCGATGGCAAGAGACCAGATGGTATGACCATAATGCCATGGAAGTTGGGTAGGCCTTTGGTGTGGGATGCAACTTGCGTCGACACCCTTGCGCCATCCCATCTTCCTAGCACGGTTTGCTGCGCTGGGGCGGCTGCTGCAGGTGCTGAAAACCTCAAACGGCGCAAATACAATAATTTAATTGGTAATTATGTGTTTGAGCCGTTTGGGGTTGAAACACTAGGGCCATGGGGTCCGAGTGCCCACCTGATATTTCGGGAAATCGCCAAACGATTGGTCGACTCTTCACGTGACCAAAGGGCGGGCCTATTTTTTGGCCAAAGAATCAGCATTGCCATCCAACGTGGCAATGCTGCCAGCCTTCTGGGCACTTTTCCTGTTGGCAGCGATGTGGACGAATTTTTCGATGCCCTGTAACCCCTTTTTGATACTTGTACATATTTTTATTTCTATTATAGTGTTAGTGTGTATATATTGTAAATAAATACGTATCGATTTAAATCAAACATATTTTTAATAAAATCATTAAGATTTGTTATAAATCGCAAACAGATGAATATGTTTTTTTTCACACACAAATATTTTTGTTTTTTGTTAAAACTATAAGTAATGATAATAGATTTGGCCTGTTTCAAGTCTATTCAAAATAACTATGATGTGCCTATAATATTTCTAACTATTTTGGGGTTGGTTTTCAGTCTAACTGGATGCAGCAGAATACTAAAAATACAATATAAGTGTAACATGGTGTGTCTGCCTATCTGGCCTCCACCTGGTAAGACTGATCCAGTTCAATCAAAAGCACAAACAATATTTCCATACGACCTAGACAATTCTCTCACCCGCTGTTTTCGAGGCCTCAACAAACGTAAAGGCCACGCTAAACAGGAAGAGTGTTATGATTAATACGAGTTGTTAGCAAGTGGGGCGTCGAAACGAGCGTGGACTTAGCCATGATGCCCACTGTCTGCCTAGGTGATTGATTGCTTCAAGTCTAGCGATTCATTTTAATTTTGATTAAGGGTATTTGTTTAAATGATGTTGTAAATTATCTTATGTTCTCTGAAAAGGTCGATAGGAGTATATAGGACTACGACTTTGCTATAACTACGAGAGAGATACCGTACATTCCTAATGAACTGTCTCCTCATGTACAGAAGATTTGAAGTGTTGGGGGTTTAATATATACCTAGTTTTGCACAGTATTTATGAGATATAACAAGACATATCACGTCGATCTTCAAGGTTAAGCCGCGCTGTTGGTCTGTAGATAGGTGACCATCACAACATACCGCTGCCTCAGATTGCACGATATGCCGTTGGTCTTGGCTTTCATTGGTGGATTACTGATAGTCGTTACAGGTAGTCAGTCGCCCGAAAGTCTGACAACCAGTCTTACCAAGTGGTATCGTATTACCCAGTTCTGACTGGGTTGTGGAGGTCATATAGGCAGTCGCTCCAAAATATTAGTATTCAGCTGTATCCAGTAACACTGGAAGCCGACCCCAACATAGTTGGGAAAAGGCCTGGTAGATGATGAATCTGACTGGCTACAACATAACATAATGCCTGTAATCCCCAAAGGATTAAGTAGAGGTGTACTTATAGTACACTCATATTTCGTCAGTTTTGTTTAAGTCCTATGTAATAGGGCACGAGCCTATTGCCATCAACCGATCACAAATCCAGCCTCCGTAACTGCTACAATATCCTTTAATTTAACAAAAGATACCTAAAACTGCAAACAACCACATACCCATCACATGCACGTCCCGTCTCAAACTTACAGCAAGCCCGTTTGCTTAAGCACAAGCATTAAGTAAAACATATGACAGCATTTAAGTCGTCCATAACTTGCCGCCATAACTTAACACGAGGGGCACAGACTTGGCAGAGCGCTCCTACAAGCTTACCCCCACATTTGCATGATGATGCAAACTGGTATTTATGCTTGTTAGGAGGAGGGTTAAATGGTTGGGGTTGAGGTGAGCTGGTGTATAAGATTGCAGGTGTAGATATTCTATTATACGGAGCTGCGGGACTGTTCGGAAGAGATACCGCGGCCCCGGAACATAAAGGGCGAGGAAGGAACATGGATGGTTTTTAGTCAGTAAGAGTCTGACACTCCCTCGCGCTCCGCCCAGAGTGGGAGAAGTTATTTGATATTTTTCAAGAGTTTTTGCTAATAACCCTTTATGCCTCTAAACAATTTGTGTAGTACTCGCTATATAAGATAAAATGGCGAAAGTGCTAAGTGACTCTGACTCCAAAAACCATCTTGATCAGACTTGATCTGTAAATGATTATGGCGCCGATTAAGTAATTATCATTTTCCGAATCTTTTTTCTTGAAGTCTCAAAAGAAAACACCAAAAACTGTCCCCTGACTGGCAAAACTATAAATCACCTCTCCTGCCGGATGCCAAACTCATCAGCGTAATGATATGTCCAAAAAAATGACTTCCATGACAAATAGACTATATCGTTACTTTTGAGTGATGACTTTGTTTGTCTGTCTGCGGATGCTGAATTCATTTGTCTTTTGACGACTATAACCTGTATGGTGGTTTTCTCGGCTCTTTAGTAAACTGGTCCCGGTCATTTGGGTCCCGCGGGATGAGTTTACTTAATTATTGTTTTTACGTCATTTTCTTTGGTAGATTGGTCCCGCTCTTAAAATTAAAAAGAAATTGCCATCGAATTTCAAATTTGAGTAACAGCGTGTAGAAAAATGTACTTTTAACATTGTATGGGATCGAGTAGTGTTAGTTGGTAACCTAACGAACAGTACTAGGCGGGCATGAATCCAAGGGGGTATTTATTACTAGAAGGCCGTACCTACGTATACTCAGAATTATTAAAATGCATACTACCTTGAGCTTATGCCAGCCTGGTACTTCTGTTACGATAGTCAAAGGTTGTCAGGTTTTTTTTTAAAGTGAGAGGCCTCTTATTTATTTGCAACTAGCTGATGCCCGCGTACAAATTATATACTGAAACCTTCCTCGAGAACTCTATCCATTGGTGAAAACAGCATGAAAATCTGTGCAGTAGTTTTTGAGTTTATCGCAAACAGACAGACAGACGCGGTGGAGGACTTTGTTTTACATTTAGTAGTGATAGTGATATCTGATGCATTGTAGATAAGTTGCTTAAAGAAAGAAACAAAAAGAAATGAAATCATCTGCTTAGGCCTTTTTATTGGGTTTAGCTTCCAGTCTTACCGAATTCTACTGAATTTCAGTATGTTAAATGGAGCGACTGCCTATCTGATCTCTACAACCAATATAATACATTTAGAAAACGGGTATCTGTAACGACTGCCATAGATGTACAAATGACGGCCGGGACCAACAGCATAACGTGCTTTCCGAGGCACGGAGGAAACTCGGTACCTATGTAAGGGTGGTCATCCATCCACAGACTACCCTAGGCAAGCACGGCTTAACCTAAAGATCGGCCCTGAGCGGCTTTTATTATTTAGACACGAGCTCTTTTAGCCAGTCAGATTATGGTTTTGATTAAGCAGATCCTTTTGAAATTATGTAATTTATTTCTTGATCACTACTAAATACTGTGAAGGAAACACTAAGGTAACAGGTAAGTCTTACAAACAAACAAAATAAAAAATACTTCTACCAACTCACACTGGCCACACGTACTTAGTTGATTATGACCTGACTGAGGGGACACTGATTTCCCAATAGTGGGAACGATAGACGGATATAAGCTACTAAGAAGAAACAAAAACATAGCTGAATTTCGAGAAACATCATAATTATGAGTAGCTATGGGATTATTACTGAAGAGTGAAAGAAGAGAATCTGTGCCAAGAAACTACAATATACATATGTCGTCCTGGAAGGACTTTCCTCACAATGAGTTAACCCAATTTATTCATAGAGAGAAGTTAATTAAGTGAATCAGATTTAATTAGAACTTCCAAGATATTAGTATTAATATTTCACAAAGCTATTCAACAAAATTAAATTCCTCAAAATATCCTTCATAAACATCCCTGCTAATATTATTATAAGAACAAGTTTCTAACCAATTTTAGAAACACATTCACAGCGACTGAACTAAAGGATTAAACATAATATTATTATGTCAATGAAATCCATTCTAAGAGCTATCAAATTAATATCCCATTTGGGATTAGTACTGGGACAGTAGACCAAGATATATTAGTGATCACATACAGTATTTCAACTAGGAACAAATCATTGGATTAGGGTAGATGACAAAAAAAAAACTAAATTTTCTGTCAGATAGATTTCCAAAAAATTTTGGACATACATTTTTACTTTTTTCACGTAAACAAAAATTGAAGACGATACAGAGCGTCGAAAACTCGTCTGACCTCACATTTCGGTACATTTTTTAACAGAATGTGACGTCACAAGCCCCCACTCATAATTTTAGATACGTTTTATCTTCATCATTTTTTATTAATTTGATAAAACAAAAAACACGTAGCCAATATTTTTCGATAATCTAACTGACGGACTGAACGGATTCTTATTTTTTTTTCAGTCAGTCGTTATCCCTATTGGCTCAGACATTATGCTAACCATTTACTTAAACGAATTCTAAGCATTAATCAGTTATCAGAGATTTGAATAAGTCGGGTTGTTGAAACGTCATCATCTACCAAGTTACTCGTATTTCCCATCGGTGTCAGGGTTAGACTTATCAGCTGGATACCAGTATTTACAAAGAGCGATTGTCTATCTGACCTTCACAGCCCAGTTGCTGGAATACACAACACGATACCCGTTGAAACATAAAATTATTTTTAAATTGGGATGGGTCCCGCCTGCTTCCAAACGTCCAGTTTTTTTTTGCTTTTCAGTCGGGTTTTGTCAATATTAAGACGAATCGATTAGAATCAACAAAATCAGCCCACGCGTTTGGAAGAAACAAGCATACATAAATATAAAGGCTGATTATCACATAACACTTCTCAGTCGGGTGAAAAAGGGCCTTAGTTGGTTTACTGGTTATATTTATACTATGGTACTGGTTCAGTTACAAATTGTTACCTGAGCTGGCTTGTTGTATCTTAAGGGAAATGAACGTAGATGTAGATCTAAAGAGGAATTCTGGGTTTTTGAGGTCGTGTGTAAATTGGGTCAATGTTAAAATTATTTTAGTGATTTTAAAATGATTTAGGGAAAGAGCAAAGTCATTTTGGTATGTTATTATGGATGATTTTATTTAAAGAAAGACTTATTTTATGGCAAACTACAACAACTTCGTATGCGTTAGATGAAAAAAAAAATACAATGTAACTCCTTCCTTGCTCAGTCCTTGCCCAGGTTGACATATATCTCCTTGCCAAATTTCATTACGATCCGATCAGCCGTTTAGTTATGAAAAGGTAGCAAGCAGACAAACAAACAGAAGTTACTTTCGCATTCATAACTTTAGTATAGATTAAAATGTTTCAATTTCAGACAACGATTACGACACGATTACGTTTAATAGCAACAAATACTCCACTCTAAATGATTTGTGAAACAACAGAGGATAACAACAAGATTATTAATTGGAAAGGTTGCCTTCACTTACATAATCCCAAACAGCAGAGGTATCTTCCTCAAGACTCTTGTCAATATGTCTACAAAGATATAACAAAAAACTTGAGAGGTGTCAAGGGACACCCGGATGGAACGAAGTTCTGGCTTGCTTTCGATAAGAGAGAGAGAGAGACAGACAGAGAAACATGCGACGCCGCACAGCTTACAATAGCTTACTATAGCAAAACATTATTTCCCCGTTTTGGTTTTTTAAAACAACTTTCAGCGTTGCGAATGGCAAAAATTACGAAAACGGCCGGAGGGTGTTATTCAGTGCATTCCCAAGTACTAGCGACATCTAGTAACACAACGGAGTAGTACTTACATATTTTAACAATAGATGTCGCAGTTACCAATATTATTAGTACCACTCATATACATTAGATGACGCTGTTCTAAAAAATAAAAAGTGTCGTGACATCTTTTCGTAAGATTTTTTTCCGTCTAGCCCCCTTTCACAACGCGCGATAAGGAAATTCGTTCCAATATCTTATTTGAAACCATTTGTAAAACCCTTACATACTGCAGAAAAACCACCTTATCAATGGCCCTCCTAAACTAAAACTGAAATAACCAAGGAAATGAAAAACGCCTTCCCATAAAACATACCACAATTCCCAATAACACCAGTCCCACACGATAACTCAACGAAAAATAAACTCAAAACTGTACCGAAAAACGCATTACAACGAGCAACATAATTTATATCTCGGTTCCACAACGATGCGACAAAAAACGGCGACAAATCGCCACTCCGCGCGACTATTCCCTTGAGTGGGTGATTTCTCACCCAGATTGCCTCTTCCATGATATGTTGTAAGGAAATAGCTACTTCTAATAATGGCCAGTATTCTTGACTTTGCGAATATAATGCGACTAAGAAATATGGTTGTTCTGGATGTAAAGATTGTTGAAGGAAAGAGGTGTGAATGATTTAGACGTCTGCACAGTTGGTGGATGTTGCTGATATGTTTGTTAAAGTTCTTGCTTCAGCTAAAATAGCAAACTGCTAGAGTGTCTATAGGTACGCGCACATTTCGACAGTCATGTTTAAGTCGCATTTAATATGTGGCAAGCCTATTGCCATCAAGACTCTGCGGCTACTGATGGAAAAACCCAATTATTGGCCAAACCCCTGCTGATTAACAGTAGTGTGCGCGACCTGTCTACGCCGCCTTCTATCAGGAACCGATATGCGATAATGTTGTAATTTTCCGTATGATAGTATTGATTAGTTTATTATTTCAGTAATTATACTCAAGTTTAAACTGATTCTAAACGTTCTTCTTTCTTATTATTAATCGTGTGGTTAGTGACTAACCTGGTGTCAGGGTTTTTATGCCGTCCATCGGCCTCTGACTTGGCTTTACATGCCGCCAAGAAATATCTCTCAGGCATGCTGGTTTCCTCACGATGTTTTCCTGCACTGAAGCAAATGATAATTATACCATACGCACACGAAACGTTATTATCGTGATTGGTGAACGGAATTTTTACATTATTTGGAGTTGCTACGGTGTCAATTTTTTTGCAGCATCCTAAAAGTTTTCAATCATCAACCAACAGCAAACTATTCTAAAACCGAACCTAGCTCCTACCTTCCCCAGCAAAATTCCTGTTTCCTGCATGTTGTATCCGTTTAAAAATTTCAAATTGCCAAAAAAGTATTTCCGTGGAACAACCAACCGTGTCGTGTCCAGTCGCTTCCCGAATACATGAAAGTTTCACCAACAATAAAATTCCTCTGAAGCTGACATGGATGCAGTCAAAAATGGCGGTCAAAGTTTAGAACAGTCTGACTTGCTTTTAGCTGGTAATTAGTATTGACAGATGAAGGCTATTTTTGTGTTCGTCTATCGGAAGTTGGTCTAGTTGCATTAGTAGCTGGGCTCCATTGTCGGATAGATGAGTTTATTTTCGTTGTTCGACTTTAAACTTTGTATCTTTATATTGTATAGTATATATTGGAATGACAGCAATGAATTGGTAGAATGACTGGCTTTTTTGGTTGGCTGTGACAAAACTGAGCATGATTCGCTTAGAATTTGCTGCAGTATGATTTGTCAGTTCAATTGAAGTTAGGAGACAGACATGGCAAATCAATTTCATAGAATTTTCAAGTAGATGAAGTTAGGTTCAAAATAAATAACATAAAATGTTATAATATAATAACGAGCGTGACGACCTAGAATCGTTTATGAGAGATTGGCCAGAGAAAACCGCACGGAGAGAAGAGTGGAAGGCTATGGGGGAGGCATTTGCACAGCAGTTTAATAATATGGGCTAAGTAACAAAAAAACATTTAGTATTAAGGTAATCCGACAGAGAACCAGAGTTGTCGACATAGCTCACAGCATAAGAAAGCTAAAGTGGCAATGGACAGGTCATATTAGATGTAGAACTGATGACCGTTGAGATAGACGTGTTATTGAGTGGAGACCGCGCATCGGCAAGCGTAAGGTGCGACGTCCTCAGAGGCCCTACTCCCTAACGCTTCGTCCGTATATTCGGATCTATCAGTCTCTCTCGCGCACGTCTGCAGACGAGTGCGAGTGAGAGAGGCGGATAGATCCGAATATACGGACGAAACGTTAGGGAGTAGGCCCCCAGGTTCGTTGGAGTGACGATCTTCGCAGGGTGGCTGGTAGCAACTGAATGAGAGTCGCCGAGAATCCAGTTAAGTGGCGTGCGATTGAAGAGGCCTAGTCTTCAGCAGTGGACTATTGTAGGCTGATTAGTGGAAATATTGCTTTGTTGGTCTACTACGTTGTAGGCGTTAAAACTGAACATGTATTTTCTCAGCCCGGAGTCTGCATTTCATACCCGGTAATCCTTTGGTATCCGCACTAGGCCCGTGTGGTAGATTATAGCCCATTTTCTCTCAAAGAGAGGAGGCCTGTGTCCCAGCAGTGGGAACATTAATCGGCATGATGATGAACCCTTTGGTGATAACAGACACGGTCACGGACACGGGCACAGCTTTTACACTCACTTGATTAAGAAGGATGGGAATAAAATCGATTTAATCTTTATCATTCTACTCATTCGTTTCCAAGTTTTTTACAAAAACGTCCATACGACGCAACCAACAAAAATCGGCATCCATCACAATTTAAAAAGCTTTTCAACCGTTTATAGTCTAAAAATCTATCAGATCGACATGAACAAGTTTAATCGTCGATCGGCGCTGCACTAACGAGTCGTGACGTCATGTGACGTCACTTGACGTTATATGACGCGCTTTAACATCAATTTGTTGAAACTGACAGAAAAATGCGACGTGATTGACGTGGTGAGTGGTTTAGTACTTTTCAAAAGAGTGCTAGGTATTGCTTGAATACTTTTTGAATCAGTATATACCTTTATGGTAGAAATTAGTTAAAAAAACACAATGCAATGTAATTGTGTGTGGAAGATAAATTGATTCCGATATTTCCGATGAAATGATAGGCACATGTTTTCTAAATGCCTTGGGCATTAAAGTACCAAAACTGTCGTTACTTAAAAATTTGACTCAGCGCACTTGCTGTCTAGCTAATTTTTACACAGCTTTAGCTTTTATCATTAGGCTCGTACCAGAAAAGAGGAAAAAGTTACTAAACACCAAGTGAGCTTTCTACCAGTTTGTCACACAATATAGACCAGTGATAGCCTAGTGGTAAGACCGTCGGACCATCGGCCGATTCAAAGGTCCCAAGTTCGAACCAAGAACTCTGATTTTTAATTCATGTACGTATTGTATAATTATCACTTGCTCGAGTGAAGGAAAACGTTGTGAGGAAACCAACATCCCTGAGAGTTATTTCTCGACGGTATGTAAAACGAATTCAAAGGCCCATAACTGGCATAAAATCTCTGACACCCGGTTAAACACTAACCACGCAATAAAGGAAAGGATCACACAATCATTTTTACCGTTTCAGAATTTCAGCAGTCCACTTTCATACCTTCTGAAGTCTACAAAACATAACTGCCTCCCACTTACATCATCCAACCGAGTGACACCGTGTCAGAATCAAAGCGATATGGTCACGCGTCGTCACGTAGACGAGACACGTAGCGTGACCAGCTCGTGAGGCGTGACCAACATGACCAAGTGTTGGACACTACAGACGTGAGACAACAACTAGTAGGAGCTGAGATTGTGGGCTGACCAGGAGAAAACCGGCCAAGAGCGTGTCGGGCCACGCTCACTGTAGGGTTCCGTAGCTTCCCAGACCATTAAAAATACCAACATTTTTCGTCAGCAAAAATAACTTTGTTTTTCATAGTATTTGTATGAAAAACAAAGTTATCATTTGCGTTTTTTTGAAAAAGTGCTATATAACTCAAAAACTATTCAACTCATCAAGTTGAAAATAATTTTCCTAGAAAGTTCATATAAAGGTCTACTTCTGTGATTTTTTTCATATTTTTTAAACTTATGGTTCAAAAGTTAGAGGGGGGGGGGACACATTGTTTTTGACTTTCGGAGCGATTATTTCCTAAAATATTAATATTATCAAAAAATGATTTTAGAAAACCCCTATTCATTTTTAAATACCTATCCAACAATATATCACACGTCAGGGTCAAAATTAAAAAAAAAATCGCTCCCCACTTTACGTCTGGGGGAGGTACCCTAATAAAAATGTTTTTTTAAATTTTTATTTTTGCACTTTGTCGGCATGATTGATATACATATTGGTACCAAATTTCAGCTTTCTGGTGCTAACGGTCACTGAGATTATCCGCGGACAGACAGACAGACAGACATGGCGAAACTATAAGGGTTCCGTTTTTTGCCATTTGGCTACGGAACCCTAAAAAGGTAAGTGACTTTATTCCCGTGAGTGTTGTAGAGGTGAATCTAGCAAGATTTCTATATATTTTACAGAGTGTTATAAATTATCGATTAATGGTTTGAGACGTTGTTATTTCAATGCAGCAATTTTATCTGAAAGCTTGGTTGGAGGTATATTTTTATTACACCCACGTTTTGCCGGGTATTTTAAGTACCACGAAACAGAGGGTGAGCCTGTTGCATATATACCTTAAATGCAGGCTGCTACTGAGAAATTTCCAGTAAAAAAAATAATATGACTTTGCACAATTCAGGTATCAAATTTAACTCCGGTTCTCATGATCAGTAGTACCGTAGCACGAAATGGATGATTAAATTTAGGCAATAATTGATCCAAATACAAATAAAAATGAAACAGTAATAGCGATATTTTTCGATGGCATGTAAAGCCAAGTCAGAAGACCGTGGGTTCCATAAAATCTCTGACATCAGGTGCCTAACCTGCCTAACTACACGATAAAGTAAGAAAAAAGAAGCAATAAACTAACCAAATCTTCAACACAAACATACTACAGGACACTTTCTTACCCACAGACATTAATCAATCATCTCGTGGCCTTAATCGGGTAACAAAAAGCCAGACGCACTACAATCTAAGATGGCCGCCTTGACAATAAACATGACTAGTAGCTAGCAGGAGTATATAGTAACAATAAAGTTCCTGAGAAACGTACTTAACAATAGGGAGAACGTGATGAAATGAAATCTGAAGACAGATATTGTAGTTGTAGTGAAGCTGCGAATGAATGAGCTCATCCGGAAAAGTTCTGGTATAAACCTATTCAGGGAGTAAACAGACTCTTCACTTCTGTTCATCAAACCAAGTAACCATATGCAAAAATTATTGCTGGGAAATGCGTTTCTTTTTGGGGTGAAAAATCACATTTTACGGTAAAACTCAATGTAACGCACTCAAAACATTGTGCTGGTGGATGGATTGATTAGTGCGAGGGTCACCACCATGCTCATCACACAAACATTTGCTCCTACCGGGATTCGAACCCGGGACCATAAGAACGTAAGGCAGCCTCACTACCGCTGCGTCATTCGGGTCGTCATGACCATTTTAATTTCATTCCACGTTTACTTCGACTAACTTTGTGTTTAAACGTTTTATTTCAAGTGGCAGCTTTATGAAAACATTGGAACTTCGACCCCCAACATCTCTGTAACTAGAAGGTTCCCAGCTATGGTGTAGAACAAAAAAAGTATCGCAATGTTGGGGAGAACAAGTGCCTTTCGGCTTTGTTAAGAGGTTTTTAACACCTTGTTACAAAGATACGTTGTTGTGTTCCAGTTGGATATTTAAGAGGCTGGTGTAATCATCACCTGTAAGCCTTTTCTCTAACATTCCAATTTCACTCTAAACAAATGCAACCGCATTTTAGTGTGTTATATGGAGCAAGTGCTTGTCTAACCTCCACAAACCAGTCAGTACTGGGTAATACGTACTCCTTGGTAAGACTGGTTGTCAGACTTTTGGGCCACTGACTACGACTGTCAAGGATCTACAAATGACAGTCAGGACCAACAGCTTTATGTGCTTTCAGGAACTACATTCGGTGAGACTGGAAGCCGACCTCAACATACTAGGGAAAAGCCAGGCAGATGAAGGCTGCCTTTAAAATGAGTGCAACAAACGCCGCCAAACAATACGTGAAAAATATATTTCGAACATAAAACATGACCTAGTTTTCTACATACTCGTATAGTCGTATATCGGAAAAACCTGTCGCAAGTCTTTGCAGAACAATATTTACTTTAGTTAATGACTACGATGCCTGCCTACCCCGCAAACACGATGCGTAGATGATAAATAAACACAGTTATGATGGGGAGTTCACATCTGCATGGTTTTAGGTAAGTAACTATTATTATAAAGTTTAATTACATTTAGTTAGTAGGTAGGAGTAGGTATAAGAACACATCACATCTGCTTGCCGTGTCTTAACCTGAACTATGTTGCCTCGGCTTCCAGTCTAACCGGATGCTGTTGAATATCAGTATTTTGCTTGAAGCGACTGTCACAACCCATTCAGTGACCCAGTAACGCAAAACACTTGGTAAAGGCAGATGCGCCAGTTTCTGTTAATTTTTAGGGTTCCGCAGGAAAGGTATAGTGTGTAAGTAATAGTAAGCATGTATGTAGACAGCCTTATTTAAAGTGCTTCTTCAGCAATACTATTTTATTACTAATTGTAAGTATTTTAATACACATTAAACCAGACCATGAAACCAAACGGACGTATCATTTCAAGTCTTCCGACCTAGCGACCTGATCACACTACATGGCGACCCTGCCAGTGCTCATGTCACTGTAATTACCGAACTGCAACGACCCTGCCAGTGCTCATGTCACTGTAATTACCGAATGCAACGACTCTGCCAGCCCTCATGTCACTCTACCATACTGCAATGGCTATGCCAGTCCTCGTGTCACTCTAACATACTGCAACGACCTTCAACCATCTTCAATTTTTGGAACGTCGCACCGACCTTCGATATATTAACAATTTGGGACATCGAAAGACTATGGGAACTACGCAAAGCAAGGAGCAAGTAGTTATTGCGCAGTCTGCAGCTGGAAGCAACCACGCACAAGCGACGGCGGAACACCTTCGGACGAACAACATTCTTCTGTCCATAATATGCGCCTGTATGCTGTTGGCGGTACTGATCGGATTCTTCTGCCTGTACAAGCGATGCCACACCAACTGGATGCAGAAGCAGATGAGGAGTGAAGCCTTGGAGCGAGTCCTGTCCCGTGTCAGCTACCGACGTCACAAGGAACTCAGAGAGCGTGAGAATCAAGAAAGTAATGCGTAAGCGTGACCACCAAGTAAGTTGCAATTAATACCCACGCGCGTCACATTTCTTATGTTTTATTGAGTAAAATCACCTAGGTACTTGTTTTGTGTAATTTTAGTTTAGTGTAAATTTAAATATTTCATTGGATTATGACTATAGAAATAGAATTAGCAGATATTTTTAAGCAATTAAAACATTGTACGGATTATATTTCTAAGTTAGGTCCTGTAAGAAGAGTAGGTAGTAATTACGAGAGTAAAATTTTAGAAGCTAAGAGCTTATATGTGTCATTTCAAAATGTTTTAAGTAGTTTGCCTAAAGAAGTGTCGAAAGAATTATTATTTCTGTGTTCATGCATAAACAAATGCTATGATAAAATTTTGAAATTTGAGGCGGAATCCAGCACGAGTCAAAGTCAAAATAAATCAGCAACAATGTCAGAAACAGGAGAAAGGTTTAATTTAAAGACGGCTGTAAGCCTATTGCCTAAAATGACTGGTGATGAAGAGGTGACCAACGAATTAATATCTGCGATAGAATTGTATGACTCAATGCTTGATGATGGTGATAAGAAGACTTTAATAAATTTTGTTTTAAAGAGTAGATTAACAAGTGGAGCAAAAATGCGGTTAGCAACTTCTTACACTTCTGTTGAGATGCTATTAGAAGATATGCGTAAATATTTACTTACTCGTAAGTCAGATACTGCTTTACAGTCTAGATTACAAAAGGCTAGGCAAGGCGAAAAATCAGTTACAGAGTTTGGCCAAGAGTTAGAAAAGTTGTTTGTAGATTTAACAATTTCCCAGGCTAATGGCGATGATAAAGCGTATGAAGTGTTGCGTCCTCTCAATGAAAGGAACGCTATTAGATGTTTTTCCGAGGGTTTGAGGAGCCAAAAGTTAGGAACAATTATTTCAGCACGAAATTTGACCTCATTAAAAGATGCCATTAGAGTAGCCGAAGATGAAACTAGCTCATCATCGGATCGTCAGACCGTTATGTCATATAATCGCCAGCCTACTCGAAATAATAAATTTCCCCTGCGAGGATTTCGTAGTCGAAATACATCGAGATATTTTCGAGGTAGTAACTACAATGGTAGGCAACCACATGGTTCGCATCAAAATTCTGCTGCGCCAAGGAACACGTGGCGAGACAACCGCGACGCCCATGTACATCGCCGTGGAGCGTCAAGTTACGGTGCCAGGAATGTTCGCGGAAATCGCGGCTATTGCGCAAGCCATTCCAATAATAGAAATTTTAACCATTTCATTGCGAATGAACAACATGGTTTACCTACTTCGCAAAATAGTCGTAATGATTTTTCTTCAGATCAGAATTTGGGACAATTTTTTCGTTCCTAATCAAGTATTTGCTTGTGATAGTATTAATTGGGTAAATCTAAGTTTAAATAAGATACAACTAGATTTTTTAGTAGATACAGGGGCCTCTTTATCATGTATTGATTATAAAATATTAAAATTAGCTAGGCTAGAGTTGCATAAATGCGATTTAACTATCCATGGTATTGGTGGAAGTTCAAAGTCTATAGGATTTGTTTACTTGACTCTAGAATCAAAAAATATATTTTTTAAACATAAGTTTTACGTATTTAGGAAGTTACCATGTAAGTCGATAGGAATATTGGGACAAGATTTTATTAAACTGTACTCTGGTGTTATAGATTATGACTTAAATACTTTATCTCTCAAAGTGGGAGACTCAAAAGTTAAATTGCCTTTACATTGTTATAACTATAATTTAACCATTGCACTGCGATGTGAGGTTATTAAATATATACCTACGCGCATCAATTATGATTGTGTAATTTATCCAAAGGAAATAATTCCAGGTATTTTTTTGGCTAGTATAGTAGCTAGGCCAAAAAATGGAAAGATTCCTGTGAGACTTTTGAATACCACAGACGAGGAAGTGTCTCTATGTTTGAATGAGATCGAGGTTGATACATTAGAAAACTACGAATTTTGTAATTTTGAGAGGCCAGATGTTAATGTAGAGAGAATTCGAACTTTATTTTCGTTACTTAACCTAGGTTCATACTTAAATAAGGAGGAAGAATTGACTATCGAGCAAATCTGTGCCAAATATTCGGACATATTTCATTTACCAGGTGATAAATTAAGCGTTACCAACGTTTATGAGCAATCAATTCATTTGAATGATAATGCAACGCCTGTGTATAGAAAACAATACAGAATTCCTTTCACGCAGAAAGAAGAACTTAATAGGCAGATAAATGACATGTTACAAGATGGTATTATAGAAAAAACTAGCAGTGAGTGGTCCAGCCCCTTGTTGCTAGTGCCTAAGAAGTTAGATAGGAGCGGTAAACGCCAATGGAGAGTAGTAATAGACTACAGACAATTAAATGAGAGAGTACATGATGACAAATTTCCTCTCCCGAATATTACAGACATATTAGAGTCTTTATCGGGTGCTTTTTATTTTAGTCATTGCGATTTAAGTCGTAGTTATTATCAGTGTAATTTATCAAAAGAATCTAGAAAGTATACTGCATTCACTACTAATAAAGGCCAGTACCAAATGTGTAGATTACCTATGGGATTAAAAATTAGCCCTTCAGCATTTAGTAGATTAATGACAGTAGCAATGTCAGGTCTGAATTACGAAAAATGCATTATTTATTTGGATGATTTAATTATATTTGGTCGAAATTTAGCAGAACATAATAAAAATCTCATGTCAGTTTTTGAAAGATTACGAAAAGTTAAATTAAAGTTAAATCCATCTAAATGTGAATTTTTAAAGCGACAAATTCTTTACTTAGGGCATGTAATATCATCCTCAGGTATTTTGCCTGACCCTGAAAAGATCCGAGTAATAGAAAGTTATCCGACACCGACATGTGCGGATGACGTCAAGCGTTTTGTTGCATTTAGTAATTACTATAGGAAATGTAATCGCAACTTTGCAGCTATTGTTTTGCCACTAAACAAGTTATGTAGAAAGAAGGTTCAATTTGAATGGACAACAGAATGTCAGAATGCCTTTGAAACTCTTAAACAGTTACTTTCTACTCCACCCGTTTTAGATTATCCAAATTTTACAACAGAAAATGAGTTTACTTTACAGACAGATAGTTCTGGATTTGCTATAGGCAGTGTTTTAAGTAATTCTAACGGAAAACCAGTCGCATACGCTAGTAGAGGTTTAAATAAAGCGGAGTTAAATTATGCAACAATAGAAAAGGAACTTCTGGCAATAGTTTGGTCAATAAAGTATTTTAGGCCATACCTATATGGAAAGAAATTTGTAATTAGAACCGACCATAGACCTTTGCTTTATCTTTTTAACATGACAAATCCATCTAGTCGTTTAACAAAATTTCGTCTTTTATTAGAGGAATACGACTTTAAAGTAGAATACGTTACGTACGTAACGCAAACCTATTACTGACCCTCCACTGTCCGTCGTCTGTCTGTACGCGGGCTATATCTCATGATATACAGTATTAAGACAGTTGATATTTTCACAGAATGTTTATTAATGTTACCGTTACTACGATGGTATAGAACCACATGTCCGACTTGCACTTGGCCAGTTTTACTTTCATTCAACATCTTACACTTGAAACAAAACGTTTAAACACAAAATGCGTCAAAGTAAACATGGAATGAAACAAAAATGGTCATGACGACCCAAATGTTGCAGCGGTAGTGAGGCAGCCTTACGTTCTTAGGGTCCCGGGTTCAAATCCCGGTAGGAGCAAATGTTTGTGTGATGAGCATGGTCATTTGTTTCCGAGTCATGGATGTTTATATGTATTTACAAACAAAATAGTATCTATGTAGTAAATCAAATATCTGGTGTCGACAAAATAAGCCTCGTTGCTTAGTGTGGCACTAGATGGCGCTGTGTGTAATGTCCAGTAACATTCATTTATTTTTATTTTGTTTTCTGCAAACTATTCACTTTGGAGTAAATGATATCAGATCAAGATGACACAGTCTTTCTTTCTTAGCCTGAACTGTCCCACTCCAGGGCAAAGCCACTTCTTGTTATAATGAACAAAATCTTCCATATATTCTTTAAGCTTCGCCGTAGCGTAAGTACTTATAAAATAGCTACAACTATCCTGCAATGACGCCAGTGACCGCGCTAGTAACTACGGCACTTAACTGACTACAAAGAGACTACTTGCATATGCATCAGTGTGTATCGATCCTGACAGCGTACGTAAGTGGGTATATCTTCATTCTTTATACTGAAGCAACTTGGAAACATTGGCCTACGGGTTTTTGAAATGAAAACTTCTTTAGGTACGTTGAGCACTTTTTGAGTGAACAAAAAATCACACCTCACACGAGCAAATGTTTGTGTGATGAGCATGGTCATTTGTTTCCGAGTCATGGATGTTTATATGTATTTACAAACAAAATAGTATCTATGTAGTAAATCAAATATCTGGTGTCCACAACACAAGCCTCGTTGCTTGGTGTAGCACTAGATGGCGCTGTGTATAAGTCTGGCGATATTAGTTTTTTTTTTTTTAATTATAAAAAAATCTTCAACCAGTTTTATACCTTACATAACAGTTACTATATTGTAAAGAGCGTCTAGGCAATCGTTCCATATAGAATACTGGTATACAGCTTCACCCGGTTAGACTGGAAGTCCGACCCCAACATAGTTGTGAAAGGTCTAAGATGATGATGATCTTCATCAATACTACATGGCTTTAGAAATGTTATTTGCTGGACGTTAAATGTCATTTCTGTCTACGTATTCTCAGGAGATAATAGAGCAATATTGCCTATCCTCAGTCTAATACAATAGCTTATTGTCTATACGCCATAGTTTGGCAAGTGGCCCGGGTAATGTAAAGTGGTTAAATCCGGTTATAACCGTCTATAGACCGGTAATACTAAGGGATTTGCCTATGCTTAGCCACTCAGACAGGTATGGTGCAAACGTCTCAAGTACTTTAAAATGTCATTATTAAAAAATTAAAATAACCTTTTTTTTTAAATAAAATAACATCACGACTGTAATCCCCGAGGGGTTAGGCAGAGGTGTACCTAATAGTACCACCCCACTTCGCCAGTTATAAGTCCTATGTAATAGGGGCGAGCCTAATGCCATTAACTGGGTGCGAAACCAACTTCGAGAAATTCCTTATGGAAAAACTCAATAACACTTTGTCCGAACTCGGAATCGAACCCCAGGACCTCTTACTCTATATACGCTTACTAGGGTTTCTCATTTCTCGACCTTTTTTATTTCCCGGAGCACGAGAATTCTCGACCACTATTTCCCGGGAATTCCCGGGTTGTCGAGAAATATGGAAATTTTTAAAAATATGTGTGATTTAACAATAATACTACGCTTTTTATGCAATATTCAACAACATTTATTAATCAACAATTTACTTATTTTTAGTGTCATTCATGTGACTTTAACTTAACTATAAAAACTTTAATTAAGCGAAATAAACTCTAGCGAGATCTTTTTGTCATTATTTCTACAAACAATTTTAGGACTACTTAAATAGTCTTTTTCTTTGGAAAAAACAAATAAAATAATATCTTCTAAAAACAATGTCATCATGTCACCACAATAAACTTAGTACCATACTAAATAATTTACTTTAGTCTCTGCCTGTACTACAAACTTTTCAATTATGTAACATAAAACGACAGTTTTTCAATCTATACTAATATTATAAAGCAGAAGAGTTTGTTTGTTTGGTTGAACGCGCTAACTACCGGCTCGAATTTAAAAATTCTTTTTGGCGTTGGATATTCCATTTATCGAGGAAGGCTATAGGCTATATAACATCACGCTATGACCAATAGGAGCGGAGCAGCAATAAGAAATGTTGCAAGCGAGAAATTCACGCAAATGAAGTCGCGGGCAGAAGCTAGCTAGGTATAAAAAATAACAATCAGACTAGCATATTAATTACGAGTAACAGTAAGGTACAGGTGCGTTAGTTTAAACGATGTTATTTTCAATATTTGTTATAAATGGGCAGTCTTTTCGTTACGTAAGTAAGTAAACATAAGAACCTAATAAAATTAATAATCTTAGACTAATAACAATCATAATTTTAAGCGGAAACTGCTTCAAAAGCTAGCCCACTATGTCTCGTTATTATTAAGGAAATAAGCCTTAAAAATACGAGGGCATTTATAGCATCATCTGACAATCGGTTTCGTATTTTCGTCACAAAATTTCCAGACAAGGAGAAAACCCGTTCATTTTCTATCGACGTAGGCTTTACTGATATAACAGCTTTATACAAGATTTCCAGATTTGGTGTTCTTTTGCTAGTTGATTCATATAATTGAAACTCTTTTCTAATCAAGCTTAGATATTGTTAAAACAGTTTCAATATTTATTTATTTATTTAAAGATAATATTATATACAACGATATTGCTCGTAGTGTCTGTGGCTGCCATTTCAATAGCCTGTTTTAGTTTCAGCTCAAAGGATGTGGCTTGCTCGAGTTACTCGTTTTCTGATGTCTGTATTAGAGTGTATATGAATTTCTCGATTTCTCGACCACTTTTTTCTCGTCTCGAGTAAGGCAAAATTTCCCGGGAATTCTCGGATCGAGAACTCTCGAAGAGAAACTCTAACGCTTACTGATACGCTTGCGATCTCTAGACCAACGTGGGATTCATAATAAGAACTATTACTCGTAGTATAGCATAAGCAGAATGAGTCTATAATGTATCCACTCCTGGGACACCAGGGCTCTCCTTTGTGAGAAGGAGTCATGCGCTGCAATTCACCACGCAGGCCCAATGCTGCTTAGTAGAAGTCACATTTGTCCTCGAATTTAGATCTAAAGCATACCAGTTTCTCCACGATTAGTTTCTTTTAGTTTAAAAAGGTTGAGAGCGGTGATGATAAAACATACACAAAGTCTTGTATCTCAAACTCACGATCTTGTGACATGTAAGTCAAAGTCTTTACCGCTGATCTACCAGTGTGTTCAAGTTCCCTTCATCATCTGCCTAGCCTTTTCCCAACTATGTTGGGGTTGGCTTCCAGTCTAACCGGGTGCAGCTGAATACCAGTATTTTACATGGAGCGACTGCCTATCTGACCTCCATAACCGAATTAGTACTGTGTAATATGATACCACTTGGTAAGACTGGTTGTCAGATTATTTTGGCCACTGACTACCTGTAACGACTGTCAAAGATCTACAAATGGCAGCCGGGACCAACAGCTTAACGTGTATTCCGAGGCATAGAGGAAACTCGGCATGTATGGGTGGTCACCCATCCACATAAAAACCTAGGCAAGCACGGCTTAACCTCGAGTTAAACCCGAGCGGCTGTTATTATTTAGCCACGAGATCCTCTGTGATAAGGTTCCCTTATTTGTATTAATTAGCCCTTCAAAGTAAGTTTAATTATATCTTATTAAACATACACCTTCACCACAAAACTTCTTACATGATAATATACCAATAACGAACATTCCAGAACATTCCAGAAACATGTGGAAAACTCTACAGATTTCGATACATGCTATGTTCTAAGAACTTAGTTTATTACAAGCACATAATCCCGTGAAAGTTCCAACAATGGCGGGTGAAGAAGTGTCTAAAATTTAATAAAGCCAGCCGTATACATACTTAGGGCTTTTGAGGTAAAGATATAGGTTGTACTAGAAGAGGTAACGTGGTTATGTTACTAGTTGAGCGTAGTTAGGTTAAGGTTTTGGTTGGTAGTTTCGATGATTTAAGGAGCTATCTAAATTTTAAATTGTCTCTGGTGATGTAAAGGCCAATGAATAAATGTAAATGTTCAAAATTTCACTTTAGCTACTATCACAACAAATACTACTCAAAAACTAAGGTAAAGTCGATTCGGTAATGGTTCAATTCTATAAAATAGATAGAATGTATTCTTTTCTTTAAAAATAAAACCAGTTTTCCTTATTTCTGACATCATGCCGTAGACATTCATGCTGCAATGAATGAACGTTCAAGTTACACCTTCCGTTAACCCTGTACATCTGTGTAACATCCCAGTCTTTCGGCTGTATACTCAAAACGTAATCTCGTAAACTGAGGCTGCAAATTCACCCCCCCCCCCCCTTCGTACAGCCTCCCCCTCTCTCGCGTATAAATAGCATCTTAGTAGTACAACTTCCTTTGGAAGACGTGAACATCTTTTAAATTAACTTGACTTAATAAATGTTACGTACTTTATTAAGGAAGCAGCTTTGAAGAATAACTGTTGAAGTTATTATGATATTATTCATTGAAAAGCATGTAACAGTAAAATCTTCAAAATATAGGTTTGACGATACAAATTTCTAAAACACTGGAATGTCATCATCATGTCGTCATCTAACTAATTTGTTGTTATCTAATGTAAAAAACCTCTTAATACATTACAAGGCAAAACTATACTAAACCATACATATTATCCTGTTAGGTAATTTAGTAACGAATCCAATTATAGTACTGGTAGCGAGCTAACTAGCATAGTTTCGGAGTTATCGTCATTTTAATCAGACGCGGCGATAGCGCATGCGCAAGGGCATATGGTGGACAGAATATCTGGCAGGCGAAATTGTGCATGCAAATCATGGTTTAAAGAAGCCGAAATGCACTTATTTTCCCTGTCATTGCGATAGTTTTTTGGTTCTACACTACTTCTAGTTACAGAGATATTGGGGGTCAAAGATCCAACTTTTTCACAAGGTTTTTTGAAATACATGTTTTTAATTTAACAATTTTACTTTAAACATCTCCACGACCTCCGTACTATTCAATCCATCAATCAGCATAATGTTTTGAGTGCGTTGCATTGAGTTCTACCACAAAACATGATTTTTCACCATAAAAAAAGTCGTTTCAATAAGTTTTGCATACAGTTACTTAGTTTGATGTATAGAATGCTTGGTTAATGGGTTCGTGATGAGGTTGTTTACAGCCTGTATAGTTAATAACCTGAATTAACACATAGGATACTTTTTATCCCAGTAGTAAGATCCCATGGGACTACTATCGAACTGCCGGGCGAAGCCGCTGGCAGAAGCTAGTCTAACACAAATACGTTTGGCCGCGTCCCCCTGTTATGAAGCGATGACGCGGCCTAGGTTGGAGCATGCTTGCCTGAAAGAAACCGATTCACTCGAACTTTGAAAAGATCCAGATTATAATGAACGGGAAACAGAGAAAGCTTGCAGTGAATTCACCACAGACTGGCCATTTGCACATTGTGGAAGCATAATGCTTGGTTTGGGTCCGTGGAATTTCAACCTTAATTATAACTGGAGATGCTTAGCTGTATCTATGCTCGTCCGATGATAGAATGGGGATGGAAATTAATTTCTACAACTTTAACAGAATAAGTTTTAAGATGGCTTATGTTAACGCTTATGAATGTAAGTTTGTCTAAGCGCGCTGATTTATTATCATCATCATCATTTCAGCCGAAAGACGTCCACTGCTGGACATAGGCCTCCCACAAGTGTCGCCACATTGAGCGGTCTGCATGTATCGTGCTGTATTGCATACAATGGATTCCCGCAACCTTCACCAGGTCATCTGTCCAACATAGTAGGAGGTCTTCCAACGCATCGTCTTCCGGTTCGCGGTCGCCACTCCAGAACTTTTCGGATTTAATAATACTCTGAAGTAATATCATGTATACGGTTGTGGTCGGTTACCGAACATAGCAACATCCAATCAAATGCTTCAATGTGATGACAAAATAAATAATTATGTACGTACGTAAATACTGGGACTCAGAGCACATATTTGTTGACTAGACATACAAATACAAGCCAAATGCGCGTTAGGATATTCAATTGACGAATTTTCAAATAAACTGCATATTTCTGGTTGCTAGACAAATACTAACATATCGTATATAGAAAAGAAAACTTTAAAACTTCAGCGTAAGCACTTCTTCTTCATCTTGTCGAATCGATGATTCAGATTTTGTCAGACCACAGTACGTAGCGATCTGGACAGCTCTGTCGTTTACCTCATTCAAGTCCAATGCCGCTCGCATTGGACTCTAAGGTCCAACATTAGGATAAGGTAATTGCACCCTCGTCTTGTGATGACCCAGAGGTTAAGGCTTCGTCTCTCATGCATGGGTTGTGGGTTCAAATCCGGGCAAGTACCAACGTGGCCTTTTCAATTCATATTATGTACTTTCAAAATTTTTCTTGGACATCAAAGACCGAGTCTCCACGACAAAATCGCTAACTTTCGATCTCTAATAATTAACGAAAAAATTCGTTTGCAATAATGATGCTTGCAAGAAACTCATTTTATGGGTGAAGAAAAACATAGTGCGGAAACCAGGACGACCCGAATGGCGTAGTGGTAGTGAGGCTGCCTTACGTTCTTAGGGCAGGACCCTAAGAACGTAAGGCAGCCTTCTGGCAGGCAGCTTCGAATCCTGGTAGGATCAAATGTGTGTGTGATGAGCAGACATTTGTTTCCGAGTCATGGATGTTTATATGTATAATAAGTATGTATTTACAAACAAAAAGTATATATGTAGTATATCAACTGTCTGGTGACCACGACACAAGCCTTGCTTAGTCTGGCACTAGATGGCGCGGTAGCGATATTTATTTATTTACTTATAGTTAATGTAAGTCTGAAATCGCCAACCCATCTTGAGCAATCGATCAATGTTTCTTCATATGAGGAAGATGCCTGTGCCCAGCAGTGGGACAGTAATAGGCTGATATTATTCTTATTAATAGCACCCTCCAGGACTTGTACGGGGTTAACTTAAGCACTATAACACTAACACACAGATTATAACAGACTCAAATTCAGTTTATAATTCGTTGAAGCGAAGGCTTATAGTTTGAGATCCGTTAACCGATCGAATAACTTCCGCACTACTAGTTCGATCCGCTTAATAAGGGCTTTAGTTTACTTCCTGACAGAATATCCGGGGATAGAATATAGATAGACATACTCGTAGCTTTCGAATGTAATATGGCACATTTTTTTTGACTAGTATGGGTGCTACTGCATAAGTTGCTTGAGTTGTGGGTTCGAAACTTATATTGTCACTTACGGGATATCTTCCATAATCATATGTACTGTAATAGTTTCAATAATGTGTTATAATAGTTTCAAGGAACTATTATAACGTTACTAGTGATAATAATGTGGATACATTAAACACCCCCACACACACAATAGTGGCGGCCCCGACTTACGAACAGTTAGTCGTGGATTCGAAGACAGGCAGGTGCAATATATTGTGTAAATTACTCGTATTTCATCACCACTGCTCTCATAATATCGTGAAGAAACTAATATGTTCCAGAACTAAAAATTCGAAGACATGTGACATCTACCAACCCACACTGGGCCTGCGTGGTGGATTATAGCCCATTCCCCCTCGTAGATAGGAAACCTGTGCCCCAGCAGTGGGAACCTTATGCTAAACACCTCTGCGATACAATCCATGTATATTTTTAAAATCTAATCCAAAATCCTATTCTCTAATCCCTTAAGCAACAGATTATGCTAGTAAGCCGGCCGACTAACCAATAAATGTTATTTCTTACCTAACTTTGGGAAACATAACTTTGAAGGATTTGCCTTAATGAGTACTTGTAGTTAAGTCAGGATTAGATTTTAAGTTATGTTGTATGATCTAGGATAAGTTGGGTGGAGCTTGGGAAGGTAAGTTTAAGTAAAGGGCTGAGATTATAAGTGTGTGGTGGTACCTACTTTGTTATTAATATATACTAATATTATAAAGCTGAAGAGTTGTTTGGTTGATCGCGCCGAATTTGAGGAACTACAGGTTGGAATTGAATAATCTTATTGGGTTTTACCACCAGTAGCTGCCACGGAGTCTAAATTTGTGCCCGATTGATAGCAATAGGCTCGGCCAAGGAGCTTACATTAAAATTAATTAACTTACAAGGAGCTTAAACATAATTGGCGAAAGGTAGGTGTATCATTAGGTACACCTCTGTCTGTTAACCCTTCGGGGATTAGAGGCGTGATGTTGTTATGTGTAGTTTCATTTTATAACTGGATAACAAAAGTAGTGTTGGACGAGTGTTAATAAAGCTGACTTTTAAGTCGAGGATTTTGAGAAAGGACTTTAACAATATAATATCCAGTGGTGCATGCATAGACTGTTTGGTACTTACACCCACATTTCGACAATCACGTGTTAAGAACCGTGTACTTAAAAGAAAGTCGCTCATTAAAATCAAGGAAATATAAAAAATCTATTAAGTAAAAAGGTCACAAAGTTTCAAAAAATCTTTACACGTGGACGTGTAAAGTTTTGGTTTTAAAAATAAATGTAAGAAAATGTTGCCTTATTTTAATAACTACCAACTCGGGACGAACTATTTTAAAAGCTTTGAACTTTAGCGTGTTGTTTGCGGCACATTTTGAGGCCTCGATTTATTATGTATTGACTTTTCAATTAGACTAGATTTAGTTATGGTTCAAGTTTTTATAGTTCAGTGTTTTTGAACACACAATAATCGTCATCTTCATTTCAGCCTGCAGACGTCCACTGCTGGACATAGGCCTCCCCCAAGTGTCGCCCCATCGACCGGTCCCTTGCGACTCGCAACCAGCGGATTTCCGCAGCCTTCACCAGGTCATCGGTCCACCTAGTACTACGCCTGTATTTCTAGAAAGGATGGGCTGAGGTGAATTGTATGGTAAGTACTCTAAAAGATTTCGTCTGTTACGTTCAAGTCCCATTTAATAGGGGGCAAGTGTTCAACCAGCTACAGATACAAACTTCGGGCTATGAATAAGAAGTTCCTTCAGGAAAGACTTAAAAGAATTTACCCGACCTGGTAATGCAACCCAAGAACTCATGTTTAGTACAAGAGCTTGAGGAGACTACTAAACTCACAAGCTTCAGAAATTAGCGCTATGAAGTGACTAGACGCTATCATAAACACGGTTTTGAAAGCCACTTTTAACGTTATTTGGCTTGGTTTTCATCAGAAGTCTGCATTTGACAGCCCGACAAGGCTTCATTTGTACACAAGTCGAGTGTTTGTACTAAGTGTGGTCTCTAAAATTAGTGATGTAGATGCCATTGCTGGAAATATCGTTAAATTTGAACTGTAATTGTATAATGCAAGCAGGTGGCGTTTTCCAGTTTCATCCTACCTTCATGAAAAAAAGGGTGAGCTTATGAGTTGTATGATAGACCGCTACGGTATTTTCTAGATAGCAACGCCATTTTTGACTGGACGAGCAACAAATCATTGAGTTATGCATTTGACAGCCTTTTGACGAATGATGGTACTTGACTACTGACGCCCGTCGTAGTTTTGACTATCAGGAACCCGCAACCTCCATCATAGCTGACTGGTACAACTTTTTACGATTGAATGTAAGTATTTTTTTGTAAACTTTGTGCCAATACGTGAGAAAAAACTTCTTTTCGCAAAGACTTGGTTACACTTTTAATAATTATCTCAGCCTATTAGTGACCCACTGTTGTTCTAAGTCTTCTTCTCAAACAGAGAAGGCATTATCATTGATCACCACGCTTGCTCAAGATGAGTTTGCGATTTCAGACATTTTCGTTCACGATATTTTCCTTTAAGAATTAAGTTCATGCCAAACAGTCTATTTTAGAAACATTAGAATAATACGAGTACTAGTAAAGTACAAGCTACATTCGATTTACGAGTAATAATTCATAAATCAACAAAAAATTATAAAAGTTTCCATTTAAAAATAGAACATACATTTAAATCAGCGATTAAAAGCAACAATGAACACAAATGTAAATGCAATTAACATAAATTCCGGATTATATTTTATCGACATAATCCAACACTATGCGTCAGCTTATCATAATGCGATGGAATTAAATACTGACTATTATTTTATGGTGTTATATTATGAAGTTCGTGGTGGTCTAGTAGTTAATACCTGGCCTCCCTTGCACAAGAACTGCGGTGATGTTTAGATAGATGTCATCACTGAATTTACTATAATTATCTGGTAAACAGAGTTATGACGATTCCGACTTCCTAATCAAACACTTATGAATTTATTTATTGACTAAGAATATGGAATGTGTTTATCTATCTAAAACTGTTTACCTAACTGACGTATTTTAAATTGATTTATTTATTTCCGTACTGTAATATATTGACATGCCACCTCAATTGTAATTGTTTGTTTATGTTAATTTTGTACGACATAAAGGGTGTAAAACACCTCTTCACGAAGCCGAAAGACACATGTTCTCCCCATCATTGCGATCATTTTTTTGTTCTACACCATACCTGGGAACCTTCTAGTTACGGAGATATGGGCGTTCAAAATTACAACTTTTTGACAAGTTATTTTTTTAAGACAAGTTTTTTTTGTAAGATTTTAACTTTTAACACCTCCACGACCCCCGTACTATTCAATCCATCCATCAGCACAATGTTTTAAGTGCGTTACATTGAGTTCTACCACAAAACATGATTTATAACCTCAAAAAAAAAAGTTGTTTCCCAGCAATAATTTTTGCGTAAAGTTACTTAGTTTGATGTACAGAATGCTTGGTTAACGGCTTTGTGATGAGGTGGTTTACACCCTGTATATTGGCAAAGCATAGTGCACACATTTTAGACGATAATAAGTAAAAATAGCTTTTCTTTTACATTTTTTTTTTACTTAAACTAATGATTAGTGTCATATATTTGGCTCATATAATGTTAGTAGTAATATGTTTCTTGATTTCTATGTACTATTTAATATACTATGTTCAAGGACCGCTAGCAGTAGCGGTGAAAGTCTCAGGTTTTAGACATATACTATCTGTAACCATACCTATGTTTCACAAAATAAGTGATGATCGATTGACTTCATCAGTTCTTTTGTATAGACGCCATCTAATTAAGTTACCCGAAACTGCTCTATCTTTAAGTTTTCAGGGCTTTTGGGACACTGACTATCATCCTATGACAGCCGAGATCTACTAATGACAGCCGAGACCAGCGGGTTAATGTGCTTTTTGAGGCACAGAGGAAAATCGGTAATTAATGATACAAGTGCTGCTTAACCTAAAGACCCCAGTGGCTGTTATTATAAAAACAGTAGTAAGCAGGTAATCATCATCATCAGCCTATAATTTTCCCACTGTTGGGACCAGGGAATAAAAACCGGTACCAATTTCGGTTTTCGTTCTTCATTTATGTTCTTAAAACGGTTCCTCTTTTAGGTACGGTTCCGGTTTCGGTATCGGCTCCGGTTTGGGTTCTGATGTGATGTGTTCCGGTTCTAAATACCGGTTCCTAGAACCTTTAAACCGGATGATTTTATACAGGTTCCTTGTCACAAATGGAAGAAGTGGAAGAGGGGATGGTGTTCGGATCGTACTTATCATACCATACATTTTCCTTTAGTTCGCCTTCGTTCCGCACCTCAAAAAACAAGTGTGGACTCGCTTTTACTAAGAACCGGTAAAATAAAGGTTCCAATTTAGGTTCTGGTACCTATTCCGGTATTGGTACCTATTGGTACCCGAACCCCTAAATACCGGTATTTTGGGAGAATCGGTAAAATAAAGGTTCTTAAAGGTTCCAATTTAGGTTCTGGTTCTTGTTTGGTACCAATTGGTACCAGAACCCCTACATACCGGTATTTTGGAACCATTTTTAATTAGTAGTTGGGGCGTCCCAACCAGGGATCCAGGCTTCCGCTCAATGAGAGGGAATTATAAGCTATAATAAAACCCAAGATTATGCGTCAGCTATCACATCACGACGGAATGAAATGTTGACTAAGTATAATTTAACAGAGAATGTGCCTATAATAATTGGTTATCACTAATTAACAGATAATTATAATTACACGTGGGTGAGCTAGTTATTTAGAGATTTGGTTTCGGGCTCGTAAATTTAATTAAGGATGGATTTCTATGTTTAACCTCATAGCTAAGATTAACAATATCTTGCACCTACATAGGTATAGGTAGGTAGAACATGTAGATGTACTATTAGCTTATATACTATACAAATCATATCATAACATCAAGCCTATAATCTTCAAAGGGTTAGGCTTCACAGACTTCACCGAAAAGATAACGGTCTGATTAACTAAAAACAGCTGTCACTGTGACATGTTGCCATTCAAAAATGTGTTTTAAACAACTGTTTTTAGATAATCAGACCGTCATCTTTTTGGTGAAGTCTGTGAAGCCTAACCCTTAGTACGCACCCACATTTCACCAGTAATGTTCAAATTGGGGGCGAGCCTATTGCCATCAAAACCCCGGCACAGATATAAACTCGGTGAATGCTACTGAGAAATTTCATTTGGAATAAATCAAAAACACTTTGCCCTAGCTGGGAATCGAACACAGGACCTCATGCTCAGCAGTCGCGCTTGCGACCACTACACCAATGAGACAATCAACAATTTTTTTATTTTTTATTTTACAGTTTTAGGAAAACTTACAGCTAAAAATTTTCACACTATTAAGATTAAAAAAAAGTAAGGCCAATTAAAAGTTTTCACAGATAGAAGAGAGCTTATAAACAAAAACAAAAATATTTACGAAGGCAGACAGTGTATGTAAAGACTTACTAAGAAAAAAAGTGTTTCAAAAATCGCGAATTGCATTCAATTAGTTAACATTATCAAAAAGGAAATTACAGAGTCCTTTTTAATTTTGAGATGCTAATACTGAAAATATCGACGTCGACGCCTTGGCCAACTGCATTATACGTATGACTAGCTCTCATTAAGTATGAGTTTCGTCTGTATTTTGTTCCTACAACAGGAGTATGCAATAGACGGGTATGCCTTAGGATATCATGACAAAGTTAAAGCTATGTCAAATCATTTTTGTTGTAACTGTTGCTGCAAATATTATGTTTAATGCCCTTTTAAACTGAAAAAAAAAACATGTGGGGCAGTCTTTAAGGACAGTTGACAGAAATGAAAACTACGTAGCACTCGTGGCAGTTCTTTGTAGCACTCGTGACGTAGTGGATCGCCTACGATTGCTACAAAAAGCGTACGTGACGGTCATGAAAGTTCCATGATTTTAGCTCACTCAAAAAGTGTTCAATGCGCCTAAAGAAGTGTTCACTTCAAAATCTTCCAGTATTAGTGACTACTGACAACAAAAACCTTCAGTTCCACAGCTAAAAGCCTATTTCTTCAGCTGAAACATTATGAGGCTCTTTCAGGGATGCAAATATGAGAGCTGCATTATACGAGCGCCATTTTGTAGCCATCAAGATAAATGAACTTTAACCTTAGGCTTTATGCTAGCCTGGTCGCTTGAGTTTTAAAGTAGATATTCTTATGCAAAGAAGGCGTACTTTTTTTCTGGAAAGAGTTGAAAAAAAAAATTAACACTTACTGGTTCTATTGCGACAGGTTGGTCGGTCGCGTACGGTCGGTCGTGACGTCAGCGAGAACAAAACACGTAATAGTGAACCTAGACATTAGAATGAGGGCAGGAGTATGATGTATTCTTTTCGTGAATAAAACATAGTTGAATGAACGTGAAGGAAGCTCAAAGGAATCAACTAGTCTAGAGTCTACTCAAAAGAAAAGACCTGTGTTTGTGTTACCTGTTAACCAATCCTTAGTTACTTGGTAGTTAATTTTGGCTGCATCTTGCTGATGCGGATTGTAAGATGATTAGTACCTGTAACAATTAAATATAATTAATCAACTAACTGTTAATATAAAAGTTTGATTTTAAGAGAAATACCTAATACCTGGAAAATAAAGCAATTATTAAGTAATCTTATTTTTTTTCAAACGTACTATCAAAAGTGCCAGCTAAGTAATGGTTTTCTTTTCAAATAAAATAATAAATAAATTGTGTTCTATTGCAGACAAAAATACCCTTATACAACAAAAATGCAATTTAAACAGATAAAATAGTAAAAAAAATCATTAATAATCATAAAAGTATCATTCAATTCGTTAAGAATCATTAAAATATCATACAATTCATTAAAAATAATAAGAAGATCATTGAATTCATTAAAAATCACTAACAAATATCAATAAAACATTTTTTTTAAATATGGAGGTAAATAGGTACCCATAGTCTTCAAAAAAAAATGAAATTGCCTGCTTCATAACCATCGTTTACAGTATTTCGAGAAGGAGAACTAATTAGTGTCAACATGTACTGTTTTAGTTAAACCGCTATTAAGTCCATTCCATTGCTAAAACACATAAACCAGAACACTCCCCACAAAATAAACATAACACCAACATAAAATCTTTGATAACACCCCTAATGCCGTCCACTTAGCATTTCTGTAAAAATCCTCATCTACATCGCGATAGCCAAAGGGTTGATAAAAGAAAGAAAGAAAGAAAGGGGATGACAATCAAAAATGTTATTCCGCGAGTAAGTACCGGCCGGGGGCTGCTGGGTAACTGTGGAGATAACGGGATACACGGACCCACAGGATGGGGATCTTTGATAGTTTGAGAAACTAAAGACATTTCTTGAAATGAAGCTGAGAATTGCGCCGACAGCATTTCGTCTTAAGTTCCTAATGTGTTAACGGAGAAGTACTGGCGGAGAAAACACCTGCAGCTGAAAACCAGTATTTTACATAAAGCGACTATCTACTGGCCACTGCAAACCAGTAAGTACTGGATAATACGATACCCCTTGATAAGACTGGTTGTCAGACTGTTTGGGCCACACGTCTATTATTACTAATTTTGCTACAATCTACTTAGGTCAGAAGAAAAGTCATTGATTTCATCGGGAATTTCGCAGTAGCAGTCAAAAGGTGTCAAAGATAAACAAATCTCAGCCGGGACCAATTCCGAGGCACCGAGGAAACTCGGTATATAATGGATGGTCCCATGTTGTGTCATCCAAGGACCGAACTTTAAATCGTTCCTTAACCTTGCGCACCTGTTATTATTGAGCCACGAGCTCCTGTGCCCTAAATAATTATAATACTAAGTAGAAGTAAGAAAGATGTAACCAAGATTTTGTAACAACATTTTTGATTGCAAAGAGTGTCCATGGAGTTTCTTGCCCGTTCTTCTCCATAGAGATCTACGCTAGGGAATGGGCAACTACAGTACTTTCTCAAGTTATTATGCCTTGTGTCTGTGACTGTAGCTTCGCTTTATTTTTCGTTTTATCGACATTCAAAAGGGCCGTAATGGTCTAGTTGAAATAAATGATTTGAGTTTGAATTTGAGTTTAGATCTATTCCAAAAATCTACTCATTTTCCAGGTCCGTATGTCCCCAAGATAACGCTTTTAAGTCCCGCTGGATCTCAAGTCTTCTGCGTATTTTTCACAGCATAATTTATAACATGTTGCAGGGTTTAACCCTTTTTGCACTATTCTGTGAGTATTGCAACGTTTTGTGCGAATAGAAGTTTTATATGAGGTCTGTCTTATCTTTTTATTGTGGGGGAAAAGATGCATTTCCTCGGGAAATGCGTGTGTTTGGGAAAATTTGGGGTAAACTGTCGATGGTTTGTTTATGCCTGAAGCTGTTTTGTGGATGAATAGTTGGATGTGGGTTTTTTTATAGATAAAAAAAAACTGCTGTTCCCTAACTCGACAAAATGTATAGAACGGCTTATTTATTTTTCGCGATTCAGGGTTTGGTCCCATAGTAAAACTTGTTCATAATGATGAGTACAATAACCGGTCGAAGTTTATGGATATCTTCTGATAGTCAGTAAATAAAACAGAATATTAACATGAGATGTCATAAACGATTCCAGCACATTAGACTTACAAAATTAACACCGTTTACCTACTCGTCACACATTTGACCTTTCCCAGGCAAAAGCTAAAAATAAAGTTCAGTTAGATGACCTAACAATTTAATATTTCTTATTTCTAGACTGAAAAGTAGGACGGTTTTAATAAATTCTAGACTAATTCCCCTGTTAGCGACAGCAGACCGTTAATTTGGAAGTCCAATTATATAAATTTAGGGACCCCAAAAATATTTAGGACATGAAAAATGAGCAAAGAGTTGTCAATGACTTTTCGGCCTAATTAAGGCTTTACGAGAACAATTTGAATTAAATGCTTTGTTTAGAAAAAGTTTGTAACTTCTTTAGAGTATTAAATGATTTCTCATTATTCGTTCTTTAGAACAAAGGCCTGAAAATAGCCACAATTTGAATAAATAATCCAATACCTTGGCTGATGGATGGACTGGTATATACAGTAACTTAGCAGGAATGCTAGATTATTTTTTTTGTCACAGTAAGTCCTCGTTCCGTTTAACACACCAATAACTTAAACAAAAACCGGCCAAGAGCGTGTCGGGCCACGCTCAGTGTAGGGTTCCGTAGTTTCCCGTCCGTCACAATAAGTGTTCAATCCAATCCGATTTTAATAATTCTTTTTTTGTTTGAAAAAAGATACGTTCAGGATGATAAAATATGTAAACGAAGTTAAAAAAAAAATGCTTGCATATACGATTATAATACAAACTTAGTCCAGAAATTATTTTGTACAACTTTTTGTCTTTTTTGTACAAAAACTTGTTTCCATCCAAGTTCAAAATAATTTTCTTAGAAAGTCCTTATAAAGTTCTACTTTTCAGACTTTTTTCATATTTTCTAAACTTCTGGTTCAAAAGTTAGAGGGGGGGGACACATTGTTTTTTACTTTTGGAGCAATTATTTCCAAAAATATTAACATTATCAAATAATGATTTTAGTAAACCCTTATTCATTTTTAAATACCTTTCCAACAATATATCACACGTTAGGGTTGAAATAAAAAAAAAATCACTTCCCACTTTACATATAGGGGGACTACCCTAATAAAACATTTTTTTTCAATGTTTATTTTACCACTTTTTCGGCGTAATTGATACACATATTGGTACCAAATTTCAGCTTTCTAGTGCTAACGGTCACAGAGATTAAGCGAGGACGGACAGACGGACAGACAGACATGGCGAAACTATAAGGGTTCCTAGTTGACTACGGAACCCTAAAAATGAGGACTGAGTTGGCTATGGAAAAGAAAGGTTTATAAGTTAACATAAAATCACTTCGCTCCGTAATCCCCAAAGGTTTAAGCAGAGGTGTACCTAAATAGTACATCCACATTTTGCCAGTTATGTTTAAGTTCCATGTAATAGGGAGCGAACCTGTTGCCATCAACCAGGTGCAAACCTAGTGGCTCTGTGCTACTGAGAAGTTATTGAAGGGAACACCTAAAGACACTGTTATGGTTGTGAGTAAAACAGCTTCAAATATGTTTTTATGTCTATGCTAAGGTTCTCAGTTTACCTTTGTAAAAATGTAGTGTCCAGGACTTTAATTGATAAGCCACTTTCACTACTTTCCAATTTTGCACTTTTATTCTAAAATACAAATTGTGGCAAGTGACTCATCAATTAAAGTACTGGACTGTATCAGCCAGCTTTTTAAATTTCACCATAGTCAAAATGGATACATTTTGACATCAAAACAGTTGTCATGTTTAGATCACCGTAAAATTGTAAAACTCGTTAGATTGTAATCTATCTAGCGAGATTGTAAACTCTCAAAAGATTGTCAACCGAACATACTGCTTACAATTTAATCTGAAAATGATTTTAGTATATCAAAGTGAAACCGTAATATTGTGATTTGCATGAGATGGAAGTATCTCTGCCCCCATAATCGGGACTTGAAGCACCCCGACACTAGGTTAGTTAGGTTCCTTTAAACCCTGAAGAAAGAAATAGGAGCCCGCTACGCTGGGCTCCGTCAACTACGCTTTTTCGAATAAAAATATCGCTATACCTAAACACAAACGAAAATAATGGGTCATATTGTAAGCAGTATATTTAATTGACAATATTTCGACAGCGTCAAACTCGCTCGATAAATTACAATCTGACGGTTTTTACAAAGTGACGCTAACATTATACAATGGGCTACTTCGATCCGTGAGTTGCTCGTGAGAAGGCACGGGAATAAACCACTGGAATAACTTTTGTATTCACAAAAGGAGATAGTTTTTTTTGGGCCCACCAGGTCATTGCATTTATTATTCATAATAACACCAAAAAAAAGTAACCATTTTACTATGGTAGTAAACGAAATATTACGTAGAATTGAAAACAAAATCTTAAAATCATAATAAATAAGCTATGTTTTGATATTTTATTGCGAGTCAAATCATTTCTGTTTTGGTCAATGTCATTTGACAGCAAATACTTACGTGAATGGGGGCGTTTTTTTTCTGTTTACTAAAAAAAGTACGGTACCTACCCGTTGGTAATCATACTTGCTATAATTATTATAGAATCAGAAAGAATATAAAAAAAATATTATTAAACTGTGAGCATTTTTAATGCTATTTTTAAAGGTTTACACTAAAATCGCATAGATGGTTTAAACAATCAACGTGGCACGGAACGTTATGAACCCACTTTTTTAGTGATTGACAGACAACTTCATTATTTTGACATTTACTTTTTCTGTTTATTTTGATTTTCGTAAGTGTTTTTGCAGATTTTTCGCATTTATTCCGTTTAGACAATGCTTAGCTAATTTAACCACTGGAATCTAGAGGTTATAAGGAACAAATCAATGTAAGTTTCATGATTATATGCTATAATTTATGTGGGTGGCCTAGTCCCCGAACAAGAAAAATAATTGTCTCCTTTGTATGGACTGATAGCCCACCTAAATTAATTCTCCTAGAAAACAAAACACCATCAATTAAACCCTTCACTCGAAACAGAACACTATCTTGTAAACTGCATCAACCCCCTGTCACCTTTGTACATCAATTTAAAGGCTGTTTACAACTTACAAGTAATCGTACACCCCCCACTCACCCCCTCCAGTGGGGTTGAGTCATAAATCGCTAGCTCAGGACTGATTTGCGCGTTACCGTTGATGTATTAGAGGGTGGTGCAGTGTCATAAGCAGAGCGGAGTAGGACAGATGAGCTGGGTAAAATTAGGGGTGAGTTGAGCCACTTAGGGGTAAGCTAAGAAAAAATGGGATCAAATTCAACTTATTTTGTTTAGATTGTAATTAGTTTGTGTAGTGTAATGCTTTAGTTTAAAAAGTTGTTGGAGAGCCAAAAATAAATAAGTTTCATGACGTCTTTTTGAAATAAATCGCCGATTTTACGCCATCGATCGATCATCATCATGTCCGCAGCCTGAACTTGCCCTCTGCTATTATAGCAGAGGGCAAAAAAACCCAGCCACCTATAATAGGTGGCTGGGTTTTTTTGTGCCAAAAGATCCAAAGATCGCTGATAACTAAAAGTATCAGTGGAAGATAAAGAAGAATATGAACTCAATATCAAAGGATCTGTTTCTTTGACCTTGAATTTTTAATGTAAGAATCGTAAACCAATGCTGAGCGCACTTTCAGTAATAACTTTTTGCTTATTTACTGGACACATACAAGCCTCACAAAAAAAATTGTATTCTTTTCTCCGATGCACACTTGTATCTACTAAATGTTTTAGTCAAGAAGTGGAAAACCGAAAAACATTACAAGTAGTTCCCACTCATAACTTGCACCGTACACCCCCACGCCCCAGAGGCTCAGTTAATTGAAGAATTATTGCTACCTACTCACATTTCGAGCAAATTCTATTACGCACATAAAACGATTAAATTTGAACCTTAACACATTAACAATACGATCGTAATTGACGGCAATTTCAAGTAGGTATGTAACGTAGTTATTTGGTACCTTTAATATAGTGAGGTGAAAGCTTATAGAAATACTGGTTTAAGTGGAAATTGTGTTACATAGTGGCGCTTGTTCGGCAATAAGGGACGGCCAGGGATAGTAATGGAAACGAATGTTGTTAACCGTAATAGTGAATACGTTTGTTATTTAATTTGATTATAGTTACTGACATGCATTATGACTTAGTTACTGCAACCTTCTCTGTCGAAAGTATGGTTTTTTCCTACTCCTCCGCTATACTCTCTGATTAATTTCGTTGCGGGAACCAAGACAGTTAAACTCATTCTCTTGGACTTCGCCAAGCTTCATTGTCTCGGCGCTTTTCTAGTGGTCGCCACTGTTGATTCTGGCTTTCAGGAGTTAGTGGTTTTGGAATAGTGTGGCGGGCTTGTCCAAAAAAAAATAAAAAAAAACAGACACTGTTCCCAGTAAAGTTGATGGAACGGTTGGCGTCATGAATAAGCGGTTGCAGGTCGCAGGTTCGATCCCCGTACGGAACCAATATTCGTATGGCCTGCAAGTAGTTTTTCCGGGTCTGGCTGTTTGTGGTGAGTTTGTAAACGTTACGCAAAAGTTAAAAAAGTACTTTTAGCTTTGGACTTTGGTGATTGAGTGGAAGGTATATTATTGTTTTTGGTAACAAAGTAACTACGTTAAGTCAACCTGTCGTTTACAAATACTCCGATTATTTGGTTTGTCTCTTTTAATTGCGATATTTTTGAAAGTTTTTATGTAATCGTTACAGTACGATGGGCAAAGACACGAATTGCTACACACAAAACATAAAATTATACCTATTTTACCCCGGAGAGGTGAACTTATATTTAAGACCCATGGAAATTAGGACGAGCCTATTGACATTAACCGGGTAAAGATCCAGACTCCTGACTGCTATTAAGACTTACCTACACACATCTTTTTACTTAAGTCGATGGATTTTTACTAACTACCAAAAATACATACTGTCTAACAAAACACAAGCATACAATATGAAAAATCCTAAGTTTTTGCATAAGAATGAAAATCTCATAATTTTGTAACTTTTTCGCGAGCTCGCACGCTTGCAGTAAAACTTAGAAGTGTCACTTGAAACTGGTTTCAACCGGTTACAACTTGCATTAGGGTTGCCAACTCAAAAAAGTTTCTCAAATACTTTTTTGCCACGAAAAATTTTTCGTGAACATAATTATACTTTTTGTAACTTTTTGCGAATTTGGGCAAAGTTGTAGAACGGGTTGGCAAACTTGGGAAAGTAATAATGCTTTGATGATTAAAGTTGTGTTATATTCATGGATTTTTACGTCTGTTTAATGAAATTGTCTGTGTGTTTCTCGTTAACAAGAATTGAATGGCCTGTAATTTTATGTCGGTGTAAAACACAAAAAAAAACATTTTTTACGATTGTGTTTGATTGTGATATCCTAGGTGTGTCATAATCATTACATTTTCAAATGATTTGTCAACTGTGCCATTTGATGGACATACTTTTTATAATATACTCATGGATTTGAACTGCATCAAAAATATCCTAATTCAGAGCGTAGGCTCTATAATTATCTGTGTTCCGCCATCAAAACCCATGTTAATGATAAAATGTATCGTAAACGATATTTTTTATGGTTATTTACATAATAATGCAGTTATAAATTTTATACATGAAATGCTAATAACTTTAAAACTGTATGTAAAGGGCAATGCCTATGGGCATTTATCCTATTGGCAGCGATGTGGATGAATGTTGCAGTGAGCTATAAGTGCATGCATACCTTTTTGCTTTTTCATGATATTTGAATAACTTAAGGGGCCGGCGGAGCATGCGTATTTCATACAAACGTAATACCAAAATAATTTGTAAATCAAACATATTCATAAGGTAGTGTGTATTTATTTTGATTGGATTACAGAATATCTATGTTCCCAAATATATTTTTTGAGAGGACAATAGTACAAAGACGAGATATGAGGAATTTAAAAATTCCATAGAAAACTTATTTTTCTTATAACTCTTGTTAAAATCAGTGTCCAATCAAAATATATATTTGGGAACCTAGATATTCTGTAATTCAATCGAAATAAATACACACTACCTTAGGAATATGTTTAATTTATAAATTATTTTGGTATTACGTTTGTATGAAATACGCATACTCCGCAGGCGTCTTAAGCCTTATGATACTTTGAATAAATGCGTCTATTGCCACTATTATTGTAGCTAGCCTGTATTGTCCCACTGCTGGGCAAAGGCTTCCCTCCATTCCTTCTAACGATCACGATTCTGTGCTATTTCTTTACAATTCTCAAGGAAGACATCTAGTTCGTCCCGCCATCTCCGTCGTGGCTTGCCGCGACCCCGTGTCACTGTTTCAGGGCACCATCCCTGCTTCCTTTATTGCTACTATAGCAGTGAAATTAGTGAGAAATTTAATTTTCACTGAATCTGTCAACCCTATCAAAAGCTTTCTACAGAACAGAGCAGGTTGCGTCGCGTACAAAGTTTGTCGCTTACGAATCTTATATTTTATACTTTGTTCTAAGAGTTTAGGTGGGAACCGCACACTACTGTAGCAATGAAGTTTTTATTGTTATTTGGCTAATAAACGAGAAGTAATGCTGTTTTAAGACCGGTGAAGGAATCTATGAAAATTTCACAAGGAAAATGAAATCAGACGGTAGAAAATTGCTTGAAGAATAAAACACTAACCAAGCGTCTGATTTATGCATTTTGTGTAAAATAAGTTCATATTTTTTATATATATAAGGTTCTAGGCAAACACTTATTAATATTTTCAGTTCCATAGAAAAGCTTTTATTTACCTATTCAGTCATGTATTTTATACGCTTCATACCTAGTATTTGAATTCCAGTCCATAAAACCAAAATGTTAAAGAGGTTTTCATTAATTTAACAACATGACAAAACATAGATATTAAAAAAAAAAACTTGCGTTTATACGCCTGATACATAAAGGATTCACGATGTTAAACGATGCGTAGCAAACAATAATAGGGTTTCATTAGTTTGCTACGGCGTAGCAGCGTAGAGCTGATGTTTGCTACGGCGTAGCATCACAATGTTATCTTGTTTGAAAATACTTATTATAAAAAAAATGTAACAAACTGTAATATGCGTAACATAATATATCTAAGATATGGAAGAGCGGAGTCTCCTAACACAGGCTTTTTTTTGTCTAAAAGGAGGCTCCAAACACAATTCATTGTATATGAAGCATTTTGTTAAAATAAAAAATATTTTTCATTTTCATTTTTCATTTTTTTTGGTTTTCATAAAATTAATGTTGAATACCGCTTTTTTTCTTTATTTTTTTAATCATATGATTATCTAAAATTTATCATAAAATACTTATTATTTTTTTCAGAATCTTACAAATACGTGTAATGTCCTGTTTTCATTGGCACAAAGGGACACTTATACGACAAGAGTTGAAAATACGAAAGTGCAGTTTATGGAGGCACATAGTTAGTTGTCACATTATTTTAGTGACAATGTGCATATGTTCATGTTTTATTCCACCCCAAAACATCAAAACAAACGCCTTGTCAACTATACTTAGATAACAAGAATCATGTTGAGGCTCAACACATCATAAATCAGCGTTCTTTTGTTACTAAATCTATCATATCCACTAACACGATTAGACTGAACAAAGACAAACAAAGTATTCAGAATATCCACTTGAACAAAACATAAAACATGGTCAGTGGTGGTCCTCTACTATAAAAAAAGACAGAAAAATATCGCGACCAATTTCGATGTTCGTTAGTTCATTCTCATTGGCTCATTAATGTAAATAACGCAATGAATATTACAAAACGCATGGACGATTGATTCTCCTAGTTTTATGACGTCTTCAAATAAAAACCACTAGGAAAAATAATAAGCTTTGATTTAGATATGGGTCGGATTAGGTAAAAACGATACCTAATCCACCTAATCCTAGTATTTAAAAATACCTAAACCATTTACCTAATCCGAATATTTATTCAATAAAGCCACTGGCCTGTTACGATATTAGGTATCGTATGTGGATTTGGTAAGAAATATTCGGCATGGAGTATGGACGTTCCGTTTCTGATGTAGTGTGGAATATTTTCTGATATTTCTGATCGTTTTTTATGGGCAAACGGTACTTTAAACTAAAAGTCAACGTAAAACTTTTGTTATTGTTTTTAACGTAATATAGTTAGGTTAGGTTAAAGTTCACTTTTAAAAAATAACTCAAAAAACATATTTTTTAACATTTTTACCGAAAAATGGCTTAAAATTAAAACTGGTGTACCTACTATGTATACAAACTAGAGCATTATTATATTCAAATGCAATTCACTCTATTATCACATGAGTTTCTGATTTTTACACGTTTATTTTCAATAAAAGACGTTTTGTTATTTATTTGAGAGTATCATTCCATAAAACTTAAATCAAATCGCTAGAGCAATATCTAGTCCAGTGGTATTCTACGTAGATGGCGCTGGCGGCAGTGTTAATTAAACTTGAACCTTAACCTCCACATTTTAAGGTACGGAATATCTTCTATGTAGACTGTGTACGAATATTTTGTGCCATACCTAATCCTCGACGCTTTGGATTAGGTACGGACTCGCATCGAAAAATACCTAATCCACATACCTGTTCCAATATTTATGCCTCACGTCTACTTTGATTTTAATTTAATCGTTTATTTTTATTTTTATGTTTACTTTTTATATATTTTTTTCTATTCTATCTTTTTTTCTGTTATGACCTGTGTGAGTTTAATAAATACTTTTTCTTTCTTTCTTTCTTACCTAATTTATCCTTCTGTCTTCTTCCTACTCAGTGGTTCACCCTGATCCAGCCAATAATGACCTGCGTATGATTTATGATAGGCACGTCATCTATGACGTCATCCGGCGGTAGTTGATGTTTTTTATACTGAATCACCATTACATTATGATTGGTTTTTTTGAGTTCAAAGAAAATAGGTTTTGACATTAAGGTATAATTTCTAGGTTATATTGTCTTTATTTTACTTTCAAATAAATTATAATAATGATGTCATCATATAATTTCGAAAGACAACCTCGTTTGTCTAGTAGTTCTCAGTTCGAGCAAATTATTACTCGTATCATCATTTTTGTGTTCAGTTGTTGGCAATAAGTTCACCCCTGTTTACGTTTATACAAATTATGATATTATAGCTCTCGTCAACCCTTCAGAAAACACTAGCGTTATATATATAGGTCATTGTTATTTGCTTTCTGTCTAAATTCGAAAGAGAGTTTTCCTTGATAGTGAAATGGTGCAATAGGTAAGGATTTTTCGTAATCCCCTGAGCAGGTCAATCGTAAGGTCGAAGTTTTTGTGCAAAACCTTCGCAACTTTTTAGTTTTTCTTTGTCTCGTATATGAGAATATCTCTTACCGAGGTAAGGCTGATATTGAGCTGCATACTTAACACCCTCTTTGCTACTAAAGTAGCTTTAACATAATTATGATATGATGCTGGAGAATGTGTAAGGTTCAAGGTATGAATATGGATGGATAGGTTTTAAAGACCAAAGACATTATGAGTCTAAAGTGTAAAAGTTTTTTTTTTTTTTTTTTTTTTTATTTATTTATTTATTCAGTAGCAAACATACAGTTTATACATTTAAGTTGGTGCCAACATAAACTCATTAGAGAAGTTGATATTATTATGAATAGAAAGGGAGTGACTGCTGAAATATAATAATGGGTAGAGATATGTGGGAATAGAAGACAATGCTGTGACCCCAAATAAATTGGATTATGGGCATGAGGAATAATTAGAACCCATCTTACCGTTAAGAAAGTAAAATGCTGAAATAACTTATAAAATCACAGCAATTAGGGATGTATGGAAGAAGAAGACGTCGTGCGGTGCCGATCCCAAAGTAATTTGGGATAAGAACAGAAAGACGGTTGCAATTAAAGGCAGAGGCAAAGCATACAAAATAAAGCTTAAATGAAACACCTTAAACGAACCCACAAATAAGCCTAACGCTACAAAATCCCTTCTAACTGTGAACAATGTTGCACTTTACTGCCGCGATCGTAAAGTAAACTTTTACTTGCCACACTTTGTCGCCGATCGTTACTTTTACGATTGTTGCGTATATTTACAATGTTGACTGTACCTTTGTACTGGGGATGGGCAGGATTTGAAATGGTGATGAGACAAGATGGCCACTGTGATTCTCAACTGCTGCAAATCCAGTAAGGTGGAATCAATAGTGGTGAATACAAGAAAGGCGCTGCTACAATGAAGTTCATCGAGATATAGATGGCACAGGTTTCATTATCTGCGTGTCTTTGTTGGGGTCGGCTTCCAGTCTTGTCGGATGCAGGTCAACACCAGTATTATACATGGAGCGACTGTCTATCTAAACTCCACAACACAGTGAGTACTGGGAAATACCAGTACCCGTTGCTAAGAATGGTCTACTAGATATCAGATTATGGTTGCCAATTTGCGGTTGACTTCACTCATGGGCACAATAAGTTGTCAAAGTACACCTAGCATCACTTGAACTTTGATGGGCTAAAAAAGCCAATTTGGTACATACCGAGAAGTTATGTTCCCATAATATGCGGGTAAAGCCACAAACAACAAATTTTATTCTATTTTATTTAAATAATATTTTTTTGCTTCGTTGGTTTAGTTGTCGCAAGCACCACTGCTGAGCATGAGGTCCCGGGTAGATTCCCGGTAGCTGCCACGAAGTCTGGATTAAAGGCTGGTTGATGTCAATAGGCCTGCCCATGGGACATAAACATAACTGACTTGTAGACCTGAAAATCCCTGAAACCTAATCGTTAGAAGATAACGGGTGTGACTTTATGTTTTATTTTTAACCTATATTGTATTACAGGGATTTCAAGTTAGTAAGATTTCAACCGTCTGGAGGCGTCAAGGTTGTCTCGCCATCTTTACATTAAAAATACATTGCTATTTTCGGTTCAGAGACGAAAATAGCAGAACCTCGTATTATTTATTACATTACTATTTGAACTGTTGAATGGAAAGCATTTTAGTTGTTCACCAAAACCAGCAATACATAAGGGTTTATAGCTAACTAACTATAAAGGGTGTAAAACACCTCTTCACGAAGCCGAAAGGCACTTGCTCTCCCCATCATTGCGATAATTTTTTTGTTCTACACCATACCTGGGAACCTTCTGGTTACGGAGATATGGGGGGTCAAAGTTACAAATTTTTGACAAGTTTTTTTTAAATACAAGTTTTTTTTGTAAGATTTTGACTTTTAATACCTCCACGATCCCCGTACTATTCAATCCATCCATCAGCACAATGTTTTAAGTGCGTTACATTGAGTTTTACCACAAAACATGATTTATAACCTCAAAAAAAAAGTTGTTTCCCAGCAATAATTTTTGCGTAAAGTTACTTAGTTTGATGTACAGAATGCTTGGTTAACGGCTTTGTGATGAGGTGGTTTACACCTCGTATGCATGCATAATTAACGTGTGTGTGTGTGTGGGTGTGAATGGGTATTTGAGTAGAGGAAGATCAAATAAACGATGGATGGACTGTGTTAAGAAGGATATGGTAAGAAAAGCAGTGTCTGATGAGATGACGATAAATAGAGGAGTATGGAAGCAGAAGACATGCTGCTCCGACCACTAATTGGGATAAGGGCAAGAGAATGATGATGATGTGTGTGTGTGTGTGTGTGTGTAAACAGAAACGCCGCACAACTTTAAAAGGCGTTGATTTGTAGCAGACGGTGAAATTATAAGTAAAACTTAATGATACATCATAAATTGGGATCTTTCCTCGAGTCATGATTATGATCATGAAACATTGAAGTTGTAATCTGCAGAGGATAACTTTTTACAGCAAGATTATGTACCTTCTTATAATTTAATTAATTGTCTACTATCTGAAAATAAATGCTAAATTGAAGGCACGCTAAAATCTAAGATATTCTTTTGTGGAAATATTTGCAGTAACTAAATGGTGTTATGCCTGAATTTTACTATGAGACCAAGCAACGCTAAGTACACGATAAAAAAACCTGCTGATTTATATAAAACACCAAAAGTTAGCTTGTTTATTCATAAGCTTTTGTAATTTATGCCATTCAAAACACATTTCTTTTCTTCATCTATACTGCATAAAACAATTTATCTTTGTAAAGTAAACTAACCCAAGTGTAAACCCGCCACTTTCCGGCACTAGTGTTGCAAAAGTCTATCCCTCCCCAAGGACAGTAACGACCCAACAACTGACACGTAAAAGATCATGAATGTGGGTAGTTACATGTTTCCAGCCAGGTTTACGAGTTGACTTATATTTACGAGTTTTACGATCTCATTCCGACGTCTAGTGTTCAGTGTAGGTGCTATTTCGTGTCTGGATTGGTTTTCTTCCAAGTGAAATAAGTTGGTTATGAAAAATTCTTATGGTAATAGGCTCGTCTATGGGGGCTGGTTACATGAAGCTTTAAAACAAAACTGTTGAGATGTAGGTGTATCTCCAAGTGTTACCTCTTCAAGGGAAACAGGTGCAAGATTAGAAGAATATCAGGACGGTATCCAATCGGTTCACATTTAAAGTGAAAGCTCGAGAACACATACACAAGACGTTGGCAGATTCGTCTCAGAACTAAGTTGTTGTAGTTTTTTTTTATTGGTTTACCTCTCATTACTTTTATATATATATGTATTTATGTTTTATGTATGTATTTATGTATCTATTCTTATATTTTATTTTAGTTATAATATTTTCGTACCTATTTGTTTTCTGTTATTGCACCTACTGTGTATTGTCTCTGCATCACCCTAAGGTAGACTGGTAGAAAATGCCCAAGGCATTAAGTCCGCCTTTGTACAGTTTTTACTTGTGCATAAAGTTTTAATAAATAAAATAAAATAAATAAATTAGAAGGAGAGCCTGGGTTCGATTCCCAGGTCAGTCAAATTGCTATTCGATTTTTTCATCAGGAGTTTCTCAGTAGCAGCCACGGAGTCTAGATTTGTGCCCGTTTGATGTCAGTAGGTTCGCTCTTATTACATAGGACTTAAGCATCATTATCATCTGCCTATAGTCTTTTCCCAACAATATTGGGGTCGGCTTCCAGTCTAACCAGATGCAGCTGAATACCAGTATTTTACATGGAGCGACTGCCTATCTGACCTCCACAACCCAGTTAGCACTGGGTAATATAATATATGAATATGCTTTTTGGGCCACTGACTACGTAACGACTGTCAAAGATTTGCAAATGACAGCCGGGACCAACAGCTTAACGTGCTTTCCGAGGCACGGAGGAAACTCAGTATGTAAGGGTGGTCACCCATCCACAGACCAACCTAGCACGGTTTAACATAAAGATCAATCCGTGCGGCTGTTATTTAGCCACGAGCTCTTCATGGGACTTAAACATAACTGGCAGAACGTGGGTATACGTTAGTACACCCACGTTCTACACAGATACACCTCTGCTTAACCCTTCCGGGATATCATGTAATGTTATGCAAGTAGACGTGACTAAAAAAATCAAAATATTCATATAAACCTACATGGGTAACGACTAAAGTGAAGAGGACGGTTCGGATAGGTCGGTAGAGGGTTACTCTTTTTTAAAAATTTGGTTACAACAATGTGACTGATTACCCAACACCTCTACCTACCTAAATTTCGTCACTACTTCAAGTTCACACATAATACCTTCAAGCTACAGATCTAAGTGTGAACTACCGGTGTGAGGGGATGTAAGCTGAATGCAATAGTTTGAAGCGTTCGATGATTGCTTCCTATTGATCTCGTAGATAGCTAAGACTTGGAGCAACTCTGTGAGATTCTATTTGATATGGTGACGTACTAGCAGTGGGTGTGGGGTGGTATTGGACCTTCTTGTTTGTAAAGTCATGGATATATTGTTTATGAAATTGGATATCGACAAAATATACATTTTATGTTAACTTCAATAGTTAATAAAAGGGCAATACTGAAGTCTTGAGAAATAATGTGTTACAAAATCAGGCCAAAGAAGATTGATGTTATTAGGCCAAAGAAAATGAAGCCAAATAAGCCAGGGCCGTCCTAAGGCTCGTTGGGTCGACGATATCGTTAAAGTCTATTTATTTATTTATTTATTTAGGAAAAACAAACAGTAACATATTACAGATTTAAAATAAGACTTAAATACTAAACTATGATAAATATGCTACCCACTACGTTTTTCACAGATTACTATAAATATTGTACAACTAGAGAGACTATTTATGAATGTAAACTATAAATATAAAAACGTTCAACCATAATTGGTACCTAACACGTATAACAACAAGTCATAATTATAGTAAGTTATAGTTGTGTGATGTACTTACAATATACAAAAAGTTTCATTAATCGGCACACAATACGTAACATATATACTTAATTATGCCACACACATTACATCACAATGGTCGACTGCCGATCCTTAAGAATTGCACGGATTTGCTTCCTGAATACGTTTTTACTAAGGAAAAGTATGTCGATTGAGCTAAACTCATTATTCGCGGGAACACCTGGAGAAGGGATGCACAGAAGCGGGAACTGTGGCAGAAAAAAAGAGGAGGCCTCCGAGCTGATATGATGATGATGATGATAATCAAAGCATTTACTTAAAGTAGGCCAGTTACATGCACTTTTGAATTGTCGAAACAAAGATGAAAATGAAATATAGCTACAGTTCCAGTCACAAGACATAAAAACTGTGAAAGTTCTGTAGTTGCCCATTCCAAGATCAGCAGATCTTTATGGAGAAGAGCGGGCAAGAAACTCCACTCCAAATACCTTTTAAGTTTAACAAATAGAGAAAGTTCTTTTTTTACTAAGTAGTCACTGTTTAAACCACACCAAAAGCCAAGGTCTAAAAAATTAGCGATGTAAAATCAGCAGTGTGAAAAAAAAAAAACGGCAAAATTTGTTGCTTTTTTGTTGCTAATTAGTTGCCAAAAAATTTTTTTTGTTGCTCCAGCCGATCGCAAAAAAATTGCAGTAACGCTAGTTTTTCATTATGATAGCGTGGAAATCACTCGATGTGGAATTATCGATCAAGCGAATAAGGGTTAATTTGTTGCTAATTTGTTGCTAAAAGATGCAAAAGAAAAAAATAAAAAAAATCATAAAAATAAATTTTTGTTAAATATGCCAAAATAAATAAAGTCCACGCCAGCTTAACTCTCAAGTTTTTCGTAGAAAATGCTAAATAAAAATTTGTTGCTGCTCATACTGAAGCTACTCTGAGCACAGAGAGTCAGCAACAAAATAAAAACTGAAAGTCGGATTAGTTCGGAGATCGGTTTACGAAAAAGCCGGCCACGCCAGCTTAACTCTAGAATTTTCTGTGGAAAAACTATATAAAAAATTTGTTGCTGGTTAAATTGCAGCTAATCTGAGTACAAAGAGTCAGCAACAAAATAAAAACCGAAAGTCGGATTAGTTTTCAGATCGGCTTACGAAAAAACCGGATACGCCAGCTTAACTCTCGACTTTTCCGTAGTAAAACTATAGTAAAAATTTGTTGCTGTTCATATTGCAGCTAGTCTGAGTACGAAGAGACAGCAACAAATTAGAAACCGAAAGTCGGATTAGTTTGGAGATCGGTTAAAGAAGAAGCCGGCCACGCCAGCTTAACTCTCGATTTTTCTGTGGATAAAGTATATTAAAAATTTGTTGCTGGTTAAATTGCAGCTAATCTGAGTACAAAGAGTCAGCAACAAAATATAAACTGAAAGTCGGATTAATTTGGAGATCGGTTTACGAAAAAACCGGCTACGCCAGCTTCACTCGCCTTTTCCGTAGTAAAACCATAGTAAAAAATTGTTGCTGCTCGTACTGCAGCTAGTCTGAGTACAAAGAGTCAGCAACAAAATAGAAACCGAAAGTCGTATTAGTTTGGAGATCGATTTTCGAGAAAATCGGCTACGCCAGCTTCACTCTCGACTATTCCGTAGAAAAACTATGATATAAATTTGTTGCTGCTCATGCTGCAGCTAGTCTGAGTACAAAGAGTCAGCAACAAAATAGAAACCGAAAGTCGGATTAGTTTGGAGATCAATAATAGGGGCACACTAAGCGGGGCTCCGTCGACTACGCTTTTTAGGGGAATATAAAGTGCTTTAAGGTTAGGTTATATTAATCGGTATTTCTCAGAAATGGTAGAGTATCTTTTCATGAGAGTGGTACCATTGGGCAAGGGGGACCCCTCCTTCCCTCCACACCGCGTGAGTTGACTACCATCGCATGCATTTCACGAAAAATAATGCGTTTTATTGTAAGCAGTATGTTCGTTTGACAATATTTCGAGAGTTTGCAATATCGCTAGAGAGAATACAATATAACGTGTTTGACAATAGGCTTGTTTCCACCATCAATAAATTGAAAATCTATTTAGTCCGTCAGTTAGAGTATTAGAAAATAATGGGGGAAAATATAATGACCACCAAAAATTACTTTGTGACCACTAACATCTATCACCTAAAATATCAATTGATCACCAAATTTAGTAAATTGAGCACCAAATTATAATGAGGTGTTTGATGACAAACTAGTTTTGCCTAGGCCGACTTGGGGCACCCCGACACGGATAGATTAGGTTAGAAGGGTATGGCGGGGTCGAATGAGCGAGCGAAGCGAGCGAATAGACCCCGCCATACCCTTCGTGGTTATTTTTTTTTAAACCATTCAGAAGTAGGAGCAGAAGTAGGAGCCCGCGAAGCGGGCTCCGTCGACCAGTTCTCCCTCGACTCGGATGCAAGAGCATATCAGTTCAATTCCTGGTGGTCATTAACTAAAAAAATAAATTTTTGGTTCTAATTTCATGATAAAATGGGGATCAATTTTTGGTGATCATTTACTAATTTTAGCAATCAAAAGTGATTTTTTTGCCGTTCTATTTTGTTAAATCTGGTGGATCGTTAATTACATGCCGAAAATAATGGACACGTATTTTTTGTTTTTGTAAATCAACGAATATTGACAAAGATAAAACCCATCGCCCCCAATTGGGGTAATTTTGTTAGGCTGGCAACTTTAATTAATGCCAAATGTCATGGAAGGTTGCTGAAGTCATTGTGATTGCAAAGCCTGGGAAACCACCCCATGAAGCATCGTCATATACAGGGTGTAAACCACCTCATCACAAAGCCGTTAACCAAGCATTCTGTACATCAAACTAAGAAACTTTACGCAAAAATTATTGCTGGGAAACAACTTTTTTTTTGAGGTTATAAATCATGTTTTGTGGTAGAACTCAATGTAACGCACTTAACACATTGTGCTGATGGATGGATTGAATAGTATGGGGGTCGTGGAGATGCTAAAAGTTAAAATCTTACAAAAAAAAACTTTTATTTAAAAAAATCTTGTCAAAAACTTGTAACTTTGACCCCCAATATCTCCGTAACTAGAAGGTTCCCAGGTATGGTGTAGAACAAAAACATGATCGAAATGATGGGGAGAACAAATGCCTTTCGGCCTCGTGAAGAGGTGTTTTACACCCGTTAGACCGACAGAAATATTAAAAACAGAAGAAGTGGCGGCTATGCCGTCTTGTTCGGTGGTTTCGTGCAAAAATAGTTTTTTTTAATTTGATTAAAGGGCTTTGTCGCTTAGCGACCACATCGCCCAGTACAGAAAAGCAAATTACTCACGATCTACTTATTACTAGTTCATGTAATTCTTTTGCTTTCTCGGACACTGGAAAAGCAAGGATGGAATTACAAATGCCAATAGCATTCGTTTTATATCGTCCAAACACATATTAGGTCTACTATTTTCGTTCCGGACACACTCCATCAGTATATGAAAAACATCATCAATTACTCCACAGTCATCACAATTTGGAGACAAAACTTTCTTCATTAAATGATAGAACTTATTCGAAGGAATATGGTCGGAACGAAGTCTTAAAGCTATAGTAATTAATTTCCTGTTCAGATCACAATCAATCCACGGAGACCGAGAGATCTCTGGCTGGATAGTTCGGTACCAGATCCCCTTTTCTTTTGATCTTCCATCAAAATACTCTTGCCAAAAATCTAAACACTTTTTTTTGCCTTTCCAAAATAGTCTGAATATAGCGGAGTAATATTCGTAGGGACTCCGTCAACACACGCTTGTTTGGCGAGTAAATCAACAATATAATTTTCTTCAAATTGAATATGTGACGGAATCCATTGGAGGCGCACCGTTTTGGAATTAGCTTGAAGTTTTAAGATCAATTCATATAACGCGTAGGCTGTCGGAATACCTCGCATGTGAGAAGTTTGCCGAGCCAAGTGTTGCAGCGAGCTTTTGGAGTCTGTCAGAATCACAAAATCATCGCCATTAATTGACAGTATATAGGACAAAGCTTCCAATATAGCAATCAACTCAATGTGCTTATTAGAAATATCTGAATCAGTGCAAAAATAGAAGGGAAGACAAAAACTTTAGAAGTCATTGCATCAGTTACCACAGCACAGGTAAGTAGGTACAAGTATTTTACAATATTTGTCATAAAAATCACGAAAAACCATAATCCCTAAAATATATCTGACTTGTACTACTTTATTTAAGTTTTTTTGTATTACTTTGACTGTATTATGTTTGCATTAAATACATTGCTCTTTTACAACCACCTCAGTCTGTCACTGAGTGACTGAACAAGCAATGTACAGCGAACATAACGAAACATCATTAAGCCGTTATGTCGCATGGTGCGTCCGCTGCTCTGGTCCGCCGTATTTGAGCGTGAGCTAGTGATGTGCTCGTGGAGGTTTGACAAAGTCTATCGACAAGAAAGTGCACTGCGAATTGTTATATTACTATTTCAGATTTTTCTTCAACTTGTTAACTCTTGTAATCCATGGAAAGACGATGGTTGGAGGGACGATGGTCTATGGTAAATTTTTTTTTTGTCTTTGACAACAATAGTGCCTGTAGTCCTAACTGAAATAAATGCTTTGATTTTGTTTTTGAACTACGTGTAACTGTGTTATTTGATTTGTAATTGTTTTTAAAATATTTTTATTAATTGAAGAATGTTTTATAGGTTTCATATTGTTTTCATTTACTTTATTTCCAAAACCTTTATAAAAAATTGTCGATATATTTATCGAAAACTCTTCGATTTAGTCAAGCACTGTGTCATATCTGCCCTCGTCTCCCGACAACACACAATGACAATTGTTTTCGTGTGAGTAAATTATACGGAAAAGTACGCTGTGGTTATAGAATAAGGTTTATATTTAAATGACAGAGTTAACGATGGCGCGTGTGTGCACTTGGTCGTAGTATTGTTTTGACAGAACTGTGTGTGCAATATTAATAGCGTTATGGAGGGGGAACCACGGCAACTGTTGCTTCACCAGTTTTCTATACATTTTGAACTCCACGCCATATTAATTATCTCCTTCTTTATTATATGTATGAATATACCTAGTTCTCTGTTATCAAAACTATTTAAAAACTCTTATTGAAACGGTTAAAACCAATAATAGAAGATAGAGAACTTATTCCAAATCATCAATTTGGCTTGAAAACAAGGAAGTCTGCTCCACCGTGCTTTTAGATGTCGCGCAAGCTTTTGCCAAAGTTTGCCATAAGGGTCTAATATTTAAGCTCAGACGCATGCTACCAGAATTTGCAGATATCCTAGAGTCGTATACAACTAACAGAATGTTTAGAATACGGCAGGAGGACGCATATTCCGAGCTAAAAGCTATAAAAGCTGGTGTACCTCAAGGAAGTGTGCTAGGCCCAATTTTGTACTTGTTATACACATGTGACATCCCAGAACTGGAAAACCGCACCATTGCGACCTTTGCAGATGATACTGCAATTATGGCTACTGGATCAAGCCACAGAGAAGTACTAGAAAAAGTTCAACTAGCTGGGAACAAAGTTTATGACTGGACACAAAAATGGAAGATCAAACTGAAAGAGTCAAAATCAATTCACATTGATTTTATAAACAAACACTTGGACTATCACATCTAAATGGTATGCAAGTACCTTAAGCTAATACTAACTAAAACCCATTCACGTTCCTTCCTCGCCCTTTATGTTCCGGGGCCACGGTATCTCTTTCGAACAGTCCCGCAACCCCGGCAGGCTTCGGCCCTTGCGGGCCCTTTCAATGTGCTGACATCTCTTTGAGGCGCGCGTGGAACACGAGCTCGCCCATAGTTTATGTCAAAGAGAAATGACAGGAACTCGATTAGCGATGATCTATGAGTAAGTATTGGTTACTCGGAAGGAAATCTTGCCCCTTATTCACAACCATTCGACTCGCTTCCGAACCGAATCGAACGTCTACGATATCGAAGATGTCCTTCAAACGCTATTCACAAATCCGAAACTGAATAATTTTGACAGTTCAATTCGATAAGAAAACTCGAATCTTTCCGACAGCTGTTTGCTATCGGGAGGCATATCGAACAAAATTTAAACGAAGAAATAAACCATATTTCCAGATTATTTCAGTAAAATAAAAATACCAAACTTTTTAAACACTGCCTGAAGTAAGTTAATGAAGTTTTATTATTGTCCGGTGTTGTTTGTGTTTAATTAGTTATTTTATTGACTATATTTCATTGATGTATCCGCATTTACTTAAATTCTGTGTGTTTACAAAAATGTGTTATTCGTTGTAGATTTTAGTTAATTATAAAGAATTGTATAACACTGATATCAAATACTTTTTCAGTCATTTTTTTTTAAGAAAAACGATAACTTTACTTAAAATAAAAACACCATTTCCGCTTTGCCAGTTTGACAGACGGCTGTTTACAAAGCTGGTTTATTCGAAAGAAAGTTTATTTTAAAATTAATATAATTTTATTTCAATTAAATCATTTTGTTTCGTTTGCTGTCTATTAAGGTACTAGTGGTGTGGTTCCTTATATAAATAGATCGAAATATTCAAATAAACCAATTTTATTTACTACTTTTCATTTTCTACCACGATCATCTATTTACTACCATTTTGTAGCGTTCCCCATAAACACAATCTCAATCGGATAGAAAAAAGCGCATCCGTTCGGATCTGTGAATAGCGTTTTGACAGCTCTTCGGTTCGGAAATGAGATAGTCGAATTCGGTACCTTACCGACACGGAAACGTATCGAATGGTTGTGAATAAGGGCCGGCCCTTATTCACAACCATTCGATACGTAGTAAATAGATGATCGTGGTAGAAAATGAAAAGTAGTAAATAAAATTGGTTTATTTGAATATTTCGATCTATTTATATAAGGAACCACACCACTAGTACCTTAATAGACAGCAAACGAAACAAAATGATTTAGTTGAAATAAAATTATATTAATTTTAAAATAAACTTTATTTCGAATAAACCAGCTTTGTAAACAGCCGTCTGTCAAACTGGCAAAGCGGAAATGGTGTTTTTATTTTAAGTAAAGTTTTCGTTTTTCTTAAAAAAAATGACTGAAAAAGTATTTGATATCAGTGTTATACAATTCTAAGTAACTAAAATCTACAACGAATAACACATTTTTGTAAACACACAGAATTTAAGTAAATGCGGATACATCAATGAAATATAGTCAATAAAATAACTAATAAAACACAAACAACACCGAACAATAATAAAACTTCATTAACTTACTTCAGGCAGTGTTTAAAAAGTTTGGTATTTTTGTTTTACTGAAATAATCTGGAAATATGGTTTATTTCTTCGTTTAAATTTTGTTCGATATGCCTCCCGATAGCAAACAGCTGCCGGAAAGATTCGAGTCTTCTTATCGAATTGAACTGTCAAAAATATTCGGTTTCGGATTTGTGAATAGCGTTTGAAGGACATCTTCGATATCGTAGACGTTCGGTTCGGAAGCGAGTCGAATGGTTGTGAATAAGGGGCCTGGTCTATCATTGATACATAATAAAATAACCCTGTACGAGTACAAGCATAATTAATCTGATGCCAATTTGGACGTATGGCACCCAACTTTGGGGCTCTAATAAACAAAGCAACGTCAAAATTATTTTTGACGTTGCTTCAGAATATGCTTGTTTATGGTTATTTTATTATATTTTATAGGGTTAGTATCGTGATTTATTTGGATCCGCGATATAAATCGCATTTTTTAACGGCATCATTACAGCGCGGGCTGAATCTAAATGAAATAATAAATGACGATTAACACCATCAAAAAACCCGGATGGTCTGGTTTTTGTATCCATTCGTTGCATCACTACTGTCAATAAAGTAAGTGCTACGGACTTGTGTAAAAGTGCAAAAGTGCTTATTAGTCTTTTAGGCTAGATCCTAATTAAGTATTAAGAATTTAGATCTTACTAATAAAGTACAAAAAAAAATGATAAATTTGCATAAAAGGCTAAGAGAAAAAGAACAACCGGAAATTATGAATAAATGGGGGTATTAGAAGACATTTTTGAAACGTACCTACAAAAAGCATGTTGAGCATTTAACGTTTTCTCCCACAAAACAGTAAGTATACATTGTCATGAATGCACTTTGTTTACACTACTTTTCACATTAAAAAGACAGACACTTTAGGGTATGTGTTGACGATTTGACAGTGGGGCTTAGTTTCCAAGCTTTTCTAAAAGGTACAGGCCGGTTACAGAAAACCAACTCTGAGATTCAGAAAGCTGTTGAGTGACTCTAACAAAACTAATCCGACTTTCGGTTTTTATTTTGTTGCTGACTCTATGTACTCAGTTTTATCATTAGCTGCAGTTTAACCAGCCATATTTTTTTAATATACACACATCAAAAGTGTCTAGGGATCAACATATATTTTTGCAATAACTTTTCTCCTGATTGATATTAATTAAAATTTTCTTTAAGGATTCATCAAATAAAGTGTTTTCGTTTGTCACAGTAACGATAAACCAAGTCACCTTTGCATTAATAAAGAAATTTGCCATTTTCCTAATATAGGGATTTTTGACATTTGAACCACTAACATTAAAGTTCGAAAAAAAGACTGAAATAACAGTTTTCTTTAAAATTTTATTGGGTAACTTAAACAATTAATAGTCCGTGTTTCTACCGCGAACACTAACAACACAAGAACATCGGTTTGGCATACTCAAAATGAGTTCATCCAAATCACGCTGTGGAATGGCCGCCCATGTTCGTTGCAACAACAAAAAAAGGTCTTCTTGCGACTGGATACCCTCCATATTCGGCAGAGCTCTTCTCTGTAGCATATCCCATGCATGCTCAATCGGGTTCAAGTCTGGCGACTGAGCAGGCCAGGGCAGGACATTGATGTTAGCTGCGGCGAGAGTGTCTTACAACTCTTGCGGTGTGCGGTCGTGCATTATCATGCACGACCGCGCACACACACATTAACTGAAATAAGGGACCGATTTGCACTTGTAGAGGAACGATGACGTCAGATACAATCGTCTCAGCATAAATTTGAGCGTTGAGGTTGCCTCTGATCCAAATCAACTCAGTTCTTCCGCCGATCCAAATACCCGCCCATTCCATGATGGTTCCACCACTATAAGGATGGACTTCCTGGCAGGATTTTAATCGCTGTTGGCGTCCAGGAGTTCTCCAGTGTCGTATACGTCTTGTATCCGGTCTCATACCAAAACGAGACTCATCAGAAAAGCACACGAAACGCCATTGTTCTTCTGCCCAATTTCTGTGTTCAAGAGCCCATTGATATCGAATCCTACGATTGTGCATTGCTATAGGTGGTACCCGTAGCGGTCTTCGGGAATGAAGGTTCACTTCATGCAAGCGGTTTCTGACTGTTTGGTCGCTAATTAAGTTCCCTGAAGAGTGATGAAGCCTCACGGCTAACATCATGGCGGTTATTGTTGGAGCTCTTCGAGTTAAGATTTGAATATATCGGTCTTGTCTCCGTGTGGTGCAGCGATACCGTCCTCCATGGCGCTCAGCCGGTACCAGTGCTTCGGTAACGTGTCCAAAGTCGACTGATAACACTCTGACTTGTATTCAGAGCTAAAGCCACAGTACGTTGCCGGGAACCAGCTTCTATCATTCCCACGGCTCTGAGCATTTCTTCCCTGCTTAAATGACGTCGCCGCTCCATAATAACGTTGGTTTTAATCAGTAGTAGGGAAACAGTAGCACTAATAATGTCTTCAATGCGTTGTATGTTTTTATAGGGAAAATATTGACAACTGATTTTCATCTTTTACTCGAATTTGATTGACAGTTCCTGTTTCAAATTATGAAATGCACCAAAAAGGATCCATATAAATTTATAAAATCATAAATTTATAACAAAGCCACATCTCAATCTCAAGAAATCCGCATAAAAATGCTTGATCCCTAGACACTTTTGATGTGTGTAGTTTCTCCACAGAAAAGTCGAGAGTTAAGCAGGCGTGGCCGGCTTTTTCGTAAACCGATCTCCAAATTTATCCGAATTTCGGTTTCTATTTTGTTGCTGCCTCTTTGTACTCAGATTAGCTGCAGTACGAGCAGCAACAAATTTTTGCTATGGTTTTACTACGGAAAAGTCGAGTGAAGCTGGCGTAGCCAGTTTTTTCGTAAACCGATCTCCAAACTAATCCGACTTTCAGTTTCTATTTTGTTGCTGACTCTTTGTACTCAGACTAGCTGCAGTATGAGCAGCAACAAATTTTTATCATAGTTTTTCTACGGAATAGTCGAGAGTGAAGCTGGCGTAGCCGATTTTTTCGAAAACCGATCTCCAAACTAATCGGACTTTCGGTTTTTATTTTGTTGCTGACTCTTTGTACTCAGACTAACTGCAGCATGAGCAGCAACAAATTTATATCATAGTTTTTCTACGGAATAGTCGAGAGTGAAGCTGGCGTAGCCGGCTTTTTCGAAAACCGATCTCCAAATTTATCCGAATTTCAGTTTTTATTTTGTTGCTGACTCTTTGTACTTAGACTAGCTGCAATTTAACCAGCAACAAGTTTTTAATAAAGTTTCTCCACAGAAAAGTCGACAGTTAAGCTGACGTGGCCTGGCTTTTTCATTACCCAATCTTCAAACTAATCCGACTTTCAGTTTATATTTTGTTGCTGACTCAGTGTACTCAGACTAGCTGCAATACGAACAGCAACAAATTTTTACTATAGTTTTACTACGGCAAGTCGAGACCTAAGCTGGCGTAGCTGGTTTTTTCGTAAACCGATCTCCAAACTAATCCGACTTTCGGTATAATATATTTTGTTGCTGACTCTTTGTACTCAGACTAGCTGCAATACGAACAGCAACAAATTTTTACCATAGTTTTACTACGGCAAGTCGAGACTTAAGCTGGCGTAGCTGGTTTTTTCGTAAACCGATCTCCAAACTAATCCGATATTCAGTATATATTTTGTTGCTGACTCTTTGTACTCAGATTAGCTGCAATTTAACCAGCAAGAAGTTTATAATGTAGTTTTTCAACAGAAGTCGAGAGTTAAGCTGGCGTGGCCGGCTTTTTCTTTAACCGATCTCCAAACTAATCGGACTTTTGGTTTTTATTTTGTTGCTGACTCTTTGTACTCAGACTAGCTGCAGCATGAGCAGCAACAAATTTATATCATAGTTTTTCTACGGAATAGTCGAGAGTGAAGCTGGCGTAGCCGATTTTTTCGAAAACCAATCTCCAAACTAATCCGACTTTCGGTTTTTATTTTGTTGCTGACTCTTTGTACTTAGACTAGCTGCAATTTAACCAGCAACAAATTTGTAATATAGTTTATCCACAGAAAAGTCGAGAGTTAAGCTGGCGTGGCCGGTTTTTTCTTTAACCGATCTCCAAACTAATCCGACTTTCGGTTTCTATTTTGTTGCTGACTCTTTGTACTCAGATTAGCTGCAATTTAACCAGCAACAAATTTTTAATATACTTTATCCACAGAAAAATCGAGAGTTAAGCTGGCGTGGCCGGTTTTTTCTTTAACCGATCTCCAAACTAATCCGACTTTCGGTTTCTATTTTGTTGCTGACTCTTTGTACTCAGATTAGCTGCAATTTAACCAGCAACAAATTTTTAATATACTTTATCCACAGAAAAATCGAGAGTTAAGCTGGCGTGGCCGGTTTTTTCTTTAACCGATCTCCAAACTAATCCGACTTTCGGTTTCTATTTTGTTGCTGACTCTTTGTACTCAGATTAGCTGCAATTTAACCAGCAACAAATTTTTAATATACTTTATCCACAGAAAAATCGAGAGTTAAGCTGGCGTGGCCGGCTTCTTCTTTAACCGATCTCCAAACTAATCCGACTTTCGGTTTCTAATTTGTTGCTGTCTCTTTGTACTCAGACTAGCTGCAATATGAACAGCAACAAATTTTTACTATAGTTTTACTACGGAAAAGTCGAGAGTTAAGCTGGCGTATCCGGTTTTTTCGTAAGCCGATCTGAAAACTCATCCGACTTTCGGTTTTTATTTTGTTGCTGACTCTTTGTACTCAGATTAGCTGCAATTTAACCAGCAACAAATTTTTAATATAGTTTTTCCACAGAAAATTCGAGAGTTAAGCTGGCGTGGCCGGCTTTTTCGTAAACCGATCTCCGAACTAATCCGACTTTCAGTTTTTATTTTGTTGCTGACTCTCTGTGCTCAGAGTAGCTTCAGTATGAGCAGCAACAAATTTTTATTTAGCATTTTCTACGAAAAACTTGAGAGTTAAGCTGGCGTGGACTTTATTTATTTTGGCATATTTAACAAAAATTTATTTTTATGATTTTTTTTATTTTTTTCTTTTGCATCTTTTAGCAACAAATTAACCTTTATTCGCTTGATCGATAATTCCACATCGAGTGATTTCCACGCTATCATAATGAAAAACTAGCGTTACGGCAATTTTTTTGCGATCGGCTGGAGCAACAAAAAAAATTTTTTGGCAACTAATTAGCAACAAAAAAGCAACAAATTTTGCCGTTTTTTTTTTTTCACACTGCTGATTTTACATCGCTAATTTTTTAGACCTCAAAAGCCAAATGTTTGTCGTACCCGATCTTCAACCTCCAGATACAACAATATTTTTACCAAAGAACCCGTGTGAACAGAACGGTGATGCGGTGCATTGAGGACATAACTCTTGTGCTGTGTTTACGAGGCGGCGGCAAATCGTAAACTTGTTTGAGATATGCTGTGCTGGCGTGTGCGGGGTTAGGGATGGATCTGTGTTGCAGCTGGATGGTTACATTGTTGGTTTTGATAGGTGCGTGGGGGAAGTGTTTCCTGCTTGTAGTTAGGTAAAAGCATTTAAATATACTTACGATAGACGTGATCTCCTCGCAGTAGCCAATAGGCTAGTTTCCACCGTCAATAAATTGCAACACTAATTAGTCCGTCAGTTAGAGTATTGGAAAGTAATGGACACGTATTTTTTGTTTTTGTAAATCACTGAGTACTGACAAAGATAAAACTCATCAAACTCGGGAGTGGGGGCTCGTGACGTCACAACGCACTAAAAACTATAGCACGGCGTGACTCATTGCGAATTTTAAAAGCGTCGTATCTTCATCAATATTGGTTTATGTAACAAAAGAAAAAAGACGGGTCAAATATTTTTTTATAATCTAACTGACGGACTAATTAGATTTTTTTAGGACACAAGCCTATTGATTGGAGTCATATTAAGTTGACTTTTTTTTAGGTGACTTCACATAGGTAATTCATGTTTTTTAGCTTATCACTTCGACAACAATAAATCAATTACATTTACGAAAAAAAAAACTAAACGTAAACTAGTACGTAAATAGATACAACGATGTCAATAGGACACTTAGGCGTCAAAGTTCTCCCCCACATCGCCGTCATCGGGAAACGTGCCCAGAAGACTGGCAGCATTGCCACTTTAAATAGCAATGCTAATTCCTAAAACACTCTGATTATAAACGATTCTAGGACTTTAAAATTTAAAGTCACACAAACAAGCAAGAATATTCAATGCATGTACGAAATTCTGCACAAAAGAACGACTGCACTAGAGAAAAGTCCTGACCTTTTTATAACAACACCTGAAAATGTTGTAAAAACTCGACGCTGCCTTTCCCAGTATCTTTATATAAACAAACACGTTGCAAGGCACTTCTAGCGCCAAAAGATCGTGTTGACCTACATCTCGGTTCCCTTGTCAGCTCACTTTCTTTATACTGACTATTAAGAGCAATAGTTGGGAGCTTTTTGTTTGTAGTTGGTGCTGACACCCTATAAATAATAAAGTGTTTGAGATGTGTAAAATTATAGCATCTTGTTTGTTGAAAAATGTTTAAAAGCATGTTTTTGGGTATAAGTCATTGGTAAATTGCCAGACATTCGCTAAGCAAACAAATCTTTGATAGTCGTTACAGGTAGTCAGTGGACCAAAAAGTCTGACAACCAGTCCTGCCAAGGGGTCTCGTACTCGTATTACCCAGTATTAACTGGGTTGTGGAGGTCAGATAGGCAGTCGCTCCATATAAAATACTGGTATTCAGCTGCGTCCGGTTAGACTGGAAGCCGATCCCAGCATAGTTGGGAAAAGGCTAGGCAGATGATGATGATACGCTGGGCAACACAAACATCGAAGATGGCGAGATAAGTTAACCGAAGGTGGAGGCAGGTCTTGCCTAGCAGTGGGACACCATGGTACGGGACAAAATAACAAAACTATCATATAAATGACTTACTCTTTAACTCCTTGGGATACGATTTTTCAAAAATCCTTTCATCAAACTTCATAGTTAAAGAGCCAGTGGTTTAGTATGTGAGTATATAATCTGTTAGTGTGAATACTATGCACGCAGATTAAATTAGGCTTTATTTGCTTTGGATTATTCATTCAAATGAAAATTTATTGTGTGGCTAAATGGCTAAGTTGTTTTTGAAGTGAAACTTCTAATGCGACTTCCAACAAGGTTGCGTTAAACGTTTAACGCTACCATGGAGACTCGCCCCCGCCCCATGCCCCCCCCCCCGCTGCCCCTTCCTATTTTCATTTCCTTATTACGAAGTTTCAGTTCTTCCGCGCGGAGGAACTCCACGCTTTTTGGGACCAGCCTGCCACACTTTATCCAAACCACTGTAACTCCTGAAGGTCAGAATCAACAGTGGCGACCACTAGACAAGCGCCGAGACAATGAAGCTCGACGACGTAAACGTAAACAATTTAACTCTTTAACTGGCTAAGTTGGTATATATAAAATACAATTCATATCTATTTAAGGAACAGGAAATAAACGTCACAAAATATTGCCAATTTAGGCCATGACATATACTTTACTCACCAAAAAGCACACTTTTTCACCATCAGCTCTCACAAAAGGAAATGACACCGAATAAATGATCACACACAAGGATTGATGTGTGATACATTCCCATACAAAAGATTCCCATATAAATCGTTTCTTTTAGTGATATTAATATGAGAAAAAGATAGCAATAAGGAAAAGCGATGAGTTAGAGCGAGACAGGTTTATTTTCTCAGTTCCCACTACAGTTGAGAAGCAGAAATTTATTATTTTGACAAGACTAAGAGTGGTCTATTTATTTGAACGATATCGTAGTGTACTTATATAAATGTAAAGTGGGTTATTAATGGGTGCGTTAAGAAAAGTGGTGAAATCTAGAAAATGCTTCTTTTATTGTGCTTGAGATTGTAGTAATTGTTGTTTATGTTTTTTGCTTACAATTGTTCTGGTTCGTGGATTTAAGATTTTTCTTATTTCCTTTATATAAAATTATAGTCTTTATTTACTGTATTTTCGGAGTCCTACCAATTATGATTTATTTAAAATCAACTTTTTATTACACCTTAATTTGTGATTATTTCTTTTTTATACCCCTGTATAAACCACCTCATCACAAAGCCGTCAACCAAGTATTCTCTACATCAAACTAAGTAACTTTACGCAAAAATTATTGCTGGGTAACAACTTTTTTTGGGGTGAAATATTATGTTTTGTGGTAGAACTAAGTGTCACTTAAAACATTGTGCTGAGGGATAGATTGAATATTACGGGGGTCGTGGAGGTGTTTGAAGTAAATCTTACACTAAAACTTGAATAAAAAAAAAAACTTCTCGGAAAGTTGGAACTTTGACCCCTGATATCTCCGTAACTCAAAGGTTCCCAGGAATGGTGTAGAACAAAAAAATATTGCAATGACGGGGAGAACAAGTGCCTTTCGGCTCCGTTAAAAGGTGTTTTACAGCCTTTGAGCCCTACGAGCTTTATTTATTTCTTCTTTATTTAAAATATTTTTGGGGTTCCACCAATTACAATTTGTCTAAAATATTTTTTTTATTACACCTCAATTTGTGTTTGATACAGCAACTATAGCTTTGTACCTTTCATTAGAACAAACATATTTCCACTTTTTGTTGTCAAATAAAATTCTCAAAAAAGATAGCTTCTATCATTACGAATCTATCCTACATTCTAAGTTAAATGAAGCTACAGAATATAACCTTATTTTATTTGTGCGCTTCACTTTATCAAGTTCCAAACACAATAAATCAGCCCGCTTGCACTCTGCAATAATTTGTCGAAACATATTGTTCCTTCACCCTTTAATAGCACCCTCCTATAGAGGCACAGGGGTACAGACAGGGTAACCCCACATACTAACATATCACATCAGAGCTATAAGGACAGTTTTATCACCGCACAACGATATTATTAAAAGACATCATTCCGAAATGCCTACTATAAACAACACATTTACGACGTGATTTCAAGCGAAACACCTAACATATATCTCTCTCGTTCACGCATAAGAACTTACAATAGTCCCCTCTCCCTCATCCTTAAGTGTTCCGAATTTAATTTGGCTAAAAGCAACAATTTATAATCTTGCGCGGGAACGTCATAACCTACAGTTTTGCAAGTTTATTTTCGCAGTCCCCGGTGGCGCTAGTAGTCTTTATAGAAGAGCAAAATTGTAAGGATTTCTTTTAGTTCCAGATTTCGCCACTGGTTTATTAAAATTTGCTGAATGTGAGCTCTGTGCCAAAATGTGTTCAGGAGCGTGTTTTAGGTATTTTTTGTTTTGTTTTTTATTCTTTGTTTATGTTTATTGTTTTAAATTTTTACAATTTCATGCGGGAGGAGTTATTTTTGCGTGAAACATGCGTAAACGGGGATTTGTCGACGTTTTAACACATCGTTTGCGAGAGTATTGTGCCAAATTATTTTTGGAGTTTCAATCGAATGTTTTCGATAAAAAGTAATGTCTACGAAAACGGTACGGTATGGTTTTATCTGAACTCGAAATAGCTTTTTGTTATGGCTATGTAAATATAGTTATTGGGGTTATAGTACAGAATAGTACAACCATAGATTCCAGGTTTGTGCTCGTTGAAGGGACTTCAAACATAACTGGCGAAATATGGGTGTACTATATTAAGTGTACCTCTGCCTAACTCTTTGGATATATCAGGCGTGATGTTTTAAGTATTTGTATGTAGTACAGTACAGAATCAATTTATTCTAACTCAACCGATAGAATGATGTGTTACTGGGCTCTACCAGCTAAAATATGTGAAATGTGGACGATTAGTCGGACTGTCTTATATAAGTTTCTAGTTAATGCCCGCGGCTTTACCCGCGTACAAATTATATACTAAAACCTTCCTCAAGAACCAGTCTATCCATTGGTGGAAATAGCATGAGAATCGGTGCAGTAGTTTTTGAGTTTATCGCGAACAGACAGACAGACGCGGCGGAGGACTTTGTTTTATAGTATGTGGTGTAAAATAGGTATAATGATAGTGATACATAACATCAGACCTGAAATCCCTAAAGGGTAAGGCAGAGTTTTACCTAATAGTACACCCATATGTCGCCTTTTATGTTGAGTACAAATGTTAAGTTTTTTTTTAACCTTGCCCCTCACTGGAAATTTCTTCTTTATAGTAGATGGATCTACAAACAGCCAAACCTTACTATTATCTATTTGAAAGTCATACAAATATCTGATTTGGGCAGGAATCGAACCCGCGCCTCGTAGCGCCACTGTGCCAAGCTGCGGGCCTGCTGAAAAAAATACTGCGGCCCTGGAACACAAAGGGCGAGGAAGGAACATGTATGGGTTTTAGTCAGTAAGAGTCTGACACTCCCTTCCGCTCCGCCCAGAACGGGAGGATTCATTTGATGATTTCTCATTCACATTTCAGTAGTTATGTTGTAAGTCCTAATTGTAAAGTTTTTTTTTAACCTTGAACAAATTTTAATTATGAAGTTAAGACTTTCTATCGTCGCGTCGGACAACTGATAGAATATCACTTTGTCAAAACCCTCTTCACACTCTCGATGCATATCACACAATGTCAAATGAAACCTCTAAACGTAAAACCAAGATGACGAACATCAAACTTGCTTCATAAACCTGACAATGTAACAACACTAACATTTTTACCTTCAGTTAACTTTAACGGTGGGAAATTAAACTTATTTCTCGAGGAAATTACATTTGAATTTATTGTTGAATTAAATGAGTAATGAATACACAATGGACTCTGGTGATTACTTTGTCTTTATGATCCACAGTAAAATATGAAGAGTCCAAGATCGAAATGGCTAAGCAATTTTTTATAGAGATAAGAAACCCTAAAATTACCAATTTACCATTTTTCGTGTTTTTCCTCTATTTCCCGTTACTTATTACAAAGACTCCACTGTCCATCTGTATATCTGTCACTAGGCTGTATCTAATGAACCGTGATAGGTAGACAGTTGAAAATTTCATAGATGATATATTTTTGTTGCCGCTATGAAATCAAAAATCTGTATATATAAAAATGAACCCCTATTTCCCTTGGTCACGGCATCACGCGTGAACGGCTGGACCGATTTCACTAATTCTTTTTTTGTTGTGTTTATTATTGTCAGGAGAAGGTTCTTATGAAAAAAAAAATTGAAATTAAAAAAAAAAAACACGAAATTAACCCAGCATGTCCAAAGTCTTCAATTGTTTCACCGCATGCATGTCAATAGCTTTTTGGTCAAACTGTCAGTGGAACAGATAGCCTAATAGATTCAAGGCCGCCTATGACCCACTGATCGAAGGTTCAAACCCCGACCCCTTTAGATTACTTTTTGTGATTTATTTCGATTTTTTATTGGTCTAAGATTTTATTCGATCCCCAACTTTTTACTTTTAGTGTTTGTATCCATATATTTTTTTGATAACTGTAAGATTTTAAACATTTTTAAATACATACTTTTCATTTATATAGTTTACTTATCTTCACATTTTGTTGACGTTGAAAAGTTGCCATTATTTATGGTCGCTGGCGAGAATTTAGAGTCTTGCGATAATTTGATTCTGCGTGTCAGGGAAACTCATAGTGCGTATGATGCATTACTACCTGCTGATGTTTTGATAAACGAAGTAGTCTAAATGATAATAGCTTTCGTCACGACATTACAGCACGAGTATTCAAGCAGAAACTCAATGCACTCAAGAACTTCATTGTAATGTATGATTTCGGAGACGTGTGATGTCCATACCAATATTATAAATGCGAAAGTAACTCTGTTTGTCTGTCTATTTGCTACCTTTTCACAACAAAATGGCTGATCGGATCGCAAAGAAATTTGGCAAGGAGATGTATTTCAACCTAGGGAAGGACATAGGCTATATATTATCACGCTAATTACTTACGGGGGTGCGCAATATTGCATTTCGTCTATATTTTTCAACTGTTTAACAACTGACAACTGTCATAACATGCTTTGTTATAGAATAACTATTTTAAACCTATTGTCATTAGAACAATAGCCCGTCGGTGACGGCTACCGTCTTGCGAACATTGTGTCGCAAGTTCAAGCCTCAGTAAAGACATGGAATTCTTTTTGATTTTGTTTAATTCTGTAAGATTGCCGATAGTAACTTTGGTTCGCACGTTCAAAACCCACCCGGTTTTCACTTTTTGTAACAAAGTATTTTTGTTTTTTTTTTAAAGTTTAAGATTTCCAAATCATTGTTTTAAACATACTTTTTTTTTAACACTTAAACGACATTTTGGGAATCATTTATTTCAAATAATAAATCTGTAAACATGGTGCTTAAGCCGTTAAAGAATTTCTTAAATTTTCATCTGTCTCTACGTAGCCCTTTTGTTATAGCATCACGTGTAAATTATAAAACCAATGTGGTTTGATTCAATGCTCAAATTAATATTGTGCATAAAATTAAAAACTTAGAGAAGGTTTTATTTCTTTGTAATCGGTGCTCTCCATCAAAAGATATATGACTTTATCATCATGATTTAAGGATTCATGCAATGACATCTATTGAACCAAAATGGTACTAATGAATAAAAATCACACGATAGAGAAGAAGAGAATAGTCAACATGACCCTGCTTTAAAAATCTACATAGCTGGTAGAGTCTCTGTTCGACCGCTTTCCATGCATATGTTTTAGCAGTTTAACTTCGTGCTCTATAAATGGCGTTGTTCATTTGACTCCATTTTCTGAATCGTGGTGTTATGATTTTCCGTGAAAGAATGATACTGACATTCGCCCGTGTCAGATGGCTCATGTTTGATTTTTGGGAAGAGGTTTGCAATTCAACGCCTGTTTTCTTTATGTAGGTGTGCAATACTCAAATGACCTGATGAAAGTTGCAAGAATCCGTTGGATGCGAGTCCCACGAGACCGGTCAGGCGGTCAATGTGGCGACACTTGATGGGCCTATGTCCAGCAGTGGACGTCTTTCGGCTGAAATAATGATGAATGATGATAATTCAATGGAGTAGGGCAGAACACCTAGCAAGGCGCGGTGCTGTCAGGTGTAGTAAAGCTGTGACCAAGTGGTGTTCTAGAAATCGAAACAGAAGTTTTGGTCGTCCAGCGGTGAGATAAGCAGACGATATTGTTGCCATTGCTGGAATATCCTGGATGAGACTGGCACAAGAGCGTAGAGCTTGGCACAAACAAAGAGAGGCCTGTACCCAGCAGTGGGTGAAGTCGGACTATGGATGATGATGATGATGACGCATAACTTTTTCCAGAGAAGTCCGATTTTCATGATTATTTTTATTGAAAAGCGTGTATCGCAAAGTTTGTCCCATTTTACGTTGAAAATAGTCGTGTTCGAATCAAAGTCACGCACTTCTGATTTTTCGGATTCATGTGCGTATTGTATAATCATCGCTTGCTGAAACATCGTGAGGAAATCAGCATGCCTGAGATATATTTTCTAAGAGGCCCATGGGCGGCATAAAAACTCTGATACCAGGTTAGGCAACTAACCACACGATAAGGAAGGAAGGATCGCTTGCTTCTAGGTCTAGCGGTGGAAATAAAGGCAGTCACAAGAGGTCCGCAACACTTCAAATCTGCTCTATCGTGTTTAAAGCTCATTTCGTGCACCTTGATGAGAACTTTAAACCTAGCTGGAGTAAGACTGTCATCGATGGTCTAACGATGGAGACTGAAGGCACTTGCAAGGGATCCTCAACAGTTTACAGCAGCTATATCGTCATTGGGCTCACTTAATGCACCTTGATGAGAACTTGAGAAATAGCTGGATTATGACTGTCATAGAAGGTCTCATGATGGAGGCTTGGAGACGAAAAGAATTTGCAATAGGTTTTCAAGAGTAGCATCTACATCATGTTGTGTTGACCTGAATGGAGTATGACTACCATCGAAGGTCTGTCTTTGGAGAAGGAAGGCAGATGTGAGAGGTCCGCAACAGTATGAAGCAGCTTTAACGTGTCGCCGCTCAGTCATGCCACTTGATGAGAACTTTCGACCTAGCTGGAGTATGATATCGTCGAGTGCCCAAGGATAGAAACGTAAGGCAGGCGAGGGAAGAGCCCTTATTTGGAAAAACATAAGTAGAATATTTGGCGATTAATGTAAATTGTTACTTACTTGAATCTGTACTAATATTATAAAGCTGCAGAGTATGTTTGTTTGGTTGGTTGAACGCGCTAATTTTAGGAACTGTTGGTTCGTCTTACGCAGACGAAGTTGCGCGGGTCAGCTAGTAAAGAATAATTAAAAGTTAAAGGAGGTTCCCCACTAAGATGGTACGGAACCAAATTATATTCCTGTGCAAGACTGACTTGTACTTAGCAGGTTTTATTTAAAACTAGCTGATGCACGCGGCTTCACCCGCGTACAAATTATACACTGAAACCTTCCTCTTGAATCACTCTATCTATTAAAAAAACCCACATCAAAATCCGTTCCGGCGGGGGACTTTGTTTTATAATATGTAGTGATAGTGATAGTGAAAGTGATAAAATCCCTTTCAAACAGCGGATACACACGTAACCATTTTGAACATTAACTACCGGGAACTTTGATACCAATTATTTTGCGTACATAGCGAGACTTTGCTGATGTAAACATTTTACGTAACACATTTGTCGGTTGTGAATGTTGTAATACAGCAAAAAACTTTATTGCAATTAAAATATCACTTTTATCTCGATAAAAATGTATCTGTAAACAATGACGTAGTTCTTTAAGATAACTTAAAATCTTTTCAGTTCATAGTAGGTAATACGCATGACGACAGTATCATACAATTACAAATCTATTTAGTCTATCAGTGTCTGTTATTGAAAAATAGTGGACACCTATTTTGTTTTTGTAAATCAATGAATATTGACAAAACGCATCAATACTCGGGAGTGGGGGCTCGTGACGTCAGTATGCTCTAAAAATTATTCCTAGGCGTGACGTATAGAGAATTTTAAAAGCGTCGTATCTTCGTTAATTTTGATTTACTTAACAAAAGAAAAAATACGGGTCAAATATTTTTTGATAATCTACCTGATGGACTACATAGTTTTTTTTTGTCTACGCTTTTAGATTAAGTGTACACTTTTGAAAACAGATGTCATTTGTTTAACGAGTCGACATAGCGGGAATCAACATCGAAGGAATGATTCATGTAGTGAATAGTACCGAAGAACTTCACCAGATCTTCCAAAACAATTTAATAAAACGTCAAATTAATTGCAAATCGTAATAAACTCTTCCTTCAGAAACTCTCGGAACTAAAATAAGTTACTTTAAAGTTTTATTTTCAGTTATTTCCCAAAGTTATCACATCGCTGGCGACGACTAAGTTTTAATCGAAGAACTATCTATACATCTGAACGGTAATAAGCTTTGAACTTTCTCCCATAGAACTTCTTTTAAATTGGTCGTGTAATTTGACATTTGAGGATATGTTTTCGAGCAAAATGGTGGGAATGGAGGTAGCCCCTTCAATGATGGTTACTATGGACGTCGATTTCGATGGTGCTACCTCCATTGGAAAAGGTGAGTCCAAATTAGGTAAGGCTTTATGGCTCTAAGGTCTGTTCCTAGGTGATATGCCTGTGTCACAAAAGATCCATACATTCCTCCGACACAGCACTATCTTTGTTATTTCAGTCCATCCAACGTAAAATGTAAGTAAATGCGATGTCAGCTCAACCTTTGTACACTTGTTTTCTAACTTTTTTATTTTGTACTCAGTATAAGTACTCGTATGATGTGGTGGCGGCCCCGACTTACAAACAGTAAGTCGTGGGTTCGAACCCAGACAGGCGCATTACATTGTGTTTTATAATTCATCACCACTGCTCTCAAAACGGTGAAGGAAAACATCGTGACGATACCAGCATGTCCTAGAACCAAAAAAATCGAAGACACGTGACATCTACCAATCCGCACTGGGCCCGCGTAGTGGATTATATCCTCCATTATGACATTACGATTATGGCCCATTCCCTCTTATAGGGAGGAAGCTTGTGTCCCAGCAGTGTGAACATTAATAGGCTGATGATGCTGATGTTGAGTATTATCAAAGCAGTAATAGTAGTAGCAGTATTAGCAGTATTATAATTAGCTATCGAAAACAATATTGGACTCGTTCCGCGTCTAACATTATTCGTAAACCACATTACACAATACTTCTCACTTCACAAATAACTCAATTACCATTTACACCATAGGTATTTCCGTTCAAAATTCACCCGCAAGCTAGCTAGTTGATAAAATTTAATCTAATTCAAAGTATAAATTTTGAACTACACAGCTAGTTCGGACGCTTGTGTCAAAGAGACAAAGTTTTCAACATGGCGGCTGATTTTCAAATCAGTTTTATTGTATTAAAACTAAGTTTGGCTTTGAAAAATATATTGGAGGTACTTTGTTGTTTGGCTTTGGGGTTTTTTATATTTTATGTAAGGTTGTTTTAGAGGATAGTGGAAGTTCAGGTGAGGATTTAGAAGACTTTCAACCATGCAGGTATGTAGTAGTTGTACATTATATTTTATAACTTTGGCCTAAATGGAAAGAAAGAAAGAAAAAAAATGCATTTATTAGTCCGACAGGACAAAATTAAAAAAAAATGGTTAAATTATGAATAAACAGAACATTAAAAGTAAAAATTAGTGAATAAAAAAAACAAAATCATAAAAAAAAAACAAATTATAAACAGAATTTGTCCTGTACGAGACCAAAAGGCTCCTATCTCAGCATGGTGCTGTAACATTTAAAAAAAATGACACAGCGCTGGTATTGCCCAAATGGCATTTTTTTTTAATATAGCTGTAACTACTACAAATAATAAGTACTACCACAACCAGTACTATAATTATCTGCCTGCCTTTTCCAAACCATGTTGGGGTCGGCTTTCAGTCTAACCAGATGCAGCTAAAAATCAGTATTCTATGTAAAGTGACTGCCTATCTGACCTTCACAACCCAGTAAGTACTAGGTAAACTATCCCAATTAGTAAGGCTGGTTGTCAGGCTTTCGGGCAACTGACTACCTGTAACGACTGTCCTAGATTTCAGCTAGCAGCCAGGACCAATCGAAGTATGGAGGAATGGATCACCCACCCATCCACAGACTTACCCTAGGCAAGCGAGCCTAACCGTAAAGGTCGATTCATGCAGTTGTTATTGTTTACCCAAACGCTCCTTATTATAACTACTATAACAGCTATCTTTAAATACACTAAATTGTTCCCACAACTGCAACTCAAACCAATGTAAAAAACAAACTTTTAAAGAAAATAAAGTAACTCACTCATATAAAAACAAAGCTGAACAGATTTGGATTTAATTAGGATATTTTCAATCCAGTCGCACATGAAGTTGGTCTCTAATGTAAGTCGGAAACTAGGGGTGGCCCCCTACAGCTAGTAAATTGTATTTGTTCCCAGTACCCATGCCTGTAATAAGACACAGGCATAATATCATAATGTAACAAAACCATACTTTTGCAACAAGATCGGGCATTGTCGGAATTTTCGCTCGATTTAATAAAAGTTACGCAAAAACATATCGTATTATATGTTTTCTGTTTCCCTGTAATATTCGGTCTCTAGTGATGTCAATAAGTGTGTGCGGTTATCGGATATATCGTGACTTCTCGGATATTTGTGCAGACGTGAGTGCTCTTTCACGAATTGTATTAAGTATGAAACAATTTTTATCCTCATGTAGGTATAATTCTTTTTGAACTAACTGTTTGGTTACTATTCACAGTAATTTTCACGAATTCCATTGATTGTATTAAGAAAAAGATATTTTTAACGAGAAAAAACGTTTCATTCAAAATTTTATTTTAAAATAATATAAATGAGTAAGTAGGTAAATGCTGCTGACTTAATTCGCTGAATTTAAACCCAATGCGAAAGTGACCAAATGATTGGCCTTTCGTTTATCATGTAAAGTTTCTGGGTATTTTAATCGGAAGTCGTCATACAGGTTTTAACGGAAATAATATCATTTGTATGGAGGGAACATTCCTTCAATGCAAAATACTAATAATTTTATCATTTCACAATAACAAACATAGAAATCATCTAAATCTAAAGCTTCCATTCCACGAATAACTCGGATACCCTTCCGGGAATCCAAATTCAAATTTCGATCCAGACTATTTCGGATATCCGAACCCGAAAGCTATACAACCCTATTTGGGTAAACGATACAATCAAAAATGGTCTCAAGGACTATTGTAATAAAGCCAGGATTGGTATAAAGATATTATTTACGGGCGTCACGTAAGTTTACGCGTCATTTCGTAAGCAATAACTTGCAGAACAGTAATAAACCAACAACCCTATATTAAGTGCTTCATTGACGTTCCGTTACAGTGTGGTGGGCCCTTAACTAAAGTTTTCTATGTTATTCGTTATTTTGTGCGTGTTTTTAACAACTTGTCAAGTGTGTTCACGCGGTTTTGAGTTTATTGTTATAGGGGGAGGCTGAAGGCTCTTTTTTACGTTTTCAGCAGTTTTATATTTTTAGACGAAATAAAATTCTATTGTGATCCATAACTCGGGTAACTTGCAAGCTATGGTCAAGATAATTTGGTACTACAAATCAAGAGACGTAGTTTTGTTAATTTAGAACACGATGCCCAATTAAGTTTCATCCATGGCTATAATAATGTCTTTCCTTGCTATTGATTTACGAACACCAGTCACTTAAACTAAAGAAATCAACATTTTAGGGCACTAGAAATCCATAGTTTTCTTTAGAAAAAATTCTGGTGGAGGTTACCTCACTAATAAGTATTTCAAACAGGCCTATTTGGCACCTAAAAACATTGCGAAAAGGTGCACGGTTCGTGTTGGTCGTTTCTTATGGACAAGAACCGGCAAGAATCTGCATGGATTCTCCCTTCTAAGCATTACGCATTGGTTAATCAGTGGTGTAACTTAGTCTCGCCTGTTGGATGCTGAAATGTTTTCATCGGCATGTAGCGTAAGCATTACATATATAGACATCATAAAGTTTTATTGAAAACAGACATAAATGTAAAATAAAGTATCTAAGTGTCCACCGTTTACTTAAACCGTGAAACACTCAGGCTAAACATATTCGTAACGACACAGATATAAGTACCAATCGATTGGCAAAAGCAGAAACGGTAAAAGCTATTGTATCATAAAAGTACTAGGCGAGCAAGAGTCGTAAAGACATGTTTTATACCTCCGCGTAAAAATTCTGAATGGCCCCTTTATTTGCGATACAACGATCTTCATTTTATTTGCCGTTCGAAAGCTTAAAATTCTACAAATCTCAACCTTGTCGATACTTAAATAAGATCGTTGAGATCTAGAATGTGTGGTAGTTATAATTTGGTTTGTTAAAGCGTTTTTATTGCGTTTAATGTGCGTTTTTATTTCAGTGCGTTTCGGTTTGATGTTCAGGGGTGGGCAGTGAAGGAAATCGTGGAAGCTTGAGATGTCGAACGTAATGAGAATGGAGGAAGACTGTCGAGTTTTCCTTGACATTCTAATTTAAATGATTGAATTCGATACTAATTGAAATAGATTTGGTATTACATCCAACTGTGAAGGGAGATTTCAATGGATGTGACACTTTTTTGTTTCTCATTTCTGGACTCATGTAATTGGTGAAATTCACGTCCAAGCTATGCAGGTACACTGTCAAACTTTTCGGGCAAGAACACAGGCACGACATTTTCGATATTTCTCAATTTAATTTTTAAAGTGTGTGTCACATGAAATTGATTTTCATTCTTTTGAAAGTCTTATTTTATAAGTTTTTCTTCTCTTATTTTTTACCATAAACAACTATACTAAGAAAATCGACAAAAAAATCAAACAAAATCAATCGTGTATAAGTCACCGTAAAATTTTCAAACACGTTAGATTGTAATCTCTCTAGCGATATTGTAAACTCTCGAAATATTGTCAACTGAACATACGGAAGTATCTCTGCCCCCATAATCGGGACTTGGGGCATCCCCCCGTTATATACAACGAAATAAGCGCGAAGCGACCTGTGTGAACTTGGCACCCGACTTTGGAAAAAAATATTTTTTTTATTATATTTCGAAAGATTTCGATTAGTAGTGGATTGTAGTGAAGCTATTTTCTAGTTCACACAGGTCGCGAAGCGTGGCTCCGTCGACTACGCTTTTTAGGGGAATATAAAGTTTTTTAAGGTTAGGTTATATTAATCGGTATTTCTCACGAAATGGTACATTATCTTTTCATGAGAGTGGTACCATTGGGCAAGAGGGACCCCTCCTTCCCTCCACACCGCGTGAGTTGACTACCATCGCTTGCATTTCACGAAACATAATGCGTTTTATTGTAAGCAGTTTGTTCGTTTCACAATATTTCGAGAGTTTACAATCTCTCTAGTTATTTTGCAATCTAACGTGTTTGACAATTTTATGGTGACATACTCGTATACATTAAACAAGCACTATCAGAAATCTTGTCACAGTTTCTTCTTCCAAGAAACAGCAAACACCAAAGATTCAGTTCATTTCGCACGTTGGAATAGTTTTCAAAGTTCCAGTACCCAAGTATTCCATGAACTCTTTTCATGAAATACCATATCTGATAGCTTACTACTTTAATGCTTGAAAAGTCAACGTCTTTCGTAACGATGCCGACGATACGATCACGAGACATTTAATTTATGATTCCTGGAAAAGATTGCTTTATTGCCGTATCAAAGAAATTTCCTAGAAATCTGTAAGGAAAGATTTTCATACTCATGAATGTTTTCTGATCTCAATATTTTTGATGCACCTTAAGTCGCGGGATGAAAAGAATAAATTTCAGCCGAAAGACATTCACAGCTGGACACAGGCCCCAAGTGTTCCGTGCGACTCGCATCCAGCGGAATCCCGCAATCTTCACCAGGTCATCGGTCCACCTAGTGGACGGTCTTCCAACGCAACGTCTTCCGGTTGGCGGCCGCCACTCCAGAACTTTTCAATATACATAGCCTAAATTGAAGAATCTAGTAGCAAAACATTTTGTACAAGAATTTCTTCGAAGGATACTGGCACGCAAGATTTCTTAGAAATTTATTCCTCAAAGGGGTGATAAATTTGATGCATAACCAAATTATTGAAAAATACGAAAGGTAACATAAAATCACGACTGTATTTCCAGAAGGGTTAGGCAGGGGTTGTGTTTGTAATGTTGCTGGGCAAAGCAACCTCCCCCAGTCCTCATAGCCTTCCACTCTTCTCATTGTGCTGTTTTCTCCGGCAAATTTCGCACAAACGCCTCTAAGTCGTCACGCTAGCGTTTTCTAGGCCTCTCTCGGCGACAACGCCCGTCTTCTGGCACCCACTGCGTGACGACTTTACCTCATCGGTCCTGATATTATGTTTCACAGACAGGGCCCACCCAGTCCTACTTCAACACAGCACTATTATGTACCCATTATCACCAGACCCGCCAAGTTTTTATTTTTAAAACATAATAAGCTCTTTTATAAATCTTAAAGCCATCTCAACACAAGGTCACAGCATCTTTAAGCCCCACAATCTCAACTTCGTTCAAACTCCATGCATGTTAACGTAAGTTGAAGTTTTCTCGGAACAATATCAGGCGTTCATGCTGATCCGGTTATACTGAACGATATTGTCTCGCTGAACGACAACACTTTGATGAGGTATTACACGTGGATAGTGTTATGATGTTGGTAAGATTGTGATTAGGTGCTACGGTGCAGCTTATGTTTAGTACAGATTGGTGTATATTGACGTCGGTAAAGCGAGGTGACCGTAGTTTCTGATAGTTAAGATCGCAAAATCGGTCAGTGTTCTTTCCCTAATATCCCTTCAAAACAAAATGAACCAAGTATCGTTTTTCACTAGAAACATTTTTGAAGATCACGATAGATTGAGACGATTGAGGACTTGAACAGGCTTATTTTTGGATTTCAAAGTTAAGAACTTTAATAAATATAGTATAGTAGTATAGGTAGTATTATATTATCACTATCTAAGTTTATCTTGGACATCACTGACATGGATGAAGGAAAATATCGTGAGAAAACCTAGACTTCAATTAATATAAGTATTAATTCGTCAAGTCAAGTCTTGAGCCAGTGTGGTGATCTATGTTCGTGCTGTCTTTGTATGAGAAGAGGCGTTTGCCCGGGACTGTAATATGTCTCCAGGCTGCCACTAATAAATCCCAAATTGAAAAATTCAATTACAATCTGCCCAACCTCTGAATCGAATCTAGGACCTCCTGTTCTGAAGTAGCACTTACAACCAACACACCAACGAGGCAGTCAAATTGGATTAATTTTATCGTTCACGCAATATATTATTAAAACTAGACATTCTCCACCAGCAGTTATACCAAAACAAAATGGCATTTTATAACGCAATAAAATTACAAAGGTATCCCATTATAATAAAGGTCGTACGTGGAAGCGATTATTTCTAACGGTCGCCTCATACTATGTTCCGATTGCGCAAAACATATTCGAATAAAGAATAGCCGTTTGACACGAAGCTACCGTTTTGAATTTAGATCGACTCCCGACAAACGACAGTGTTGCAAATTCAAAAATGTTCTATTAACATGGCGTTGGTATTTTTTTACTGGCAATGACGGTTCGTTTTAAAAATCCACGGAAATATGCGAGCTTTGTCAGTTTTTTATCACGTTGGCTGTGCAGAGTGTATATTTGCATCTTTTTATTAAAAAAATATTGGTCAGCACTACTATGGCAGTAGGGAACTGCAATGGACTTCAAATTCCACCACTTTAAAACTAATCCTTTTATAAAAGCGGTAAAAGGGTATTCTATTGTGTGTTGTACAAATGCCGCGGCATCCGCGGGATTTTAGCGTGAATTTGCCTATGGGCTTTCTAAATCAATCAGTTTTTATTGAAAATAAAGCAGAGGGGTTCCATGGCCTCGATCTACGAGTTGCAGGGCGTGAAGAACGAGTGTAATTCAGGATCACTTCTCTCAAACCAATTACGTAGAAAATCATCGTCAGGAAACTGAAATGTAGAACCGAAAATTCCACAACTTTTGTGCCGTACTAGACCCGCGTGGTGGACTCTTCTTACATAGAGTTAGCTTGTCTCCCAGCAGCGGGAAATTGAAAAAAAAAAATGCGAGAAAACCTGATCAATTTAAGTCTAAAATCGCCAATCGTTTCTGTACGTCTGATGATCTAAGTCTCCCATGCCTTCTTTGTATGAAAAGAGGTCTTTGTATTGCAGTAGGATATATAATAGGCCGGAATTATACCATTACGGAAAGCACTCTTCTTCCCTGACATATTTAATCACTAAACTAACTACTACAGACCATAATAACTAAACACAATCTCATTGGCAACCCAAATAACAAAAATTTCCAATAAAATGAATTTTAACAGCAACAGATAACAATTAACGCACAGATAATTTATTCCAATGTTGCCATGAAAATAAATTCAAACTCTGGGGTTGCCAGTTAAAATGTTCTCATTAATTCTATACTGCCGATGTTGGGTGATGTTAAAAATTAACGTGCAAAGGAATAAATTATAAGTCCTTGTTTCATTTTGGTATGTGTTCGCTCAGAGATTGATTTTCATATCTCTTTTATATGGGGCGTTTGATATTTCATGAGATTTTTGTTTTCATATTTCGCTGTGTAAAATTTTATAGTGCAATTCAATCGTTTTCTGCTGACTGGATGATGTTAAGGGCCTGTTATAGACTTGAGTGTGATATAACAATATTGAAACGATTGATTATAATGAGAATTCAGAGCTCAACGTGTCGTTAAGCGCTAAAACGTAACATAACACATGTTTCCTCGGCGGATAGTGCAGAGATGGAGTTATTATTTAGATGTTCTCACATTACAGGTTATTGCCAACCTTGTTCAAATCCTGACTCACTGGCTGATACTTAGAAATTTCTAATGGAAAAGCCCCTGTTACTTTTTCCTACCAGAAATTCAAACCAAAGAGACAGTCAGCAGTTTCTCTTGCAACTAATAAACAAACGAGACATCATATTGCTCCTACCCTAAGAAAATTTATTTGCGGTCAGCGCAGCATTCCTTCTTCTCATCAGGGACCTCCTTTCTAGCCATTTCAACCTTTACACAGTTATTTCATCACTCCTTTGGTCTTCCTATGCTCTAGACAGTCTTATAAACGCGGAATCCATATTCATTGAGCAATCAAAACAAAAGACTACAGCGTACCTATCCCCGATGAAGCTCCATCCAAGCCCCGACTTCCGCTGAACTAACTTATTCATGAACTCAATATGCGCTGAAACCGTGAAAATTTTTCACTTCCGTTAGAGAATTCCGAGTGGCGACCGATTCATTGTCAACACATTCAAATCTAGTTACGATTCACAATAGGAGCCGATGAAAAAATTTCGTTAAGCGAAAAAGCTTTTAAAAGTTTCGCGGTTCTGTATGAATATTTGGCGGAAAGTAATGTTAGGGATTTTAGGTGACAATGTGGTAATACTGGATTGTTTTATACGATTGGAAAAAAAAAATGAATAAAAGAGATTCATTTTTTTCGAATTGTGGACAATATTTGATATTTATCGGAATAAGAAAGAGAGAAAAATCATTAGGAAATGAAAAGTTATTGTCCGGAAGGTATACATTCCTACATTTAAACGGACTTTTTGGTCAGACAGAGAATCATCAGTTGTTGCGTCATATCTGCTACGTCCTAGTGTTATAGCCAGAAAAGAAATGGCACAATTTGACTAAGTTCAGAATTCCTAGTAGTTAGTAGGCTTTTACTGGACAGCACATTGCAATATATCTAACATTATATTACTAAATAATAACAGTTGCTCGGGGTCAATCTTAAGGTTACGCCGTGCTTGCCTAGGGTGCTCTGTGGATGGGGTCACCCATCTACAGAGCAACCTAGGCAAGCATGCATACCGACTTTCCTACGTGTCTCCAAAAGCACGTTAAGCTGTTGGTCCCGGCTGTCATTTGTAGATGTTTGGCAGTGGTTACAGGTAGTCAGTGGCCAAAGGGTCTGACAAACAGTCTTACCAAGAATTATCGTATTACTGTTATTGCTGCTATTAGCTGCATCCGGTTAGACTGAAAGCCGACCCCAAAATACTTGGGAAAAGACTCGGCAGATGATTATGACTGTGGTAGACTCTATCAGGGTACCATAGACATTTAAACTTCTCTCATAGTCCCGACACCACAAGAAGATCTGATCAATCTACATTTTATTGTTATCCTGTCTAGTGGTCCACAGCTGGGAATGGCCTCCCCCTTCTCCTTCCAAACCTCAATATCTTGTGGAATATCAGGCCATGTTCGCTGAAATGTTCCAACAAAACGTCGGTACGTTTTTTCTGAGGAGTAAAATTTCATCAGCCAGTACTTCGGCCAAAATAGCCCCAGAACTCCTACAGAACCCTACTCCACCCATAAAAATTACAAATTCGCGACGCGTTCGGCAACAATGAATGGCGTCCGACTGTTCCTCGGAATCAATCTATTGTTTTTGCGTTATGCTGCGGATCAGCGTTTATTTGGAGACAGGGATGAATACTTGATGTTGGCATCTGCGCGTCTGGTGGGGGAAGCCTTTTTGTTCTTTGTTTGTAAGGGAGTCAATAGGGGAGATATGCAGTTCGGTTTTTATACGGAGTTTAGCTAACGATGCGATGACGTCTTGCAAGGGTGTATTTTCTGTCGTGTTCTGCTTTTTGGACTATTTCTCACTCCAATTGTTTTTAATGGGTTCAGACTGAAACCACTTGGTGAATGTTTGATATGCAGTTATAATTTGATGAGGCATTTAGGTAACGATAGAGATTGACTTTCAAAGTCGGTTGGAGGTGGTTTTAGGGTAGTACACCTTTTTTTTTTTTTTTTTAGGATGGGAAATCATCAAATGACTTCTCCCACTCTGGGCGGAGCGGGAGGGAGTGTCAGACTCTTACTGACTAAAACCCATCCATGTTCCTTCCTCGCCCTTTATGTTCCGGGGCCGCGGTATCTCTTTCGAATAGGCCCGCAACCCCGGCAGGCTTCGGCCCTTGCGGGCCCCTCCCCTTATGCTGACATCTCTTTGAGGCGCGCGTGGAACACGAACGCGCCGTCGACACGGCCTGTCGTCACTAGACGGACGAACGGCTAGCTAGCCCATAGCTAACCGTCCACAGGCCCGCATCTACGGTGGCCGGTAGCTACCACGTGGCCCCCGACGCCCGGTCCGTCTCCCGCGGCGGCCGGGAAGAGAGGCTCTCTCCCTCTCTCGTTCCGCCACCTCCTTCGCCAGCATGACTGCTTCGCAGAAGGAGGTGCTTCCCATTCCGTCTCGCTCCGGACCATGGATTGAACCAGGGCCGGACGCGAGAGGTCGCCGCCGCCGATCGCCGCTTCGAGGACACGGCGGTGCTCCACCCACGCAGGGCAGACCTCCACCGTGTGCTCCACCGTGTCCTCCGGTCGATCCTCGCAGTGGAGACACCCGGGCGTCTCCTCCCGCCCGATTCGGTGCAGGTACCTCCCGAAAAATCCGTGTCCAGTGAGGACCTGCGTCAGGCGGAAGGTGAGGACGCCGTGGCGCCTCTCTAGCCACTCCTCAAAGAGGGGACTTACCGCCACTATCGTGGCGTGCCCTGCACGGGGTTGCGACAGTCGCTCTCTCCATGTCGCCATGAGATCGCGCCGGAGGTCAGTCCGCTGAGCGGCAATTTGCCGCGGCAGCGGAGTTTCCCCCCGGCGAGTACCTCCGCGCGCCATTCGTGTAGGCGCGCGAGGTCTATCGCCTCCAGATCCCATGGCGGCAGGGTAGTACACCTTTAGTTTTTTTTTTGAGTTAATTTTTTATCATCATCATCAGCCTATTAATGTCCACTGTTGGAGTGTCCCGGCCTGTGTAGGCCTCCTCTCAATGAGAAGGAATGGGCTATAATCCACCACACGGGTCCAGTGCGAATTGGTAGATGTCACGACAGCGAGTCATCGAATTATTTGATTCTTGGAACATACCGGTTTCCCCACGATGTTTTTCTTCACCGTTTTGAGAGCAGTGGTGATAAAATAAATTACACAAAGTAGTCTGCCTCCCTGTTCTAGGGTTTCCTAATTTTATCATGAAATATCTCAAATAAATAAATAAACAAAATAAATCAATAAATATCGCTGGACATTACACACAGCGCCGTCTAATGCTATACTAAGCAAGGCTTAATGTCGTGGACACCAGATAGTTGATATATTACAAATATACTTTTTGTTTGTAAATGCATACACGGACACACATCTCAGAAACCTACCGTGATTCGAACCCAGGACCCTAAGAACGTAAGGCAGCCTCACTACCGCTACGCCATTTGGGTCGTCGAAATAGATGTCTCATTCAAGGTAATTGAAGAGAGCTCGTATCAAAGACGTAATTTCAATCATTCGACTGCTACCTTAGTCTAGCGTTTGCAAACGCAACTGCCACGTTATTCTGAGGTCTATCCACAGCCTGGGCAAAGTCTTAGGGACAATTATAGGCTAAAAAAAAAATTACCAACAGGCCGAACCAAGTAGCTGTTATTATTTAGCCACGAGCTTCAAATTTTTCATTCATGTAACTTCGTACACTATCAAGTTCTATTAAACTTATCAAGTGTTGCATCAAACAACGCGATTCTCGAATCTCGTCGTCAGTTTACGAGCTTAACGCACGGCATTACTTAGAATTACTTAACCACACTGCTTGCGGTAACTTGGTAATTGAGGTGGTGGTCTGAAACGTTTATTATAAAGTGGAAAAGGACGGAAAATGTTTTACACTTAGCTACGGAATTATTAAGAAAGGAGCTCGTGACTAAATAAAAGCAGCTGCTCGGGTCAATCTTTAGGTTAAGCCGTACTTGCTTAGATTGGTCTGAGATTTGTGACCACCCTTGCATACCGAGTTTCCTCCGTGCCTTGAAAAGCACGTTAAGCTTTTGGTCACGACTGACAGTCGATACAGGTAGTCAGTGGCCCAAAAAGTCTGACAACCAGTTTTACCAAGTGGTATCGTATTACCCAGTATTAACTGGGTTGTGGAGGTCAGATAGGCAGTCGCTCCAAGTAAAATACTGGTATTCAGCTGCATCCAGTTATACTGGAAGCCGACCCCAACATAGTTGAGAAAGGCTAGGCAGATGATGATATGGAAATAATATTACGTAGATACGATAATCCATTAAAATTGTCTCGGTGGTCTAAAGAAACGATGGCTGGTCTGTGTTAAGAAGGATATGGTAAGAAAAGAAGTGTATATTTGGCTCCCTATTACATCATCTGTCTAGCCTTTTCCCAACAATGTTGAGGTCAGCTTCTAATCTAACCGGAAGCAGTTGAATACCAGTATTTAGCTGGTCCTTTATTATCATGGGATTTTAAACAGAACTGGCGAAATGCGTGTGTACTATTGAGTACACATCTGCCTCAGCCTTCAAGGATAACAGGTGTTATGTTATGTTATGTTATTTTATGTTATGTTAAGTTATGTTATGTTATGTTATGTTATGTTATGTTATGTTATGTTATGTTATGTTATGTTATGTTATGTTATGTTATGTTCTTGTATGTTATGTTATGTTATTGTATGCAGTAGTAGATGCAGCTGTCATGCTTGCGACCACGAGACCAAAGATCTTGAATAATTTATTGAACATTATATTGTAACCAATCGTTTCACACAAAGCAAGTTTACTACTTTCACCACTCTCGTACTTAATATACTTACACAAACGAACCCAATTCTCTTTTTCGCAGAAATCAGCAAAAACGTACCTGAGGAAGAAAAATAATACTTTAGTTCACAGGACATAAGTCAATGACCCTTAATAAAATACGAAAGCGAGGCTTCTGAGAAATGTATTCGTAGGTGTAAAAATGTTTCCTTTTCCGTTGTTGGCAAATAAGTCAATGAAAGAAACACAGTCACCGAATTCGGAAAGTACTATATATTAAAATTATGGCATATATTATTATCATAATGACATCAGTGATAACTGAGTGGTGTACCTTCGGACAGCCAAGTCTCAAGGTCTCAAGTTTAAACCCAAGACACGCACCTCTGATTTTTCGGATTGTACTCGTATAACACTTGCTTTGTTGAAGGAAAATATCGAGAGGAAACCAGCATGCCTGAGCGATATTTCTCGACGACATGTAAAGCCAAGACAGAGGCCCCTGAGTGGCGTAAAATATTTGACACCAGGTTAGATACTAACCACACGATGAAAAAGATTTTCTTTTTCACAAAGAATATTTTATGAAAATAAGAGCAAAAATATCTAAATTTTCATACGCCCTCCGCGAGATTAAAAAAACAACAGACCTCAACACTGCACTAGTAACCTACTACGCATACGCCTACGCATGGCTGAAGTACGGTGTCATCTTATGGGGCAACAGCACTGACGCGCCCACGCTATTTACCCTACAAAAGAAACTAATAAGAATATTAGTAAATATTGAAGTAACCGATAGCTGTAAATCCCACTTCCAGGAACTAAAGATTTTATCCCTACCCTGTCTCTATATATTTGAAGTTTGTAAGTTCGTGCGTAAGTATCCAGGATTCTTTACAAAAAGAGAGGATATACAATCGAAAATTGTGTTACTTAAGACATAAAAATAGGCTTAACTTACCAACATCGCGACAAAAAATGCACTCCAATAGTACCTTGGTCATGTGTATAAAAATGTATAATAAGTTACCCGAAGTAATTAAGAATTCAAATAAATATAACATTTTTATCAATAAATTGAAGCTATTCCTTTTAGACAAATGCTACTATAGTATAAGCGAATACTTAAATGATAAATTATGATTTACTATCTAATTGTTTCTACAAATACATTTTTAATATCCAATAAATAAACATAAGAGCGTCCATAAAATAATTAATACGCAAAAATAATGAGAAATTAGATTATAAGATATTTTTACTTTTTACTACTACTACTTTTTGTTTTTTTTTTTTGTTGTTCGTGTGTTTTGTTTTTTAATGACATTTTACTATTATGTTTTTATCTCACATGATTTATTTATTATTTAACACGATTCATCTTTTAATGACATGATTTATCTTATTATCTCACATGATTTAATTATTATTTGTATTATTTTACACGATTTATTTTTTATTGACATGATTTATTCTTTCGTTAACTTGATTTATTCTATTGAAATAATTATTTTCAAAATTTATTTGTATTATTTACTTTTAAATTGTAAACATTATCCAATTTTCAAATGTTTAATTTTATTTTTGAATTGTAAACGTTAAAATCCGTGGTATTAGTTTTAAATGAGTTTTCGATACAATGTAAAATTGTTTTTTTATGAAATGACTTCTAAATGATAAGTCCTCTCCACATATCTTATTTTTGCTGTGCCCAACAGGGTCCACGATTGTCTCTAAATATATGTATACCACCTAAGCCTACATTGTGGAATGCAATAAAGTATTGAGTATTGAGTATGACGTAAAGTTCGGGTCGACTTCCAGTGTTACCAGCTACGGCCGAATATCATCATACTATACATAAATTATACAGAAGAAAGATTTTATGTACCGAATACGCTCTGAAACTACTAGACTCTTTTTAACAATTTTTTCACCAATAGAAAGCTAAATTTTCAGGAAGTAATTATGTTATGAGAGCAGCGGTGGCCCTGTGGTGGCAGCCCCGACTTATGAACAGTAAGTCGTGGGTTCAAACCCAGACAGGCGCATTTCTTTGTGTAGGTAATTTATTTCATCACCACTGCTCTCAAAACGGTGAAGGAAATCATAGTGAGGAAACCGGCATGTCCTAGAATCAAAAAATATGGAGACATGTGACATCTACCAATCCGCACTGGGCCCACGTGGTGGATAATTATAGCCCATTCCCTCTCATAGGAGGCTTTGGTCCCAGCAGCGGGAACAGTAATAGGCTGATGATGATGATGATGATGATGAACCATGAAATTAGCAGAGCTATCGCAATTTTTGAAGACGAAGTGGTAGGTGAAGTGGTAGTATTTTACATGGAGTGAGTGCCCCAGCCCAGTTACTCGATAATACTGACTCGGTAGTCGTAGTTACCGGTAAGGACTGACAGGGTCTTTCCTGCCTACCCTTTATATTATTAACGGTGCGATATTAATAATTGTTTTAATTGTCAGGCTGCGCGTTGACAGTAATAATTCCAGAAAGGCTCATTTGAATGTAAATGTTCGCATTTACATCTGAATGGAAGAGCGGACGATGTTTTTCATTTATATCATTCGTTCATTCACTCGCTAATTTTGAAGCAAAAATTAGGGCTTTTTTATATTTTTACTGTTTTTCTCGATGCTTGTTTTTATGTGAATATAATTTCGTAGATTTTCTTAACATTGTCACTAAACCCATGTCTTTTTAAATTATTCTTTTCGTTTTAATTTTGCTTTCAGATTCAAATATGAAAGAATAAAGATAATAATAATAATTTCATCATTCTGTATTTTAACATTGAAACCTAACTACAGCAAAGAATACATTCTCGTTTTTTCTACTGACATAACATCACGATTTGTATTCCCCGAAGGGTCAAGCAGAAGCGTCCCCCATATTTCGCCAGTCATATTATTTAAGTTGTATATAATAGGGGCTACCAATTGTCATCATCCGGGCACAATTTAGAGACTAAGACACAATTAAGACTCCGTGGACTGAGAAATTCCTGATGAAAAAATCCATTAACACTTTGCTTAGGAACCGAACCCAGGAACCTCACCTTTATTTTAGAAAACAACAACACAAAACTCTGTATCAAATTCTATTGCTTTTATAAAATTACCTCATCGAAAGTAAATTACCAATAAGTAGGGATATATTCCATAAATTATGATTACGTTTCATGAAAAACATTTCCATACAATACCAGTCAGGTACGAAACTGATTAGATTACTGTAAGCCAATCAATCTTGTATTATGAAAACTGAACAATTGTGTTTCAGAGTTTTTGTATCCGTTTTCAAAGCTAATGATTGATCATTTTCAAAGAAAAAATGACTGTTAAAGTATCTACATAACATCACGCATATTCTTTTCAAAAGAATAGGCAGAGTTGTTTAGGAGCTCCGGTTAAGCGAGGCTTGGCTAGGTTGCTCCATGGATGGGTGGTCACACATTACATACCGAGTTTCCTCCGTGCCTCAGAAAACACGTGAAGCCGTTGGTCCCGGCTGCAATTTGAAGATTTTTGACTAGTGGCCCGAAAATCAGAAAACTAGACCAAGGGGTGTTTACCCAGTATTAACTGGGTTGTGGAGGCCAGGAAAAAGTAGACGATGACTGCAAGCTTTAATCAAATTCCCATTGACCGGATTTCAAGTGTATCCGTCCACAAACTTTCACAGCTTTATAATATTAGTGAAAGAAAACGTTGTGAGGAAATCTGGACTTTTAATAAATTAATATAAGTCAGAAATCGCCAACCCGTAACGTCTTGAGCAAGCATGGTGATTAATACTCGTGCCTTCCCTGTATGAGAAAAGGTCTTTGCCCAGCAGTGGGAAAGTAATAGGCTGGTATTACTATTACAAATTATTATTATTTGTACTATTACTAAGATAGCAAGATTGTGCTTTGGTCAATATACCATTGAAATGGACCTCTTTAAAAAAAATGTTTTATGATCATAGAAATCTTTTCACAAAGAAAGTCAGTTTTCATTTGCATAATGAAAGGTCAAAAATAACTAAAGAAATATAATATTCCATTAACAAAGAAAGAACGATTCTTGAAATATTAACTTCGCGGTACCTATTATACCGCCCACGCACTGAACTCTGAGTTTTTGCGGCTAAGGAAAACCTAACCACAAAGAAATATTAGAATATGGTAATATTTAATCCCGAATGAAGAAAAACTACTTATAACAAACGAACCCCCGAATAGTGAAATGTTGAAATGAGAGCAGTGGTGGTCCAGTGGTGGCGGCCCCAGGTTCGAACCCAGACATTCGCATAACTTTGTGTAATTTATTTCATCACCACTGCTCTCAAAACGGTGAAAGAAAACATCGTGAGGAAACCGACATGTCCTAGAACCAAAAACTCGAAGACACGTGACATCTACCAACCCGCACTGGGCCCGCGTGGTGGATTATAGCCCATACGCAAAATACGCGCTTTGACGTAGAGTTGCTGACACCAGCCTGTTGTACAATACAATAGTGAAATGTCACTCAACATTTTCAAATACAAATACAAATACAAATACAAATCATTTATTTGCATAACACAGGTTTAGAGGATGTTACAAAAAGTTCATAAGGTACACTGTATTATAACCATGCTAGGTGCGCAAATATGTAAGGACACAGGAGATTAGAATTTATTAATACGAGTATGTCAGAGATTATTAAATTACAATGTCAAAAAATAAAGTTGGTCAATATTCACTTATTTAAACAAATTTTAATAATCAAACTAAGTAATTTACAAGTAATGATAATGGAATAAGGAAATTAAATCAAATTAATAATGTCATAGTAAATATCTATCGTAATTATGTATTGAACAAATAAATTCTACTATTAAAATACAATATCTTTTTCTTCTAGATATTCCTTTACATTGTAATAACATTTTTTAATTAAGAAGGTATATAATTTTTTCTTAAATAGAGGAGTAGGTAACTTTTTAATCTCATCGGGCAATTTGTTATAAATCAGTGGTGCCATACAAATTATACTTTTATTGAGTAGTGCCGTTTCCCCATACGGTATTTCTACTTCTAACTTTTTTTTGTCTCGTAACTGTCTATATTAGCTTAGCCCTTTTAAATAGCACTTATATATTAACAGATACTCAAAAGTGACGTTTGTCCATACGAGATTTAAAGTTGCTCAAATGTTAAGCAGTCCTTAAATTTAGCGTGACGATTCAGTATTTGTGGGTAACACTTCATCGTTGGTTGAGTGATTGCAAACGCTGAGCTGAGCATGGGTTCGATTCCCGGGCCGGGGAAAGTGCTACAGCGACATATGATCAAGATTTTTTTTCAGTAGCAGACACTACGGAACCTGGGTTAGTGGCAATAGGCTTGTTAACTAAAAAAATGTAATTAGTCCGTCACTTAGATCATCAAAAAATTTTTGACCCGTATTTTTTCTTTTGTCACATAAACCAAAATTGACGAAGATACGACCCTTTATAATTCCCAATACGTTACTGTTTTGTATCATTCTTAGTGAGTTCTGACGTCACGAGCCCCCACTCCCGAGTTTTGATGCGTTTTATCTTTGTTAATATTCGTTGATTTACAAAAACAAAAAATACGTGTCCATTATTTTCCAATACTCTAACTGACGGATTAAATAGATTTGCAATTTATTGATGGTGGAAACTAGCCTATTGGTTCACCCCCTATACCTACATCGTCATCATTTCCGCTGAAAGACGTCCACTGCTGGACATAGCCCTAGTAGCAATTGCCGTTGGCTTCCTTATGCCAACAGTTGGGAATGTATTGGCAGACGGTTAGTTGTTCCGCCAACCTAAACTTAAAATAGGCCCATTGTCATAAACATGCACTATTTGCCCAACGAATAGCCAACAAAGGGCCTTCTGTTACTATTCCTACTGTTGGGTGATTTTTGCAGGGATTTCAGTTATTATAACACCATTGGGCCAACTAACGACGGGCCTGCTGCATCTATTCCTACTGTTGGGAGATTTTTGTAGGGATTTAAATTACTAAAACAACATTGGGCCAACTAACGACGGGCCTGCTGCTTCTATTCCTACTGTTGGGAGTTTTTTGTAGGGATTTAAGTTATGATAACAACTTACATCGGTCCAACTTAAACCTTTCAATGGGCCTGTTAGGGATGATACGTATATACTGGTACACCCAGTATAAGCTTACTAGTACTCTCTTAACTCTTAGTAACTCTTAGATTTTTTACGAAACATATTTTTTATATTTTTGTTTATATTTGAGATATAAGGTTTATATTGTAAACAAATTGCAAAATTGAAAATTAAGGATAATTTAAGAAGGACATTCCGTCACTAAATGTCCTTGGTGGGCGGTATGTTCATGCCGAAACCGTAATGATAATATTGTAAAGGTTCAAAAGTTGTACCCCAACCTCGACAGATGGCGTTGTAGTCCAATTAGAAGTCGCTATCGTTGTGTTACCACGATTTGGTTGGGTTTGAGTGAATTTTAGTAAATATATCAGCAGCTTGGGCGCCGGACAAACACGAGTGGCGTACGGCGTATGGCGGTGGCGCCGAGTAAGTGGCGCCGCTACTTGCTACTGCCTCGCCCCCCGCGTACCCGCACACGCGCCAGCGCCATACGCCACTTGTATATGACCCGCGCTCTAGATCAGAAAGCAATTTGGTTTTATTTCAACCCTATTATTGTTCACACAAGGTTATTAGTTCAACACTACTAGCTCGGTAGTACACATTGGTAGTAGTTGGTTGGTTGGTGGTAGGCAAATCCACGTTGGCCCCATCGCAAGTTGGGCCTTCGTAGGCAAATCCACGTAGGCCATCAGTTTTGGGCCCAACCCGCAAACTGCCCGCCAATTGTATGCATTTGCCAACTATCCAGAGGTATGTGGCCCAACTAAATGCCAACAAAAAATGCTACTAGGGAGGACACCCCAAGTGTCGCCACATTGACCGGTCCCGTGCGACTCGCATCTAGCAATCCCGCAACCTTCACCAAGTCATCGGTCCACCTAGTGGGAGGTCTTCCAACACATCGTCTTCCGGTTCGCGGTCGCCACTCCACAACTTTTCGGCCCCATCAACCATACGTTCTGCGAGTAATGTACCCTGTCCACTACCACTTACCATTACATGGGACTTAATCATATCTGGTATAATGTGTGTGTACTATTAGATACACCTCTATCTAACCCTTCAGGGATCGCAAGCGTGATGTTATGTTGAGTTGTGTTACTTATAATTTTAGTACAGTCATCTATTTCGTTAGTCCGCGTTTGTACATCACTACATCTACACTTCTACACTAATATTATAAAGAGGAAAACTTTGTTTGTTTGTTTGTTTGTCTACACTAATATTATAAAGAGGAAAACTTTGTTTGTTTGTTTGTTTGGTTGTAATGAATAGGCTTAAAAACTACTGGACCGTTTTTAAAAATTCTTTCACCATTCGAAAGCTACATTATCCACGAGTAACATAGGATATATTTTATCCCCGTACTCCCACGGGAACGGGAACTATGCGGGTGAAACCGCGGGACGTCTGCTATAGGTATTATAGAACAAAAACCTCCGCCGCGTCTGTCTGTCTGTTCGCGACAAACTCAAAAACTCCTGCACCGATTTTCATGCTGTTTCCACCAATGGATAGAGTGGTTCTCGAGGAAGGTTGTCAAGCCGGTGGATGAAGCCGTCGGCATCGGCTAGTTTGATCATAAAAGCGACTATGGTAACCATCATCATGATCATCTGCCTAGCCTTTTCCGAACTATGCTAGGATTGGGTTACAGTCTAACCAGATGCAAATACGGTTACCAAGTTAAATATTATTTAAGTTCAAAACAAACATTAACTTTCAACTAAGTACTCATGGTTTTTGCATTTCACGAGCACACTTTTGTCATTGTAATTTCAACCTTATGTTGATCACCATAAAAGTCACAATGTCTAAACTCACATGCCATAGAGCCTCTTGATAAAACTGCACGCTCTATGCTCTATATAGAGCCCTACACACAAGTGATGACATAGAGATGCTCTACATGGCTCTACGAGTAGGAAATAAATGTTTTTTTTTTAAATAAAAAAAGGCTCTTGTAAATTTAATCTTTGATAGAGATGCGTGGAATTGTAAGAGCCATTTGAGGTAAGAGTATACTTATCGTCGACAACATACACTATAAACTACGTATACATAGTCAAGAAAATAGATATTAATTAAATTTAATTAAAAAAATATAAAAAAACTCTATTCTCAAGATTTTTCATTAAAACATTGAGGCGTTTTAGTAGCTATTACATAAATTCCAAACAACTATTTGACATTAATGGCCAGCTAACGTCTTCGCATCTTTCTGTTTAGATATTGACGTGTCTGTAAACTCACGAGAAGCAAAACATAAATACCACCCTTTTTAAATATATTTCACCCCCAAACAACTATATATTTCACCCCCCAACAGACACGAACACAGTCTCACATAATAGGACTCATTAACCCTCTTTCAATAGGTTTTAAAAATAAAAGCAAAACCCGTCGGACGTCCGAACGAGCGGTTCAATGGTAGCCATAGGACAGGCCAGCCCCATGCGTTGTGCTACAAGATTCATGGCTTTAATTGAAAATTCTATGGGACTGCAATGAATGGCATTTTTTTGCGACCTTCCTATGTGTTTTTTGAACACAATGGGTTTCATCCCGTTGTGTGTTATAGTCGTTAAGAACCTTATTGTTTTGATTTTAATAAATAATTATGTATTTAAAGTTTTCAGGATACCTAAAGGAAAGGATGTGGGCGTTATTATATCTGATTTGATCCCATACTCGTGGAATTGCGGTAAGCCATAATGAGGAAAACAACAAAAAAATCCACCTAAAATACCATCCTATAATAAGATTTCCCTTCACGTGCGCTTAATTACTTCTAGACCTTGATTTTTATATCTTGTGGTGTGTGCCGACACTGGTGTCAGAGGTTTTATACCGCCCATGGACGGGCTTTACACGCCTTCGAGAAATATGTCTCAGGCATGCTGGTTTACTCACGATGTTTTCCTTAACCGAAGCCAGTGAAAAAAGCCAAAAAATCATACGTGTCTTGGGTTTGAACTTGAGACTTACCTCTTGGTGATCCAACGGTAACACCGCAAGGCTATCACTGTTTGCTGCAATACCTTGAAAAAAAGTCTTCTGCGCACTTTAAACCAATTACAAAAATAGCCAGGACAGAACGAAGCCTCAATTTCCATCAGAACAATGTACGAGTAGGTATACAGCAAAGTTTTAAACTAATTCAAGTACAGTAAACAATACAGGAAAAAACAAAATAAAAAATCAATGGAAAATCGGAGCATTGTCGAGAATCCAATGAATGCTAACTACCCTCTTCCCAAGGGGGTGAAGTGGCGCACAACCTGAATGCCTCAGTTTTAGGCTCAACCCCTAGGGGGTGAAATGAGCTCATTTTTAAATAACCCACTCAAAACGATGGCTTTTTCGGGATAATATTTTAATTATCGTATTTCACAGTTTGAGGGGTTGTCGGTTTTATGGGAATGTTACTTATTAATTTATGAGGGATGTGTCAGATTATTTTGTCATGCAATTTTGTGGTTGATAAAATTGGTCATTATTTTTGTGGGATTATGGCTCAACATCATTATTAAAGTTGTTATGCTTGTTACCATATTGCGCGGAACCTGTTCAATGTTATTTAAAATAAAATGGAATGTAGTGTCTAAGGAGTGGAGTCAGTTTTAAATAAAATTAAATGACTTGACGAATTAATGTTAATTGATTGTAATTTGATTGCCTCATTGTTCTAGTGGTCGTAAGCAGGACTGCTGAGCATGTGGTTCCGGGTACGATTCCCAAGTCAAGCAAAGTTTTATTGGGTTTTTCATCAGGAATTTCTCAGTAGCAGTTACAGAGTCTGGATTTCCGCCAGGTTGTTGGCAATAGGCTTGCGCCCTATTATATACTACTTAAACTTAACTGGCGAAATGTAGGTGTACACCACTGCCTTACCCTTCGGAGTTTACAGGCTTGAAGTTTTATGTTATTTAGGATAAAACTGATTTCTTTTATAAATCCGAATCGCAGCTATAGAATCCTAATAAAACACATTATTCAAGTCTCATGTATTGGTAATAAAATAGCTTTTACAATCAGAAAAGGTAGTGATAGATATCCATCCAATAGCCCATACATACACAAAGGTATATAAAAGCCATTTTTCCTGAATCTCGGTCTAGAATGAGAGCCGTATATTTTATTGTCAAAGTTTATTGCCTAGGCTATCGATTTGGGAGGGCAAGTAGAACTGGTGGTCGGGTGAATAACCTGAACTCATATATTAACTAGACTTTAAAAAAAAACAACTTTTTCTAATTAATTGAAGTAGTTTTTGATTTTAGCCTTTTATCATTGACGATTCTTTGAGGTCCATGTTCACCGAAAAGATAACGGTCTGATTATCTAAAAACAGCTGTCACTGTTACATTTTCCAATACAAAAATGTGTTTTAAACAGTTGTTTTTAGATAATCAGACCGTCATCTTTTTGGTGAACATGGATCTAAGTCTGCTGTCTTAATATAAGCCATCGCACTTTACCGCGACTTCGTCCGCTAAAATTGTAATAGCTCGGCTAATATGCATGATATAAATAAATAATAGTAGCATAATAGTATAACACCCACGAATTATATAGCTCTCTGCCAGTAAACGATTTTTTTGGAATCGGATTATTATTTCTGGACGTTACCCCGTCACTCAAAATTACAAACCAGTTTTACGTCCTTTATATAATTGTGTAAATTAGAAATGCAGTGAGAAAGCAAGTTACTATACGTTGAGCTAATAAAGTTACAATGTCCAGCAGAAAAACAGTATTATCTTGTAGTAAAAGATTTAATCAGAGCAATCAAGTTTTCTTTTCTAGCCATCCATCAAACAAAATATAACTAGTTACGCGATAAAAATATGCAAAGAAATAACAAAATCATAAATAAACTACATCATTTGTATTCTAACTGACAACGAACCTTTACACTCGTGCTTGAAATATTAAAAATCAGAAAGTATTTATTCTTGAAAAATGCTTTTTCAAATAATTAATATTGCATCTTGATGCTGGTTTTGCATATTTCTCATTTTGAGTTCACATTTTACATTTTCAAATCACTGAAAAAAGTTTGTTTCGCAATATTTAAAATATTTTGCCTTTAAAATATTAATTATAGTGTCACTGTACCTGTCTGTTTTTTCTCAAACCAATGCCAGTTTTAGTTAGATTAAAAATTCTGATATTCGATTTGTTTTCATTTCAATCAGAAAACCCAAATATTTCAAACCCCTTTTCTTTTTTTAAAGCCAAAAATTTGCAACATTTTCATTGCATTCTGTAAGAAATAATTACCTAAATTAAATTTTATTACATGAAAAAGAATTGTAAGCCCCTGTATTTTCCTCCCTTATTAAATCCGAATTCATAATTAAGAACTGAAACAAAAAAATGTGTACATATAAAAAAACTATAATTACCTCGTGAATTTAAAGGAGAAAGTGTCGTCATCTACCAATTACGTCGGAAAAAAATGCAGTTCCGTCAAATGTCTGGTAGCCTGCAAGGGTCCGCCCCATTCAGTAGCGGTCTCGACACAAGGACCACTTCTACCTACCCCTCTATTATTCCACGAGAGGCTTTTACAATTTGAAGACTTAAGAAAAATAGGGAAAATGCAAGCAGCATTTTTCACGTCGATTTTTTTCATAGGCCTGTTAATTATGATGGGGGTGAAATGTAGTTGTTGGTCTGTGGGGGTGTTGTTGTGAATCGTGAGGGGTGAAGTGGAGAGTGGGCAGGTTGTGTTGTTGATAGTTGTTGAGTTGTGCGTGGGGTAGGGAGAAGCTTAGCTTCCTGAAATTATATCCAAATAAAATCCAAGTCCATGTACAGATAAATATGCCAGCACATAAAGCTACATGAAACTGTCAAATTTTCACAAACATTCTTAAACCTAATGCTTTAGCAATACGGTTGGAAATCTGTCAAATAAATATGACAGTTTGTAGTTTCTGCGCTAGCGTCTAGTCTAAACCTACACCATTTTTAATTCTTTCTTTTTCATGAGCTCTTAGAAAATTAAGATTACCTATTGCCTTCTTACTACATAGGAAGACGTTTCAACCCTCTTGACATATATTTCACCCCCTTTTACAACCCCCACGTAACAACCATGACATTAACTACCTCTTAAGCCATTTCTTTTACCTTACCATTTCTTTTCCCGCCCAACTATGCATAAACAACATTTCTTTATCTTATTCTTTTACCAGCAACTGTAAAATTGAATTTAACTCGAACGCAAGTTGTTTTCAATTCGGTAAAAGAAAAGTTGGCGGTAAGGTAAGCAGGGATTTCTAAGTACACTTTGTATTGAGACTTAAGTTGCAATGGGTTTCTACTTAAGAAAAGATGTTTTACTTGGTTCGAATTGGTGAGGATGTTGTTGTAACGCTGGGGAAATTACTTGTTAAACAAATTGATTAGCAATAGATTTAAGTTACCATGAAAATTTAATACCTAAGCAATACGATACCCCTTGGTAAGACTAGTTGTACTTTCGGGCCGCTGACTACCTTTGCTGACTGTCAAAGATCTACTAATGACAGCCGGGACCAACCACTTTACGTTTTTTCTGACGCACGGTCGCGAGGTCAGTAGCATCTCGCTCATCCATCCAGGGACCGACTTCAGTAACCGCTGCTTGACAGTGAAGATCGCTTCTCAGAATTCAGATGATACTTCAAATTGATGAGAAGTAATTATTTCAATAGGTAACTAACAAGCACTAATTAATTAGCAACTAGCCAGCCAGTTAACGAACCACTCAAGCCCCAGCGGTGGTCCTAACATACTTTCTAATTAATACCTAGACATTTTAGAACGTTCTACCAGTTAGCGACCATTATGAAATGGAATATTTTAATAATACATTAGTTGAGAATTGAATCTAAGTCCCGAGAGGAGGCTACTTTGAAATAGAGGACAAATTGTAGCGTTCGATAGGAAATAATTCAGGAGTCTTTAGATAAAGTTAGCAATCATAGTCGTTTTACTTTTGTTTAAATAATGTTGTTGGGTTGGTAAATCGTATGGAACTTTTTGCATGTAGTTTGGATATGAATTAAGAAGATTTGATTAGGCCTCTGATTGGTTTAAGGTGCCGATCCACGCAGCTTTGCAAACAAATTAACCACACAGCTTATGTCTATCTCGCAAGTAAGCTGTCAACTAGATTTAAGTCTCAGATATCTAGACATATAACCAGTCTGATGTGACCAAAACTGTTGGCTATCTAGCCTACTTTACTAACCTACAAATTATATTCAAACTTAACATGAACTCGTAATCAACTGAAAAGATGACAATAGGGGTAATGACGACCCGAATGTCGCAGGCAGTAGGGAAGCTGCCTTACGTTCTTAGGGTCCCGGGTTCGAATCCCAGTAGGAGCAAATGTTTGTGTGATGAGCACGGACATTTGTTTCCGAGTCATGGATGTTAATATGTATAATACGTATGTATTTACAAACAAAAAGAAGTATCTATGTAGTATGTCAACTATCTGGTGTCCACGACACAAGCCTCGTTACTTAGTGTGGCACTAGATGGCGTTGTGTGTAATGTTCAGCGATATTTATTATATTTATATTTATTTATTTAAACAAAATGAATATGCTTTTAGTAACAGCGGGTCAGAATCGACCAATTAGAAATAATAATAATATTCCACAACTATCACACAACGCCATCTAGTCCCAAGCTAAGCAGAGCTTGTGTTATGGGTACTAGACAGCTGATAAACATACTTATATATTTCTAAATACATACATATTATAGATAAATTACACCCAGACACAGAACAAATGATCGTGCTCATCACACAAACATTTGTCCTGGGTGGGAATCGAACCCACGACCTCCGGCATAGCAGTCAGGGTCACTAACCACTAGACCAACAGGCCTGTCAATTGGGAAACAAAAAAAGATTCCCAGCATAAATTCACAAAAAAAAATTAAACTAATAATTTATTCCAAAGGTTCCATTTCACCCTTTTAGTGCCCCTTTTCTGTAAAAATCAACTAAAATATTCCATTAGTTGACATCGAACATCTTTCCAGAATCGTTCATTCGGAGTAATTGTCAGAGTTTAATAAGAACGAATGAATGAATGATGGAGTTTTAAGCGAGTTGTTCAAAACTTTCCAATCCTTACTTCCGCTTAGTTTTTAATTGCCAACTGAATCTTTTGAATTCGCTCGTTTTTAATGTATTATGTTGAAATGTATTGACAACAACTTTTCAATTGAAGAATGGTTCTTTTCTTTGGCATTGAATAGTAAACTTTTATTTCTTTTCAATTTTGGACTTTCTCCGATACTTTACAGGCCCAATTTTGTTCGTAATTAAGCAAAAAGTTTCTTTTAACAAGCAAAATACATTATAATTTGTAATGTCTTTCATTTGTGTTGTTAATTATAAAACACCACGTCGTTTTTGCAAAAGGTCGTGTTGTCATGTAAGTTTCCTTATTTTAGTACAATTTATTTCATTTTTGACAAGGTATTTTGTTTTACTTTTTAAAATGAATACATAAATAAAATCGAATCTCGATACATTTTTTTTCGGATGGGAAATCATCAAATGACCCCTTCCGCTCTCAGCGGAGTTCGCTGATCGAACAGAATAATACATTGTACAAATTCCGCCATTATTTTCCCGCGATTATATTCTGCGAGCAATGTGCACTGTCTTCTGCCACTTAAGTTTGTCAATTCATCGGGCTACGTCGGCAATTCTCAATTTATCTACCCAAAAACACTACTCAACTTGGTAATCAAATTTAACACCATATGCTCATTATTAGCATTTATGACCACTAGACCACCAAGACAGTTCAACTAACCAACCAACCAACAAATTAACTTATTACTTCTCCCCACAAATCAACTGACACGTCTCCAAAAACGTCTTAAAGACAATACCCCACGTTTTTTACCTCATCGTTCCACTCGAGTGAACCAACGGTTTCCTGTCATCCTGCTCACCCCTTGCAGGAATCACGCGTGAACGAGCTTGAGGGTACGAGCGTCTCATAAGGATGTAGGTACAACCAATGTGTATACTCTTACCTAAATTCAAAAGCGATTTCTCTTGGAATAACGATTGCGACTTATGTTGGTATTGATATTAAATTGCAAACAATTTTAAACCTTGCCAAGTTAAATAGGTACATACAAATATTGATGCCCGTGGCTGTTGGACTGGTATAGGTACCTAAGTTGTGAGTTTATACACTGTTATTTATAGGTCGTTCCAGAACCGAAAACCAAACAACTTAGGTACTGTTTTTTTTTTTCAAAAAATAACAAAAAAAGAAAAAATATATATCTCACGATTTCTATATTTTTATTGTTATTTAAAAAAAAAAACACGAAAAATATTTTATTTATTTTTTTACATGGGTATACCAGTCCAACAGGCATGAGCAATGTATTTAACTTGGCAAGGTTTAAAATTGATTGATTGATGTAAGAGGTTAGTGAAATAAGTTCTTTTTAACCGACTTCTAAAAAAGGAGGAGGTTCTCAATTCGGATGTTTCTATTTTTTTTTTTTTTTTTTTTATGTTTGTTCGGGCATAACTCCGTCGCTTGCCAACCGATTTGGAAAATTCTTTTTTTGTTGGAAAGGGTATTCTTTCCAAATGGTCCCATAGCCACCAAGTCGGTATCTGATGATGGAATCTTGGCGAAATCGAGGGAACTCTTCAAATTTTATATGAAAACGTGTTGCGATTTTGGTATTTTCTATAACAAGTGAAGCATTTGCGTTTGATAAGAACCATTCTACCATCAGATCTGATGATGAAGCCAAGAGTCACGGAACTCCATAATGAGACAATGTACCCTAGTCGTGTTTGGGCTTGATGTAATTGTAACGGTATGCACTTTCCATGTATATCAAGCACATGAGAACCACTAAAAAGTGAAAAATAAAAACTTTTTTGCAAAAAATAAAACCGACTTCAAAAAAAAAACAAAAAAGTGAAAAATAACTTTAGCTTCTGAAGTCGGTGACAAAAAAACTAAATCAATCAAACAAAGGTCACCGACTTCAGAAGCTAAAGTTATTTTTCACTTTTTTGTTTTTTTTGAAGTCGGTTTTATTTTTTGCAAAATTTTTTTTTTTGTTTTTTAATAAAGCTCTTAGAAAAATATATTAATAACTGCCGCTCGGGCCTAACTCCAGGTTAAGGCGTGCTTGCCAAGGTTTGTCCATAGACGACCAACCATTACATACCGAGTGTCCTCTGTACCTCGGGAAGCACGTTTAGAAGCTGTCATAAATAGATCTTTGACAGTCGTTACAGGTCAGTGACAGCCAGTCTTACCAATAGTTATTGTATTACCCCACCATTTGAAACCCAATCCTGTGATTAGACAGGGTCTGCAAAATGACCTTGAAACAAGTTCTACAGTCTAATATCTATTAGTATTTGTGTGATTAACATACAGCATGCTCCATTTCCCTCTAACCCCAAGGTCAATGTCAAGTTCACTTAACAATAGGAGTGAATAGAAAGCTATCACCGGTGTTTGTATGAGTGTGCGTGTGCGTGTATGTGAGCATAATAAAAACACAAAGCTCGTGTCCGCTGGGCCGTGGAGCGCGGTTATCCTCCACCGTGGGTACGAAACTTGGGAGATTTTTAAACAGTACGACTATTTTGTCGGGGAGAAAGTTTTTAACGAATATGGTGACGACTTATCGTTGGTCAAATAACTGTATAAATATTTCAATCTATTCTAATGTGTTAGATAAACACTATCAGTCCAGAGTATTAGTATAATTCCAGAGTTTACACTTTAAATGAAGAGACATTTGTCCAGCTCAGCGGATTGGGACGCGTGTGTGAAAAAATGAGTTACATTCTACCCAATCAATTTATTCTTACTCCATTTTTTTTAATCGTCTGAACGTATGAAACTAAATTCTATATTTATGACTGCATTTGTGAATGTATTCACAAATGTATTAAAAAAAAAAAAAGAAGATTTAGAAGACTAGCAGACGTTACGCGGTTTCACCTGCGTAGTTCCCATTCCCGTAGGAGTACGTGGATAAAATATAGCCTATACTCGTATTACTCCGTAAATAAGTGGCTTCATAATGATGAGGAGAATTTTTAAAATCGGTCCAGTAGTTTTAATGTTAAATCGTAACAAACACAAACAAAAACATATTTTTTACTCTTAATAATATATATATAGTTTAGACAAAGAAACAGCATGAACAACTACAATCTCTGCCGTGATCGTATCGTCCTCGTATCGGGCAGTCTAAGCGCGTCATCAAGGAGTGTGCAGCGATGCGTGAATCCTCCTCGCAAGGTCACAACACCCTGTGTACACCGACGGTATGTTCACGATATAATAACAGCTTATTTTTTTAGATTAAAGACTGCCATGGATGACATAGGTCAACTGCCAATATTGGTAAGTGGTCACCACTCACCATCACGTATGGATAACTGCTATACCATGGCATATGTTACCTATATCACCACCTTGCACCTGATTCTTTATCATTTAATTGTACTTCTGTGTGCTGTGCAATGTCTTTTGTGTGCACGAAATAAATGATTTATCTATCTGTCATCTTCGGTTACACTCGTAGATAATAGAAAGAGTTAATGTTACATTGATAAGTGGTCCAGCTTAAGTCACAAAGGTAGTAAGTTCACATCCAGGCAGGTAATTTTTTGTGAAATTTTTTCATCGTCTCCAGAGTCTGATAACAGAGAAGGAAAACAAGGTAAAGAAAGGAAACCAGAAAGTTATAAAGTAAATATAAACGAATAGAAATTAGAGCGTGATAGATACCGGTCTATTTCGTCTGTTAGAGATAAGTCCTGTATCCCACCAGTGGGAACATAGTAGAAATAGATAGTACTTCTCAGGGCAAACATAACATCATGCCTTGTAATCTTTGGAGAGTTAGGCAGAGGTGCATCTAGCAAGTATACCCACATTTAGGTAGTTATGTTTTAAGACCCATGTATAGGTACTAGGGGGCGAGCCTATTACCATCAACCGGGCACAAATGCAGACTCCGTGGCATCTACTGAGAAATTCCTGATGGAAAAACCCAATAACACTTTGCCCGACCTGGGAATCGAACACAGGACCACATGCTCAGCCGTCGCGTTTGTGGCCACTACACCAACGAGGCAGTTTCTCCAGACAAACATCATCATCTGCCTGCCTTTTCCTAACTATGTCGGGGTCGGCTTCCAGTCTAACTGGATGCAGCTGAATGTTTACATGGAGTGATTACCTATCTGACCTCCACAACCCAGCTAGACAAACCTTCAGAAAAACTCCTTAAAGTTACCAAACTTAATGAAACTAGTTTGCTGTTCAGGATGTTTTTTATTGATGATCCAATTAGATCTATAGAATACTTCTAGATCAACATTTGAGACGGCAAAATCAACTCCACGTGAGCCATTACTAATACAAACATTGGTTATATAAAAAAATATATATATATATCAAGTGGTACTTACTAAAGAAAGGTTACGAAAATAGTGTTCATAATGTAGTAGGTATTGTTTGGGAATAAAGAAGTGTTGTATGGATACGCCCAACAATATGTATCTACCGAGAATTTTGAAACATTTGTAAGAAAAACATAAGTCAAAAACTTTAGAGAACCTAGTTCTTAACCGACTTCCAAAAAGGAGGAGGTTCTGTATTCGACTGTATGTATTTTTTTTTTATTTTTATTTATGTATGTTCACCGATTACTCGAAGACGCCTGAACCGATTTGAAAAATTATTTTTTTGTTAGAAAGGGTATACTTCCAAGTTGGTCCCATAGCCACCAACTCGGGATCTGATCATGGAATCTTTGCGAAATCGAGGGAACTCTTCAAATTTTATATGATAACGTACAGCGATTTTGGTACGAGTATTTCCTACAACAAGTGAAGCATTTGCGTTCGATAAGAACCATTCTACCATCAGATCTGATGGTGAAGCCAAGAGTCACGGAACTCCATAATGAGACAATGTATCCTAGTCGTGTTTGGGCTTGTTGTAATTGTAACGGTATGCACTTTCCATGTATATCAAGTACATGTGAACCACTAAAAAGTGAAAAATAAAAACTTTTTTGCAAAAAATAAAACTGACTTAAAAAAAATGGAAAATAACTTTAGCTTCTGAAATCGGTGACAAAAAAATTAAATCAATCAAACAAAGGTCACCGACTTCAGAAGCTAAAGTTATTTTCCATTTTTTTCAAGTCGGTTTTATTTTTTGCAAAAAAGTTTTTATTCTATCAGCGAGCTACTGGAAGTCTGAAACTCGCTGATTCGGAGAGATTTAGATTTTAGCAACTCGAATTTTCTGAATTACTGCCCGGTTGATGGTGAAACTTAAGAGGCCCGCGGAGCGTCCGTCGTTCATACAAACGTAATACCAAAATAATTTGATAACCAAACATATTCATAAGGTAGGTAGTGTTTATTTATTTGGATTGGATTACAAAATATCTATGTTCCCAAATATATATTTTAAAAGGACAATGATATAAAGACGAGATATGAGGAATTTAAAATTACAAATTATGTTGGTATTACGTTTGTATGAACGACGCACGCTCCGCCGGCCCCTTAAAAATGAGTGTATTTTAGATACTGCACCTCTATCTAGCCTATTAGGAAATATCTGGTGATGTTATTTAAACTATATTATTATAAAAAGGTAAGTTTGTACGTAGGGAGTAATCTTCGGAACTACTGATACAATTCCAAAAATTCTTTCATTAATGGGAAGCTACATTCTCCCTAAGTGTGGCTGTAATATTTTAAACGTTCCCATGGGATAATTTCTGTACATAAAGGGAGCGAAGACGCGAGGCAGAAGCTATAGTATATTTAAACTAATGTTGTATAGAGAAAAGATTTGTGAGTGTGTGTATTTTTTAACCGACTTCCAAAAAGGAGGAGGTTCTCTATTCGACTGTTTTTTTTCTTTTTTTTTTTTTTATGTATGTTCTCCGATTACTCGAAGACGCCTGAAACGATTTGAAAAATTCTTTTTTTGTTTGAAAGGGTATACTTCCAAGTTGATCCCATAGTCGCCAAGTCGGGATCTGATGATGGAATCTTGGCGAAATCGAGGGAACTCTTCAAATTTTATAGGATAATGTACAGCAATTTTGGTATTTTCTACAACAAGTGAAGTATTTGCGTTTGATAAGAACCATTCTACCATCAGATCTGATGATGAAGCCAAGAGTCACGGAACTCCATAATGAGACAATGTATCCTAGTCGTGTTTGGGCTTGTTGTAATTGTAACGGTATGCACTTTCCATGTGTACCAAGCACATGTGAACCACTAATAAGTGAAAAATAAAAACTTTTTTGCAAAAAATAAAACCGACTTCAAAAAAAATCCAAAAAAGTGAAAAATAACTTTAGCTTCTGAAGTCGGTGACAAAAAAATTAAATCAATCATACAAACGTCACGTTCAAGTTCAAGTCGGTTTTATTTTTTGCAAAAAAGTTTTTATGTATGTAACGAATAAACTTAAAAACTACTGAACCGATTAGAAACCATTCTTTCAGCAATGGATAGCTACATTATCAGCGAGTAATATAAGCTATATTTTATCCCCGTAATCCCAGGGAAACGGGAACTTCGAGAGTGAAACCGAGTGACGTCCGCTAGTATTATCATAAAACAAAACAATCAACGTTATAAACATCTCTACTACCTAGAAGAAACACAAGAAAACTGATCAACAATACATAATCCTTGTACTGCAGTAATATTTCCATTATAATAGGTACTGCCTAATGCTTGACTGATTCCCATCCCTCGACAGCGAACCTTCTAACAAGCCGGCATTGAACAGAATAAAGCATTTTATTTCAAAGGAGATATTTTACTTTAGCTTTGTCACTGTATCTGTTTGTCGTGATAACTCAACCTTGGGAAATATCAAAACTTGTATCAGTTACAAATATCAAGGACTGGATTTGTGAAGGTAAAGTAAGAAATCTTGAAGATATTGATATTGTCTTTCTGACAGTGATCTAAATCTAATCCACTTTTCTATCTTTTAATTTGATTTCGTAGTGGCCCGTTTCTTATCTGATCCGTTTCTACCGCTCCAAGTTGCGGTTTCAAACCCAGCAACTACCAATATGACTTTTTAAAACTGACTAACAGTGAAGGGAATCATCGTGAGGAAACCTCGACCTTCGGTCTGCAATTCCACCTCGCATTGAACAAGCGAGTTGATCAAGCTGATCAGCTCATTCCTTTTCCTCTGTATGAGAAGTTGCCTTAGCCCATTTGGAATATTACAGGCAATAAAATATGAAACTGTAACCATTCTACATAACAAGGGAGTGATTCTTAAGGTCGTGGCTCACTTGACAAGCACCGCACCAGCACCGCACCAGCACAGCTCCTGACCGGCGTCGCCTCGAATATAGGCTACGGCGCGCGGTCCGCGCGCCGCAAGCGAGGTGTAAGCACGCGGTCCCCTCGCTTGCGGCGCGCGGGCCGCGCGGGGTCCCCTTGCTTGCGGCGCGCGGGCCCCGCGACGGCCACTCGCCGTCCGCAAGGCGCAAGCTCGCAGTCGGCACGCTGGTAGTAATAGTCCGGGAGGTAGCATTGTATTTTAGGTATTATCTCTAGTAATTATATTTTGTTAACATGGATTCGTGGTTTAATTCACCTACCCCGCGAACACCCTTTCCATTACAGTTCTGAGATTTTTTTAAGTTCAGTATATGTAAACTATTTATAAAAAGTTTCAGCCGGTGAACTGTAACGATTGATTCAGTTATTGTAACATAAGATCAACCTTCGATTACAACAATATCAGTCGGTTTATTAGGGCTTTTAGGTAGATTTCCTTTTTTTGAAAAAAAAAAAATCTACCTATTGGTCTCTCACCTACGGGGATATATATGAATACGTATGTATATGGGTGACAAGCAAAATTTAGCCACACTCTACAGGTCGCAATTATGAACCGATTGCTTTCAAACTTGGCCAAAAAATCGAAACGGTCAAAACTTAGGCTAAGTTCGTGAATGGGCGGAATTCGTCCACGGGGGGCGGCGGGGGGGCGGTTTTTCTAAAATCAGTTTTTTGGCCATAACTTTTTTCCTATGGAAAATTTTTGAACCGTTTCTCATTTTTATCATTCTGAGTACGAATACGGACATCGTTAAATTAAAACTTTTTTGATGCAACCCCTAAATTGGGGAGGGGGTTGAAAATTCCAAATTTTTTGCGAAAAAAAATCATATCTCCGAAACAGTAAACATTTTGAACGTCGCAAATATTTTTTTTTGAAAGCAAATTGTTAACTTTACAATTGTTACCTTCAAAGTTTAGCGATAAAACTTATAGTTTTCGAAATAAAAAATTATAACTAAACATTTGAGGGCGTTTCCATGCTAAACTCTTATGAGAGAATTTAAAAAGGGTAAACTTTCCATTACAGGACAACGATTTTGAAATCATATTTTTTTTTTATAGATTGTACACATAAGTACAACTCTTTATACAAATTTTCAATAGTCGGACGCTCCAGCACCTTCTTCGAAATCTACCTCCTCCTGCGGCTTGCCGGAGGGATTTTTTTATTTGCTTTTTTATTTCTAACCGAACTAAGTTTAGTGTCGTGGGCTCTCTAACTAAATTTGTAACTGGCCATACATTAAACAAAGAGTACCCACGACGTGGAGAAGCACGACGGCGCAATGACGTTGTTTCGCGGGCCACTCGGCGTCCGCGCGCGGTGCCCTCGCTTGCGGCGCGCGGTCCCCTCGCTTGCGGCGCGCGGACCCCTCGCTTGCGGCGCGCGGACGCCGAGCCGCCCGCGAGGCGAGTCGTGTGGTAGCGGCAAGCGCGTTGACCACCCGCCGTAAGCTTTTTCATATGGACATTAAAAAATATGTTATGCGACACACGATTTAATGCTCTAATTTGAATGGCAAGTAAATTGCTGGGTTGGAGCGGTGCTGGTGCGGTGCTTGTCAAGTGAGCCACGACCTTTATAGACACGGTTTTGGTCTCAATCTGTCAAAAATACTTTTTTGGAAGGTTTGGACATGATTGTCGCTGAGATAAGATTCCGGTTACATTGTGAACGTTTTTAAGGGGCCGGCGGAGGATGCGTATTTCATACAAACGTAATACCAAAATTATTTGTAAATCAAACATATTCTTGAGGTAGTCTGTATTTATTTCGATTGAATTACAGAATATCTATGTTCCCAAATATGTTTTTTGAGAGAATAGTGATGCAAAGACGAGATATGAGGAATTTAAATTTTCTATAGAAAACTTATTTTTCTTATAACTCTTGTTAAAATCAGTGTCCAATCAAAATATACATTTGCGAACCTAGATATTCTGTAATTCAATCGAAATAAATACACACGACCTTAGGAATACGTTTAATTTACAAATTATTTTGGTATTACGTTTGTATGAAATACGCATGCTCCGCAGGCGTCTTAAGTACGAGTAATTGGTCTTTTGGTCTTCGAGTTACAAGACAATTTTCATGATCGTGTTCTCAACAAAAATGGATGAACAAGACTTTAAAACAATCTGCTTATGTTTAAGAAGTGGTTTAAGCCGTTTAAACGGTTTGAAGTAAGTAAAGATCAACTAGGTACTACCATACTTTACCATACCTTGGCGGTTTTGGACACAAAGAGTTGAAAGAATGGTATGAGACCAATGCCCTGTGGGACATCAACTGCCTAGCCTTTCCCAACTACATTCCAGTCTAACCGGATGCAGCTGAATATCAATGATTTACATGGAGCGACTGCCTATCTGACCTCCACAACCTAGTAACAGAGTAATACGATACCTCAACGATGGGAAAATACGGGTTACCAAATAATAAAAGACAATAAGTAAACCTGAAGGAAATAAACAAATGAAAAACCCAACACGTTAATATAACACCGGTAACCTTCCCCTAGCGACAGTCGAAGATATTCGTATTACTCCATAATATAAAACTCGTGCCGTTCTTATTTCACGGAAACTCCGCCATCTTGTCGTTTAATCTTCCTGTTGTCGTGTGACCCTGACCTTGGGATGTCAAGGTCAAAGGGTACTCAATATGTTTGTTTTGCTATGTAGTTTATTTTGAAAAAACTTTAGAAGAGTATGTTTTGTGAAGTTCCGTGTTTTTTTATTGTGTTCACCTTATTGATGAAGATCTTGGATGGCGCCAACATTCTTTGATAGTATGAGCGCCCTTGACCAAAATATGCGTTCCACATGTGACACGCAAAATGTCTGAAAATAAAGTATTTTTACAAATAAAATGACGAAACTGGTGATCATTTTTTTTAAATCAGGCATGGTGTGATCAAACCTATACGCGAATGGATAAAGTAAGGAATCAGTATATTAGAGGAAGTCTGAAAGTGGCGCCGGTGACTGAAAAGTTGTGTGGTAATCGATTGTCGTGGTATGGGCATGTGATGCGGAGGAATGAGGAAAATGTCGTGAAAAAAGTTTTGAGTATGAATGTGGATGGGTATTTGAGTAGAAGAAGATCAAATAAACGATGGATGGACTGTGTTAAGAAGGATATGGTAAGAAAAGAAGTGTCTGATGAGATGACGATAAATAGAGGAGTATGGAAGAAGAAGACATGCTGCGACGACCACATATAAATTGGGATGAGGGCAAGAGAATGATGATGGTGTGATCAAACCACCTGCCATTTTATGGCAAAACAGAAACTACGGGTATGTTTCTGACCGATATTGTTCACTTAGTCACGTTTAGATTCATTTAATCTTACGCTATTAAACAGTTGTTACCGTAAAACAATACAACATGGGTTATGTACATTGGTCTCTGCTTTGCGAGTCGATAGAAAATCGCAAAAATATTTGGCGATTGTTTGATATTATACAATTATTCGAGTTAAAATTAAATTCATACATAAAAAAAACATTCATTCTTTTCCGGACTATACGATAAAATGTGCCAATTCTTGATCGGCTCAAGCTATTCTAAATCGACAAGTGTGGTGCACCCCAACATTCATTAATTAAAGGTTCATTTTGTCATAGTTATCTCCGCGTTTATTACTATTATGGGAGTGTAAGTTTAATACCTTTTGCTTTAATGTCCATTGCTCTATTTACGCGAACCTGCACGTTTACAGTCATAATTATTTTAATTGCAAAGGTTTACGAGGCCACTAGTAATTAAAATGTGCAACCTATGTTTTTTTTTATATATAACCTATATTTCTTCTTATATATTAATTCATATTGCAGTGAATTACATAACACATCGGTGAACCCCACTTTTACTATGATTTATTATTTTTTACTACATAATTATGTTTTTAACACACTTGCTCATAAAGTGGCAAATAAATTAATGTACCTATTGCTTGCTCATTTCATACAACTTCGTATCTACATAGATAATTTCAACTTATAAGTTTTTAATAAATAAAACTTTCACTCAAATGCAAATTATGTTTTCTTTTTTTTACTTTTTTTTTTAATAATAAAACTTTGAATTCCCCATTTCGTACGTGGCTAAAACGCTATCCGCGAAAAGCCAAAAAAAAGAAACCTCATTCTTTTAGTCTATGGCCGATCGCCATTGTTAGATGCGCGCGCATATGAAAACTGATGAATTATTCCCGCCATTGCGAAAAAAAATACACAACTCGTTTTCACTGTTGAAATTATAGTTATTTTTAGTATTATTTTATTCTCAAGTGTGTTGAAAAACGTCGTATGATACACGTGTGTGTTGATGATACCGTCCTCGGCTCTCTTAAGAACCTCGCCTAACGGCTCGGTTCTCAATGGCGCCTCGGCGGTAATCACCAACATTACACACTTGTACCATAATGTACTATTAACTCATATGTAGGTAATAGCGTTCGACCTAATTTCATATTCTGATTTAGGGCTGCTGAATTTTTTGCAGTTTCGGAATTACAACGGGTCACTTTTTTATGGGATCAGTGTTGATGCTACGATACATGAGGGGCATTTAAAACCTACTCATAAGTAAAAGTTTTAACTTTAATTGACTATTCGTAAACCTACCAGTTGAGTGCGTCTCGATGTTCCCACGGGGGCGTTCATATTAATATCTGCCACGCTCCGCTTGCCACCGCCGGGTTCGAACCCACGGCCCGATGGGAAACGCTTTTTGTGATGCTTGTAATGATGTGTTTAACTAGAAGTGTGAATCAGAAAAAGTATGGGTGTGGGTTCTTCCCATAATTCTCTTATCCGTATAGTGGGAAACGGTTTTAGGATCGAAGGACCAAAAAACTGTTTTAATACATTTTCCATGTGCCAGTGATGGTGAAACCACTTTGTAAAATACTGGTATTCAGCTACATCTGGTTTGAATGGAAGCCGACACCAATTCAGGGTGTAAACCACCTCATCACAAAGCCGTTAACCAAGCATTCTGTACATCAAACTAAGTAACTTTACGCAAAAAATATTGCTAGGAAACAACTTCTTTTTTTGAGGTTATATATCATGTTTTGTGGTAGAACTCAATGTAACGCACTTAAAACATTGTGCTGATGGATGGATTGAATAGTACGGGGGTCATGGAGGTGTTAAACGTTAAAATCTTACAAAAAAAACTTGTATTAAAAAAAAAACTTGTTAAAAATTTGTAACTTTGACCTCCCATATCTCCGTAACTAGAAGGTTCCCAGGCATGGCGTAGAACAAAAAAATGATCGCAATGATGGGGAGAACAAGTGCCTTTCGGCTTCGTGAAGAGGTGTTTTACACGATTGTATTCTTAACTTTCTGTCTGTTTTTTTTATCCTCATTATCATCATCAGCCCATTTTGTTTGTTCCCACTGCTAGGACACGGTCCTCCTCTCTATGAGAGGGAATGGGCTATATAATCCACATCGCGTAGATGTCACATGTCTTCGAATCTCTAGGACATGCCGGTTTCCTCACGATGTTTTCCTTCACCGTTTTGAGAGCAGTGGTGATGAAATAATAACACAAAGTAATGCGCCTGTCTGGGTTCGAACCCACAACTTACTGTTAGTAAGTCGGGGCCGCCACCATTGCAGGGCCACCGCCGCTGCTGTTCTGTTTAATGGTCTCCCATCTTTTTCACGAAGTTCCTTTGAATCCAGAACCAAAGAAGCCAATGTTATGTTGGTTTTGGCAAAGTCGTTTCACCGGCTACTGACCACTTACCAGACCTTCCTACTAGATCAGGCTTGTAAGTAACAAATGACAGTCGAAAGTATAATCCTCAATTCAGTGGTCTATTAGCGGTAAGCCATGTTTTTAAACAGATTACCAGCTATGTGCGTTTCACATTACTAATACTCTTGTTAACCCCTGTAACAGGACTCGGTCATGTCAATCGAAAGTGCTTTGGGTGTGGTTTCGAACTTATGTCCTTTAAGTTTAAAGTTCATCGACCGTAATATGGATATTTTTAACAAAATATGTACATAAGATCACTGAATTTATTGATGGCACGGTTGGCGCAGTGGTTGAGCGATGGGCTTTTGCGCTGCGTGCTGCGAATTCGATCCCCGGACGGAACAAATATTATTTTGTTTGAACTACAGGTAGTTGTTCTGGGACGGGCTGTCTGTGTATTTGAGTTCAAATGTTTAGTCTGACACAGGTAACGACATTATCGTTAACTTTCGATCGGTAAAACAACAATGAAAAAATTCGAAAACGCAAGTCTCTACATCCAAGATGCGATTCTCGTAAGCAAAGTTATTGCAACCAATTTTTTCGCAAGTTATTGGCCATCGAAAGTCAGCGACTTTGTCGTTATCTAGGTATAAACTGCCACCCCTTTATCTTATATAGAATAGAAATTAGGATTAGGGTAAGTATAGACACACACACACAATACACACACACACAACACACACACACCTGGAGCTCAGGTAATGCTCAGTAATTGCGCTTTCGTGCACTCGACCAATGAGACACATCTAAAAACTAGTATTATCAAGAGGACAGATTTCAATTTTTGTTTATGTGTTTGCTACGATTTAACTCTCAAACTTCTCGACCGATTTTATTATTTATTTTTCACCATTAGGAAACCACGTCTTTACTGAGTAATATCACTACATATTATAAAACAAAGTCTCCCGCCGCGTCTGTCTGTCCCTATGTATGATTAGATCTTTAAAACTACGCAACGGATTCTGATGCGGGTTTTTTTTTAATATTATAGATAGAGTGATTCAAGAGGAAGGTTTTTGTATATATTTTACGCGGGCGAAGCCGCGGGCATCGGCTAGTGGACTATATTTTATTCCCGTACTCCAACGAGAGCGAGAACTACGTGTTGTCCGCTAGGCTTTAAATAATAACAACACATTAGCACCACATGCCACAACCGTCTGCCAAACAAACAAAAAAATCAAAGGTGCCACACATCCCACACAACTGGATACCAACCTAAGGCTTCACGTATCACGTTACCTCCCATTATAACAAGACCCCACTCTTTCTTCACTCAAACCGTCCGTTTTTTATTGAAGAGAATGGACGTGGTGAGGGAGGCAGGGTAGATCAGGGTAAATTGGGTGACAACCTGGATACTACCGTATGGTGACTGATATACGATATTGTTGGTTAAGGAAATCTGCCTTAGCTTGGGAAAAGATTAAATCGAATATCTAGGTAGACACAACTAGTTTATAAAAACAAAGAGTCAATATTTCCTAGATTAAATTTTACGAAGTCAAAACATTTGTCTCAATGACGTCATTAAAATACATGTCTTAAAGACAAAGACACAAAGAACTAAATGTCTTAACAGTAATTTCTGATTGAGAAGCATGGCCAAGGAATTCTGTACTCAAATGGTTATATGAAAACGAGAAAGATATTGTCACCAATCTAAAGACTGACCTCGCAGACCGTTGCCTAACTTCACACATTGAATCTGAAAGTTAGTATTAAGCTGTTTTGTATTTCGGAAAAGCTTAGTGAAACGAAAATAACACAGAAATGATAAGCAATTTAATGTATCTCCTGATACATGTTCACACTGAATCCCTTTAAAAACAATGAAATTATATAACATTTAATGTAAGGTAAGTAAATGTATCCGAATTCCACTTGCGAAATACAAAATATCCAATTCAGAACAAACAACATTGCACCCTAATGCTCCAACGATACGACTCACAATTGAAAAACCATTACCATTTCATATCAGAAGTGGAATTGCTTTTATTGAAAATTGAATTTTGAAACTATAGAGGTAGAGTCCAATTTTCTATTTTCCATTCCTGGAATTGTTTGCTTAAAGATTTTAAAGGTAAAGAGCTAAGAAATAAGGTTGATTTTGGAGTGTTTGAAGGATTCTGATTCGTAATTCGCTCCGCTGCAGTGGGTAATATCGTTATATTGTGTTCTTGGAGATTTTGTTCGTTCCTAGTTTTGAAAGAAGCTCTCGAGGTGTTTTCTTATTGAAAAAAAAACTTTGTATTTCCACAGAAATAATATTCTTCAGTATTTATATTCAATTTAAGGGGTGGTTTCTGCAGAACAAGCTGTAATTAGGGATGTTTTTGATTTAATAATAATATACGTACATAATCAAGTCAAACCGGTCCTACCAAGGGGTATCGTGTGGGTATCGTATTACCTAGTAGTAACTGAGTTATGGAAGTCAGATAGACAGTCGCTCCATGTAAAATACTGGTAGCTGCATCCGGTTAGACTGGAAGCCGACCCCAACATAGTTGGGAAAAGGCAGGCAGATGATAATACGCACATAATCAACCAAACCAGGTTAGGTTTCGCTTATCATGGCTTAAAATAATTCTTTTCTTTTTTCAGGTGTATGAGGATGAAGAATGCAAACTCAGTGTAATGTGAAAAACGTAGCAAGTGGCGTTGTGTTGTTTCTGTCTACCCCCAAGGCAAAATGACGTGATTGATCTTTGAGAATTGATAAACTCTCGTAATATATTTAAAAACTTAGTCTGCCTCGTTTCGTGACTTTGATTAGAAGCCGACCCCAACATAGTTGGGAAAAGGCTAGGCAGATGATGAGTCTGCCTCGTTTCCTTCAATTTTTCGGGATCGATTCCCAGGTTTTTCCGGTTGATGGCAATAGGCTTGCCCCTTATTACATGGGACTTAAATGTAACTGACGAAATGAGGAGTCATGACCAACTCGACATTAAAAAAAACAAAAGATCACGAGTATGTACCGATTCGTTATCGATGCTAAAGCATCATCAAAGGAACTACTAATCATTTCAGTGAGTGTGCACTATTAAGGAGCCTCATCCTTCTGAGGTTATATATGTGGTGTTATGTAGTCTTAAAACTGTTCTAAATCGAGAATATCTGTATTTCCTAAATAATTGATTTTCTACCAGATAATGGTTCTGCACTTCCAGCTAACCGAGGGATGCAAATAGGTAACAACTCAGGTAGTTTCCACCGATCCCACAAATCGATAGTTTATTTAGTTGCCGACTGAGTCTAACTAAATTGGGGAGGTTCACTACTCGGTTCAGACTGTAACTGGGGCTGGCAGAATAGTTTATGCTGTGTGTTAGTTACAAATGGTTGCAATTTTTGTGATATGTTATTGATCTGATAAAAACCACAGCTACCTGTTGAGGTCTTCTTCCAATCTAACCGGATGCAGCTGCTGTACCGTCCGAGACAGGTCTCCCATTTCTTCTGCCACACTTCTCTGTTCTGTGCGTTTGTGCGTCCCTTATCCATACGTTTCCCGCGATCTTGATGAAATCGTCAAGCCAACGCGCGTTTCGGTGGCACCGGATACTGGATGCAGTTTAATAGCAGGACTTTACATAAAGCCCATTTTATTGATAGTATGCACATAATACCCCCTTGGTAAGACTGGTTGTTAGACTTTCGGGCCACTGACTACCTGTAACGACTGTCAAAGATCAGTAGACGACAGTCAGGAACACGGTAAGTTATGATAGTCACCCATCGACGAACAAACTTGGGCAAAGGTCGCTTTACCTTTAAGATCTCCGCGTGCGACTGTCATCATATTGCTGCGAGGTCTGTTGTCCATGAAAAGCCATAACTTCTCAGTAGCAGGGACGCTAATTTACTGAATTGAATAATTCACTAACTGTTTGAGTTTATCATGACCAATTAAGATTAATTTTAATCAATAAATGGATACCCTACGCGTTATATAATAAATATCCATTGTCATACCGTTGGTAATATATTTATTTAGTTGCTGCCAGTTTAGATCGCAATAGCGGTCATTTTTCAAGTAGACAGACAGACAGACAGCCAGACAGACAGACACATAGATAAATTTTATTGCTCTTTCCCTAATATCTCTTCGTACGAAAAAAAAACAAATGAACCAGGTATCGTTTTTCTTTAGAAAAAATGTTGAAGATCACGATAGACGACGGTTCAAGACTTGAACAGGCTTATATTTGGATTTCAAATTTAAGAACTTTAATAAATGTAGGTAGGTCAATGGCAGCAACTGTAGGAAACTGATACTAAAATAACAACAACCTACATTGTTAAATATTGTGAAAACACCCACCCACCCACACACCCACTAAAAATAACTCAGATAACAATTCCAAAAAAAACTCGTGGAGCATATTTTTCATAGTCAATTAAGTGGAAACCAATGCTTACTGACCCGGCAACAATTCGTTACTACTTTGAGTTCTACCACGAATACATAATGTTCACATTCATTTGTGATAGAGAGTAACAAAACACAAACCCACACCTCGAGGAGCTCGTGGCTAAGTAAGTTATAATAAATCTGTGAATGGGTGACAAGGACCAATCATTACATACTGAGCTTCCTCCGTACCTCCGAAAGCACGTTAAACCGTTGGTCCCGGCTGTCATTGGACAGTCGTTACAGGCAGTCAGTGGCCCGAAAGTCTGACAATCAGAAGGGCTATCATATTACCCAGTATTAACTGGGTTGTGGAGGTCAGATAGGCAGTCGCTCCATGTAAAGTACTGGTATTCAGCTGTATTCAGTTAGACTGGAGGCCGACCTCAACATGGTTGGGAAAGGTTAGGTACTCTTTTCAAATCATTTGGTATTGCAATATCATTATGAAATAGCATTAGTACTTTGCTGCCTTAAGTATGGGGGGGGGGGGATAGCGTAGGCCCGACAATAGGTCGTTGCTTACTATACAAAAACGTAGAACAATGTTTGTTTTTTTTTTAATGTCCCGCCTCAAACATCCCAGTAAGTTTAATTACCACATTTCAGCACTAACTCTATGTGAGTTAGTGCTTTAATTATTTACCACTAAAATTCCTATTTAACTGCAGAAACATTACAAAGCGAAATATTTCATAATTTCACGCCGTTATAACTAAAAGTTTGGATCGATGAAACTGAATTTGCCGACGCAATAGGGTTGACAAAACTATTTCGATTAAATTTTAGTCGAAACTCGGTGATTGTGTAATGACTCGCATGATTTCTGGTTCAATGCATAATGATAATCTGTTTTTATGTCAAAATTAAAGCTGAGTTTGGACAAAAGTGTGCTAATGTCAGTACTAATTAATTTTTCTATTAAAATACTAGTAAGATAAAACTGATTCAGATGCACAGGAATCATTAATTACAAACATAATTATAATGTCATCATCATCGTTATCTACGTGCCTTTTCCCAATTGTATTGGCTTCCTATCTAACTAGATGCCATGCGACTTCTTATTTGACATCCACAACCCAGATACCACTGAGTTATACGATACCCCTTGGTAAGACTGGTCGTCAGACTTTCGGGCCACTGACTACCTGTAACGACTGTCAAAGATCTACTAATGCCAGCTGGTGACCAACGGCTTAACATGCTTTCAGAGGCGAGGAAGAAACTCGTTATGTCATGCATACATGGTCACTCATTTACGGACTGACTTAGACAAGTGCGGCTTGACCTTATTACCTTTGAAGATCACTACGAGTTACTATATTTTATTTAATATGACCTCTTCCTACATAGACATAAGATCACTATTGTAATTGTCTATGGCTTAAGGTAGTAACCAATACAGCCACATTAGTAAGATGTTGCGTTGGAAGACCTGAGTGGACCGATGACCTGGTGAAGGTTGCAGGAATCCGCTAGGTGCGAGTCGCACGGGACCGGTCAATGTGGCGACACTTGGGGGAGGCCTATGGACAGCAGTGGACGTATTTCGGCTGAAATGATGATGATGATGGTGATTCATTAATGTTAGATTCCATGTATATAACATAGATTAAACTAAAACTACGCACTTTGTAATAAACTCCATTATAATGTTTATTCAAAAACTTGTTCTTTTCCGAAACTTCTTTTTTCCTAACCTCGTTTGAAAGAATCACAGTACTTAGGTACCTTTTTTTCTCACAAAAAATATAGTTTGAAACTCATAACGAACTCATTACAAAACTAAATTAAAATATAATATTTTCTAACATAACAGTACCAACCCTGGACCAGTAATAACCGGTTCCAACTGGTTTTAACTAGTTCGCTCCGGTAGTGGGAATTTTAGTATTAACATAAACATGTTATATGTAATTGCGGAGTGAGGATGGATTGTATCTTCAAGCTTTATAGTGGAGGATTTGGGGGTGAAAATGTAGGAGCATTTAATTTTGCAAGGGATGAAAATGGAAGTATGAAAATTCAGTCCTCTGTCATCATGGAGAAGTAGAGGGTCGTATGGGAAAAAGAAGTGGCTACTACTAAATACAAGCAAGATGTTCAGACGGTAACTATAATAGATAGGAACTATGAAGTTAAAAATAGGAACCTTTTACGGTCCTTGGAGTTGTTAGTCCACTCACTACTCTTCTACATATAAAATGGACGTCTTATGCTATTTTGTATGATTCTAGACCCCTTTTATCAATACGTGATAGAACAAAAACAAACTAATTTCGTCCGTCAGATAGATTTCGAAAAAAATATTTGGCACTGTTTTTTTCTGCTTGTTTACGTAAACCAAAATTGAAGTGTGTCGAAAACTCGTGTGACGTCACATGTCAAAGTAAAGTCACAAGCCCCACTCTGATACGTTTCATCTTTGTCATATTTTATTGATTTTATAAAACAAAAAAACACGTATCCATTGATATCAATGGACGTATCTAATATTTTTTGATAATCTAACTGACGGACTAAACAGAATCTTATTTTTTTAATCAGGAACATCCCATATTGTAGATTATGCGACTGTGTGTGGCTTTTAAGTAATTTAATTTAAGGAAACATGTATCAAAATCGTCAAATACGCTTGCAATACAATTGTGGTTGTCGATAATTTACAATTTGTTGGAAGCAACCCATTCACCCGTGACTTTTTTCAGCTCACGGATACGGAAAACCTCGAAAAAAAAAATACAACAAAAGCGACAAAATTCAAAGCAGTATTTATTTAATCCAATCGCGTAACATTTGACATTCACGTACGGTCGCACACGCAAGTGTTATCGCCGAATTTTATTTTATTCATTGTACTGTGTTGTCATCAATTCTTTTTTGTGGACAATCACATTTGTCGCTCACTGTACTTATTTGTATAGGTTTATTGTTTCGCTGTATTTTAGTTCATGTTAAACTTTTATGTTTGTTTATATGTATTTAGGTGAAATGGTGACCTATATTATGTTGCATTTACGTCAGTAGTCGGGATTAAAAGTAGAGATTAGTTTTTTTTTTAATTATAACCAAAAATAAGTCGTTTTTAGACCAAAGTGGAACTGTGTGTGGTTTTCTGAAAAAAAAAATACTCAGTATGTTTTAATATTAATCAAAACAAACCTGAACTATTAGTTTTAAAATTCCTATTTTTTGCCTTTCATAGTTCTCTCCAACAAAGAAAAAGTTTTTCAAAAAACTTTTATTAAGAGGAAAATTGTGTTTTAAAAGGAACACTAAAAAAACTAAAACTGTGAAACACTCTAGTGCAGACATTTTTAAAACTTTCTAAAGTTCAGGGATTGTTTTAAAACACTGAACTTCCCTTTTCATAACATAGAAAATGTATTTCGTAAAATAGAAAAATCTAAAAGATTAGTTTTTAATGACATAAAAGCGTCTTAATCAATTTAATTTTAAACACATCATCACATTTTCAATATACAAAAAGGTAGTGTTGGAAATACAACTCTGGGCCGGCAGTCTCGATATAGATAGCGACAAAATCGCTATCTTTCGATTGCTAATAACGAACGAATTAATTTGGTGTCAATAATATGCTTGCGGGAAACGCGTCTAGGATGTAGAGACTTTCATTATTCGCAAGCATTATTATTACAACCGAATTTATTCGTTAGTAATCAGCGTTCGAAAGTAAGCGATTTTGTCGTTATCTCTGTCGAGACTGCCGGCCCTGGGCCGTTATTAGGCATTCACATAACAAATCAAATCAAATCAAATCAAATCAAATCAAATCATTTATTTGCAATGAATGTAGGTTACATTAAAATACAGGTGGAATAGAAAGGAGTGAGCCATGTACATTCTGCCTGAAAATAGGCACGCAAAAATTTCTAAAAATTGTTAAGAATAGAAAAACAAAAAAAAAATATTAAAATAGTGTTACAAATTATTAAAATGTCCCAGTTAGAATTAATGCAATTATACGTATACATTAAATAAATATTGAAAAAATGTCAAGTTAAAATTAAAATGTTACGCCATAATAAATTACATTTTAACTGTTATTATTAAGTATCATGTGTACATGTTCAAGATAATATTAATAATATTTAATAAACACATAGATTATTAAAAAGTTTTGTTCATTAAAAAATCATTAATAGAATAATAACATTTGTCTGTTAGGAAGGTCGCTAATTTCTTTTTAAAGTTTTTAATGGTATCATTTTTCAGAACATCTGGCAATTTGTTGTAAATAGTAGGACCCATACAAATAACACTTTTCTTCAATAGTGCTGTGTTACAGGACTCGATTTTTAATAAATTTTTGTATTGGTTTCTGACAGGTCGTTTTCTAGTTTCGGTCATCGTGGGAAATAGGTTTTTATTGGTCTTTACAAACATGGCCATTTCAAAAATATACAATGACGGAAATGTGAGAATTTTGAGGGACCTAAACTTTGGTTCGCAACTGTCTGTGGTCTTCAACCCACACATCGCTCTAATGCAACGTTTTTGCGCCTTGAATATGTACTCCCTTGAGCTGCAATTGCCCCAGAAAATAATACCAAATCTTAGAACTGATGCAACCAGACCATGATAAGCTACCAATGTTGTTTGAATGTCAACTTTCCTGGACAACTTTGAAAGAACATATGCCGCTGTATTCATCCTTTTGCAAATTTCCTCTGCTTGTGACTTCCAATTTAGTTGTCTGTCAATGTAAATCCCTAAGAATTTTGCTTCGTTAACTTGGTCAATTTTTTGTTTATTGCAGTCTACAGATACTTCTTTTAAAATTGTGCGTTGATGGAAGTGCATTATGTTAGTTTTTTGCAAGTTTATCAACAAGTTGTTTCTTTCAAGCCAATGTACGATCTCTTCCAGGGTCTTGTTTATGTCCCGTTCATAGCTATCTGGATGTTTACATTTTATTACCACGGTGCTGTCATCGGCAAAAAGCACCATTGGATTGTGAACTTGTCGTGGCAAGTCATTAATATAAGTTAAGAAAAGGGGTGGCCCAAGGACGCTACCCTGCGGCACCCCATATTTTATTGTCCGTCCTTCGGATCGGTATGTTCTTTCTGTCTTCGTCTTAGGGCAAATTCTAGTAATTTCCGTGTACTGTTTACGGTCACTAAGATACGATTTAATAAGATTGAGCACGTTTCCCCTTATGCCATAAGCGCTTAACTTGTTTAGTAGAATTTCGTGGTCGACGCAATCAAAAGCTTTTGATATATCTGTAAAGATTGCGCAAACAGGTATTTTGCTATCGACGTTTCTTAAGATAATATTAAGCAGATCAAAAATAGCTGTATTTATGCTTCTGTTTTTCCGGAAACCTTTTTGTTCATTACACAAAATGTCATACTTAGATAAGAAATTGTTAAGTAATTCGCAGATTAACTTCTCTACTACTTTGGACAGTATCGAAATTAAGGCTACTGGTCTGTAATTAGCTATTTCTTCCTTTTTATTTTTCTTATAAAGTGGTTTGACTATAACAGTTTTTAAGCTATTAGGGAAAACCCCAGAATTTATGCTGAGATTAATAATATGGCTGAGATGTACAGCTATATTGTTCGCCACAAATTTAACAACTTTCGTTGCTATGCCGTCACACCCAACGCTGTTTTTGTTTTTTAAAGACTTAATTGCTCTTATTACGTCTTGGGGTAAAACTGGGGCCATAAACATTGAGTTCGGATTTTTCGGAATATTACTAGTTTCGTATGACACTTGGGGTGACTGTTGAATCTGGTCAATGAAGTAGTTGTTAAAGATGTTGGCAATCTTCTGAGGATCCGTTATTACTGTGTCATGTAGTCTTATTTGGGAAATTGGATCGCAAATGTGTGTTTTGTTATGTATGACTTGCCAAGATGCTTTTGATTTATTATCTGAAGCTTGTATAAAATAGTTATTCTGTGATTTTTGAGTTAATTTGATAATTTTTCGAAATTTTTTGGAGTAGTTTTTAAATTTGTTTTTATTTTCGTTAGTTGGCCTAAGTCTGTATCGCCATAATAGGTGACGTTGCTTTTTACTGCACACGCGTATTCCTCGAGATACCCATTTGACTTTTTTGTGTGGTTGTATTATTACAAATTTATAGGGAAAGCACAGGTCATACAGTAAACGGAATTCTTCCAAGAAAATATCATATGCTACATTTACATTCTCCGTATTGTATATTTCGGAGAACGAGATGCAGCTAAGATGATTATTAAACTTAACAAGGTTTTCTAGCGACAAATCTCGTTTCTTGATTCGCCAAGATTTTAATCTATATCTATAACAAAACATCACGCCTGTAATCCCTGAAGCGTGAGGCAGAGGTTTACCAACCGGGTACAGAACCAGAATACGTTTGCTAGGCTGCTGACAAAGTCCTGATGGAAAACCCACTAACACTGAATAACTTGCTCAGCAGTCGCGTTTCTTTCAACTAGAAAAACAGAAAACAGAAACGTGAAAACAGCCAAAAAGGTACTACCAAGTTCACAGCAACTTCATAACTCAGGGCACAAGGGTGAAAACTGGTCGACCGTCAATGAGCACGGTAGTACCTACCTCCTAAGCTACAAAAACACCAACAAATATTACAAACATAACCCATGGATTATAATAATCCTCCCATTACCCACACTCCAATCACACTTATAGAGGTGCACCGACTTGCGGCACTAGGTGGTACCACGAATGGGTGCACCTCTATAGTACCACGCCTTAGTCTTTATCTTGGCACTTACCTCGCCGAGAAGTGCCAACGCAATTAGTGTTGGTGCCTGAGTACGTTTGTTTTGAAACTCAATGACATTATATAGTGTTTGGTAATGGTTTTGTAAGCGCGATGGTTTGGGGGTGAAAGGGGTGAAGAAAATAGGGGGTGGAAACATCCATATTTAAAAAAAACATTTGTATACCTATCTTAGTTGATTGCAAGGAAAGTCTGTAATGATCAATTTATTTGGCTTTTAATGAAAGCTTGACAAACAGGTACAACATTCTATAAAATTTGTGTTTTCAATGATAGAAACATTCACATCGCTATTTTTTCAGTAAAGTCTTATTGTATAAAAGACATGAAACACAATGAAATACCTACTTATTATCAGTTGCGTCGGTGAAGGAAAACATCGTAAGGGAGATATTCTCGACGGCGTGTTAAGTCAAGCATAACAACAGCATAAAAACTTTGACACCAGATTAGGCAGTAACCACACGACAAAGGAAAAAATCAAATCTTTTAATTACTTATTATCTAGATAATAATATCATACGAATCGTTCCAAACTGACACTTTAATTTGACAAGCGTAATTCAGTTCCCAACCCTACTACTGTGCATGCCAAAACGCAACGAAGCCATAAATCACGCAAAATCTCCAGGCCAAGGTTAGTCCAAACTAAAAACCTAACCTGTCACCCATACATCCCGAACTGCCCCCATCGATCACCGCCAAAAAGGAACAAAACTGTAGTTTCACCCCCATGGGAGTCGCAAATCCAGGTGTTCCGATGTTCGGGAACTTTGATGTAGAGCGCGGCGCGGCTACAAATCACGTGGACCTTTATAGGCGACGCGAGTTCAGGGTTGACAGCTTTGGGGGTGAGGGGGTACACGTGGGGGAGAGGGGGATGGAACTTAGTTTTCTTTAAAGAGATTTTTGAACAGTACCTCGTGTATTATGTGTCCTTGCAAGTGTATTTTAAAAGGATCTACGTTGATCATTGATGAAAAGGGCTAAAAAGATGATCATGCTGCGCTATCCTCCAAAATACATTACGATAATAAGGGCAGCAGAATGATTGATGATAGTCTAAGTGTTTACTTAGACATTCTAAGAGGCCATTTATTGTGACAGTCGGTCATAATCGCATTATTTTTCAAATCTATGACGTAATGAATAATTATCGTTAACTTCATTTTCCTCCTTATGTATGTGATTCTAAACAAACCTCACCTACTTATCCAAAACTAAAACATACTATTACAACAGCCTTAGACAGACTAGCCACACACCACTCAAACAGCAGACAGTCAATGGCGTGACATCCCTATTAGACCCACCAAGCTCACATGACAATGTTTAATTCACATCGTTATCATTATCTTTGGCTGGTTTGCAAAATGGTGGACTGGGTATCAGTAGCAAATGGTAAATGTAAAAGGTAAACCGGAGTACTCGTACATACCTTTTCTTGCCTTTTCATAGTTTTTGTTGGTTTATTTAAACATTTTGAATTATAAATCTTAGAGAGTACGATCAGCCTCGTTTAAACTTTCTCAAAACCAACAAATACAATAACAGCCCCAGACATACTAACCACACGTCACTCAACCATCAGTCGCGTGACATCCCTATTAGACCCGCCACGGGCGGACGCGCTCGCATGACACTGTTTAATTCACATTACGAGTATCTCTCAGATTCACTGATGCATTTAAATCACTGGTGGGATTGCACAATGGTGGACTGGGTATCTGGGTATGAATATAAAGGGTGTAAAACACCTCTTCACGAAGCCGAGAGGCACTTGTTTTCCCCGTCATTGCGATCATTTTTTTGTTCTACACCATACCTGGGAACCTTCTAGTTACGGAGATATGGGGGGTGAAAGTTGAAACTTTTTGACAACTTTTTTATTAAAAAAGTTTTTTTTGTAAGATTTTAACTTTTAACACCTCCACGACCCCCGTACTAATCAATCCATCGATCAGCACAATGTTTTAAGTGCGTTACATTGAGTTCTACCACAAAACATGATTTATAACCTAAAAAAAAAGTTGTTACCCAGCAATATTTTTTACGTAAAGTTACTTAGTTTGATGTACAGAATGCTTGGTTAACTTGAACGCAACTACTGTAACTTGAGCAACTGAAAATGCTTTGTGATGAGGTGGTTTACACCCTGTATTTATTGAAGCTTAAATTGTAAATGTTCTACTTCTAGTTAAAGGTTGATAGATTCTTATAAACACACAAGTAATGAGCATTCATTATCATTGCCCGTGGACGGATGATCATCTATTTCTTATCGAGTTTCCTCTGTGCCTCGGAAAGCACGTAAAGCCGTTGGTTCTGACTGCCATTTGTAGGTCAGACAGTCGTTACAGGTAGTCAGTTGAATTCTGACTGCTAGTCTAGTGGGGATCGGTAATTAACTTACGGGGATCGTACTACCGGGATAAAAAGTTGTGTGTATGTTGTTGTTGTTGTAGCAGTTGTTTCGTAAGTATTAGGTTATAAATTATCTGTGTGCCAAACATTCAGTAGTTTTTGATTGATAAAGTAACAAATATCCATCCATCATCACAACCTTTCCTATTTTTATTAGTTTAAGTAAAAGTTACATAAAATAAGAAGAGTATAAACACTAATAGACTTTCAAAATAATATGTAGGCTGTCTGTCATTTAATTGCTCCAGGATAATATGCAACAATGCGAATGCCAACATAAAAAATCCGCAAAAAATCTTAATCTATTAATAGATTGGCCACTTTAATCAATTAGCCCTCTTAACCCGTATATAACTCATCCCCCACATAATCAATAGATACAATACATCTTCCTTCCGACCAGTCATCACTCACGGTACGGTTAGCATAAAAACCGATGCTCGGTGACTAATGACAGTAGTTTCGGTGAACGCCCCGTGCGGCATAAATCAAGTGCTGCCGACGCTACCGACGGGCCATCCGATACTAAATTAGTTTTAACTATATTGTAGGGTAGTGGTTTAGGTGGGAAATTAACGTGGGTAGTTTTTAAAAGTGTTGTGAAACTGGGAATTTTGTTATTTGGAGGAGGTTGGTCTGTGGATGAGTGACCACCCTTACATACCAAGTTTCCGTGCCTCGGAAATCACGTTAAGCTGTTGGGCCCTGCTTTCATTTGTAGATCTTTGTATACCTTTTGAGTCAGTGGCCCAAAAAGTCTAACAACCATTCTTACGAAGTGGTATCGTATTACCCAGTCCTAACTGGGTTGCGGAGGTCAGATAAGCAGTCGCTTCATGTAAAATACTAATGTTCAGCTGCATCCGGTTAGACCCCAACATGGTTAGGAAAATTGAAGAGTGCGAAAGAGTGCAGGGTGGCGCAAGGGAGAGACCTATGTCCAGCAGTGAACGGAGATAAGTTAACTGATTGATGCATTTAGAAAAGTTCACTAGGCCCTATGGCTAACATATTATTAAATAAAGTCCTCCGCTGCGTCTGTCTGTCTGTCTGTTCGCAATAAACTCAAAAACTCTTGCACCGATTTTCATGCAGTTTTCACAAGTGGATACTTAGAGTGATTCTCGAGGAAGGTCTTAGTATATAATTTGTACGTTGGCAAAGCCGCGCGCACATGGTATCTGCCGTGATTTTCAATTATTCTGAGTACCTAGCTGAATACCGCCTGAACTAAATTATTGGAAGCTCAGAATAATTGATAGTCACGGCAGATATTCCGTAAGTAACAGCATAAGTTTAGTTATGAACTGTGATAGTTTAAAACGGTGTCTAAGGCCTGAATTCTTCCTCCGGGCTGAGGGACTGTTCGAAAGAGATACCGTGGCCCCGAACATAAAGGGCGAGGAAGGAACATGGATGGGTTTTAGTCAGTGAAAGTCTGACACTCCTCGCTCCGCCCAGAGAGGGAGGGATGATTTCCCATTCGAAAGAAAAAAAGGGCCTGAATTCTTGTCGTACTGACTGCTAACGTCAGCGTTGCAGTATGGTGCTATTTAAAACACAACGTATACTCGTACTCAACCGACCATGCGCGACTGACCATCAGCGCGACAAGAATTCAAGCCAAAGGCTAATATTGTAAAAGTACTTTTGGCCACGATAATCAGAGCCACTGGGCTACAACTACTCTACACAATTCCGCCTACAGCAGACGGAACTATTTCAACTTTCTGGTATTCCTACCGTTAAAACCACAGCCCCAAAAAAACGCTCAAACTCCAAACACTAATACATAACCCGACCACGTAGAATGAGCCCGCGTTAGTACGGACGTCCAAATTGATGAGGTGCCACTAAATTCTGCCGGGTTATTGCCAAAGTTCCGACTATGATGTCAGTTTCTTTGAAAAACTATCGCGAGTGGCTCCAATGTTTGTTTTTGTGTGAATCCGAGGACTGCGGGAGTTTTTATTCTGTGGTGAGTTGGTTCAAGCTTTTATTGATCAGCCTGCGTTTTTTCCCACTTCATGAATTACAGTCCTCAATGAAGTAACAGACAGCGGTTATCAAGCCTGCTTATTGCGTTTTGTTGGTAATAGTGTCAGTCTATCCGTGTTAGTTTTACAATGTTTTATTGACATCACTTATTTTAAAATCTGTTTTCTCGAAACCATTATGAACACAATTAATGGGGTATTTGCAGACCCACAGCGAATGACATTCACTCGATTCTCAAATACTTCTACTTTCTATAATCCCAGTCACAAGAATCTATAAATTTTGTAAACACACATCCGGGTTCGCAACCTTTAGATCAAATAAACAAATGACAGCGTCACGTCAGCGTAAACTTACTTCAAAATGGCGGCCCAAATGTAAAAAAAATTATAAACTCCCAATGTTGAAATTGCTTGTTAGTTTCGTATTGAATTTGGGATTATTTGTTGTTGATTGAATTGTCGCTATCATTACCAGCAAAACCAAAAAAAAACATCCACGCCTAAATAAACATGCGAAGACCCGTCAGTAATAACCGCGCCGCCCACCTGTCAACTGAACCCAGGCTGAAATCCAGCTGTCCAATTCGCAGCCTCCTCTAATTTGCGCTGAAATAAAAAAGGGCGCCCCCTCTCCTCGCCTAATTGCATTATTTAATTTCTAGACTAATTTTATTTCTCTTTTTCCTTAACTGACGGTATCAGTTGTTCTCGACTCAGTTTTGAGTCGTTTTTGTGGAGCGAGAATTTTATTCTTCTATATATCAAATGACCTGAAAGTCTGTTATCCAGTCTTACCAAGGGGTATCGTATTACCTAGTACTAACTGGGTTGTGGAGGTCAGATAAGCTGCTCTATAAATAAGTTGCTCTATGTAAAATGCTGGTAGGTATTCAACTATATTTGGTTAGACTGGGAGCCGACCTCAACATGCAAATTGGTTCTCCGAACGACCTTGGATTTTCACGAGTTTTCCAAGATGCCCATTATTCAGAGTTTCCTAATATTGTCACAACAACCAGTCCCGTGGTGCAACTAAAGGAATCCTTGTACGTACCTTCAACAGGTCCAAAGTCCATCTTTTGGAATGAATTCCTACACTGTGACTTTCAAAACTCGGTCACAACGCCAGGATTTAAAACATCTGATCAGAGATCCGTGTGTCCTGCCCATTGTCCCCGCTACATTGTTCGAGCTGCGATACTCCACATTTCTAATTTGATCACGCCGGAAAACTTCGAGTTGGGTCAGCTCATGGATGTAACTGAAAACTAGTATTTTAAATTAAATTTTACATGTTGCGTGAATCCGCTGGATGCGAGTCGCACGGGGCCGGTCGATGTAGCGACATTGGTCTATGTCCAGCAGTGGACGTCTTTCGGCTGAAGTGATGATGATGAACTACCTATCTGACCTCTATCACACTTCTAGTAATTTATTTAAACGGAAAAGCCTGACCAGCATAATAAAACATCTAAATTCGAGTTGTCATAGTAACCAGCAGATTAGACAACTGTCCACGGGGGTTAGAGCGAGGGACTGAACTAACACAATTACTCCGGTCATTACTGACGATACGTAGCTTTCGTTTTCACTCACCGCGTGGGGGGTCGGCAGAATGGCAGATTTTGAAGCACGTGGACGTACGTAGGGAGGTATATGGTCTCATAATGTTAACCAAATCAAACTCTTGTTGCAAAGTTCACAGAAATAAGAAGTTGATAGATTTTAAGATAATTTCAATGCCAATGTATGAAGAAGAGTTATTTCGTTATAGTTTTTTATCAATATTTTGAAAAGAATATACAGAAAAACCATTAATTTACACTGTACTGCCCGTGCTGCATAAACAATGAGGTAGGCACGAAAAGAAAAATTAGAAAATGCGTCACATCCACGCAAAACGTATTTCCGGAGTTGACAAATATTATACAAATCTACTTAAGTCATCTACTGATTTACGCCTGAGAACTGGATAAAGTTGCCATCAGTTGTTAGATTGTTTTGTGTTTTATTTACCATGTGGATAGAGCCCTCGCTAAAACTTACCCACCTCGTAAAATTACATCCGATGTAATATACCTAAAAAAGCGTAAAAGTCAGCACAAATTGGGTTTTTTCACAAGTACAGCGGCAAAAGATTCGCTCCAGAAGAATTACTAAGTCGTTAGTGCCAAGCACACAGGGGTTATATTTGCTTGGCATTATTTAGAGATTATGTATTTGGTATGGAAGTCTTAATTTGCATAATCAGTCTATAATATTCCCACTGCTGGGACACAGGCCTCCTCAATTCGAGAGAAAGGGTCCGATAATCGACCCCACTGTTCCATTTAGTCTTCGAAGTTTTACAGAACATGCCAGTTTCCACATCAAGTTTTCTTCCATGGTTCGAAAGCATAACATTTACTTAACATCACGCCTGTAAACCCTGAAGAGTTAGCCAGAAGTGTATCTAATAGTACACCCACGCTTCGCCATTTACGGCTGCTATTGAGAAATTCCTAATGGAAAACCCAATTTAACTTTTCCCGACCTAGGAATCGAACCCTGGACGCTCAGCAGTTGCGCTAAGCACCTTATAATTACGGAAATACTTGTGTAAGATAATAAACTTTTTCAGTAAAAAGTGAGTAATATTTTAGTCTTCATTAGTATCAACAATGTTGTGGTGTACATAGGTTCAAGACCTAAATAAATACAAATAATAATGATCTTTATTTATATTTGTTTTGGTATCCTAATAGTGTCGATTCGGCAGTAATGATAATTATGATGTCGTATTCTATAGGTACCTTATGACATCTCATTAGGTAAGTCACGATGACCGCCATTATATAACTTTAGAAGCCCGAATGCGCGACGCCTATACAAGGTGTTAAAGTAGTCGTGTGCCGTAGCTTAGGGGTAGGTTCAGTAGAATAAAAAAACCTAGGCTAAATAAAAAAAAAACAATTGCATGATCAACCTAATTAAGTATCTACTAACCTAAAATAGCAATTGTTTAGAATTACATTTATTTATTTGTTTATTAATCAAATCAAATCAAATCAAATCATTTATTTCTTTGCAAACATGGGTAATTGGTACATAGATGTTACTGTTATTGTTTGATTAATGCTTTAATTACACAACGTCGTAGCGCCCATTTTGCGCCAGTTAAGGTACTTACTAGGGTAAGTACCTTAACTGGCGCAAAATATAAAGCATTTAAACAAATAAAATAATATAATTATTATATTTTTTCTTAGGTCCTAATACTGAACCTACCCCTAAGCTGTGTATGGCAAGCGACTACTTTAACACTCTATATAACGAGAATACGAACGATTTTGAATCGAAAATAAAACTTTTTTATAACATTTTTGTTTTATTCTAATTTTAAAACTAACACTCCTCACAAACTTTTGCATTTATGATGTGTTCGGTTCTCTCTGCCTCACATCTCCATCTGGTGGAGTCCGGGACTTACGATTGGTAGGCCGTGGGTAAGGACCCAAGCATTACTTTGTGAAATTTATTTCATCACCATTACTCTCAAAACGGTGAAGGAAAACATCGTTAGGTAACCGGCATGTCCTAGAACCAAAATATCGAAGACATGTGACATCTACAAACCCACTGGGCTAGCATAGTGGATAATAAGCACTCCACTGGGAAAATTGTATCCTTATTATACAAAGTTTCGTGTTTATACCGCGCGTTTGTGCAAGCCCCAGAACGTTACAATTTAAATATAAAATGAAATAACATTACATAATAAATCAGCAATAAGTCTACTGTAAATACATGATTGATCCCACAAAGAACACATTAACATCACTCACATAACGATATTTACCCACCCCACTAATTCCAATATTAAAATATTTATCGAATCGAAAGCGCAACACAAATACAACACTATTAATTTCGGACAAAAGTCACAAATTACAGATTCGGCCAAACGTAAGTATAAAGCGAAGTATTCGAATTGAACGATATATAATTCAATTGTTAATTAAAAATTGGGAACGCGACGTTGCACCAGAAATGCTTAATTGGAAACTATTGTGTTTTAATGTGTATCGTAGGATTGTAATTTGTAAATAATTGGGGAAGGTACGTGTGCTGTTATTACGGCCGACAGTGCACTGATGGATTAATTTTGATTGAGTTGTTCTGTTGCCCATTGAGCTGGATGAATGAGGTGTACATCAGATTCTTTATTAATTACGTAGTCCCGTTTTTGTTTGCGTTTCAGTTCAATTGTGGTTCTCTTTGTGATTCAAAAATTTCAGATTTTTGAGTGGGTGAAGTTACCTTTAAACACTTTATATGCTTTGAGTTGAGGTCTATGCTTGAGCTACACATTATGTGAACTGACTGGATCAACATCATCGTCATTCACAGCCTGACTTCACCCATGTTTGGGTACAGACCTCTGTTTGTGCCAAGCTCCACGCTCTTGTGCCAACCTCATCCAGGATATTCCCGCTAACTGACTAGATAGATCATCTTAAATGAGAACTCATCTGCACGCTCCCTCATACGACAAGTCTCTGTTAGTTTCGGTATTACTTCTCAGAGTTGAATAAAAACACCAACCTCACCGACCTCCTCTAGTTTTAATACAGAATTTTATGAGTGACGTCTAGAGTGTTTTAATAGCCTACTAACAAAATACGATATTATTTCATTCACTAAAATAAATTGAATCTGAGGTCAAAAGAATTCTGCTTAGTAAAGCAGGACCCAAATCTTTGTTGCCAATTTAAATAAGTCAAACAGCTATCCCTCCAAACAATTTAAATTATATTTCAAAAGTAACATAAAAACCTTCGTTGAAAAGAAAACACGTCCATACCCAAATTATCCTTTACAAAATATTCGTAAACTTCAACAAATCAGTTTACATGGTTTGCATAACAAAAACAAACTTGAATCATAAATAACAAATGGCCGAACGGTTTTTCTTGAAAAATCCTTATATTTCATTATTCTACACATGACTATCCTAGGGGCACAAATTTGGACCCTCGTCAGTTCACGTCAAACTACAGATATTTGACTACGGGGCTTGAAAATATTGGTTCTGCTAACAAACACTGTAGGTACTCAAGTTCGAACCAGAAGGGTAAAGTTGAAGATCTTTGAAAAATCGTAAGTTCTCACCTTGTTTTGTCATGAAATATCTTAAACAAATATCATCATCACAATTACAATGGTCAAAAGGTCAGGAAGTGTAGAGAACCTATAATACACCCTTTCTTGCACCCACATTTGGCAAGAAATGTTTAAGTCTTATGTTAGAAGGAACCAGGTTATTATCACTAACTGGGCAAAAGCTGTGATTCCAGGGCCGCTGTTACTGAGAATTTCTTGATGGAAAAACCATAATTATACTGAGCCCGACTTGGAAATCGAATCCAGGACCCTAGGTCACGCTTTCAACTACGCTAACAACATCAGCGAGGCAGTTCAAGGTTTAGTTCAAAGACAAACACAACTACAATAGAACAAAAAAAAAGAAAAAAAACTGAATAAAGTTGTTCTCAAGTAACAGAGGTTGCGTTTGAATATGAAAGAAAGATGACCGTTCGTTTCTTAGGGGTAGACTCCGAAACCGCTACCCTTGTCATTGCATGTCAAACTGTTGATACTTGGTCCGCAGTTCAAAACACATTGATTTTAGTTTCTGTGGAGAGAACTTCTGATATTACTACGGGGATTATGATGAATGTTTGTTTGCATATACCTTTGTATTACGTTCATAAACTTTAGGTCCATTTTTGGATTTTTGTATTCCTACCTTTGTCCCATGTTATTCGTGGTTTGCGCAACACGTTTTATTTCTTCCATTCTCTCCTGTCAACAGTCAAGCTATCATTCACTCCTTTTTCCTTCATAGTATCCTCACTCATTTCATTCACTTTTCTTTGGTCTTCCTCTCGCTCCCGATCCATTAATCTTTATATTCATCACTCTTTTATTCAAATGCGATTCATCCCTCCTTATTACACGTTTCAAGACAGTCAAGCTAAAAATCAAGCTTTTCAAGCATTAAAAAAAGTTTATCAAGGCCGATAATTGAAAATTCCATACTAAGCTTTAATTTAGGCTTCCACTTAGATATATCTTAGTGTTAATGAAAACAGTCTTATCCAAGATTAACTACATGCCTGTAACAAAATGTACCTATGTGAATGATGTGTAGGTACGTAAAGTAGATAGTAGGTAATACTAATCAACCCAATTCGTGTATTGATGCCAAGCAAAGGGCCTCAGGCGATAATCTACAGGGTGAATTTGAATAAATGCGACAAAATGAAATGGGAGCTTCAAATACAGTAACATAGTAATTATAAACTGTTTTTTCTACTATCTAAATCGTTAAAAAAAATTACGCGATTATCGTTTTCAAAAGGTCCATTGATGTTATTATCTTATTTAAGTACGAATTATCGGTATTCCCGTTCATAGCGGTCATTTACCTAATTTAGCCTAGTTTCTAATGTAAGTATCGCGCGACGTTGCCAAACCTCGCATGTGCGCCAGCGCTGACATCCCTTCCCGGCGACCGCGCGCCGCCCACTACCCTTCCTTCGTTCATTAGAATTTTACATTTGATATTTTATACATTTTCTTGACAACACGTATTATTGTATATTTAAATTTGTCGCATCTATTCAATTTCACCCTGTATAGCGCTGTGTAAATGCCATAGCTGTAATTACATTTGGCTGTAATTAATTATATTTAGCCTGTTAGCTATGATTGTTAGTAATTGTCATATTATATAGCCGCCGGTTATGGTCTTTGTGAAAGGGTTTGACTAGGGAACTATACTATCACCGTTGTTATTTCTGTCAGAAAAAAATACTGCACCAGGTGTGCGGAAAATTATAGGATTGCCTTAGTACGATCGATCGATCTACGTCTCGCCTCCGCCGCCTCGAGTTGCTGAGACTTGTAAAGCCTCAGAATTATATAATCTGCCTAGCCTTTTCCCAACTATGTTGAGAGTGGCTTCCAGTCTAACTGGATGCAGCTGAATACAACCATTTTACATGGATTGACTGCCTATCTGACCTCCACGACCCAGTTAGTGCTGGGTAATATCCTTCGACTTTATCAGAGCTTTGAGTGACGCACGTGCGTGTCGCTAAACGCAAGCCAAATCACCTGGGTTCGTGAACGGCGTCATGGATCGTTTTGGTAGACCTCTTAAAAACCAAAAATTATTAAAATTCTCGTACTAAGAAATATTTCAATCCAATGCTGTAAAGATTTCACTCATATTATGTTGCCTTAAAGAGTATATTTTATACACAAATGGATGGACAGTTTATAAAAAGCTTTTGTATCCATGTCATGTCTACAACTTACTTTTCAATAACCAAACGACAACACAATTCAGACGCCATCTTTACAAAAATCCTGACCGAATTTCACGGGCGATCGTTGCCCAAAACTGTGCGAACTAAACTAATTTATCACAAACATTGTATGTACGAAAAAAAACCTTCATTTTGTGAAGTTATTGGTGATTTTTCTATGATTTATGCGTCCCAACTGAGCACCTTTTGTTATTACTTGCTACAATGAATGGAAGATTGAGAAGTCTTCCGAACTTCGACGCAAGTTTGGTGCAAACTTTATTTTGTATTGTATCGTATTGGGAAAGTAATGATTTAGTAGCTTTGAGATGTTCCCTTGGCGGGGTGGGTACAGGTTTACCTTGAGTAAGGATGTGGGTTTCCAGATTAAACGCGTTTTTGGGTCATTAGGCAGACATTGGACACAGTTACAGGTGGTTAGTGGCCCTAAAAAGTCTAACAACCAGTCTTACCAACGGGTATCGTATTACCCAGTACTAACTGGGTTGTGGAGGTCAGATAGGCAGTCGCTCCATGTAAAATACTGGTATTCAGCTGCATCCGGTTAGACTGGAAGCTGACACCAACTGTGGTATATTAGAAACTCTTTAGACAGTGTACGTCTCTATGTTAACTCGCTAGAGGCCATATAATAAAATGTCATACATGCTGTCTGTCACAATTAATAAATGATGTTACGAAATAACAGGATTTGTTATTGGCGACGAGAAAAAAAGTCAAATAAACATTGCATAAACTAATATATGAAATGGACAAACTACGAAAATATTGTGGCACCCTACGCGGGATGCTCACGCGACTCGACACCTATGTCAATCAGAGGGCAACGATGTCTGACGAAGACATTACTGCTCGCTTCCTGGGACTGAAGGAGACGATCCTAGCTTTAAGGGAGGTACAAGAAAATATCGAAAACAAGACCGTCGACGACAAGGACGATGACACTTATTATCAAGAACAAGAATACAGGTACGCATTTGAAGAACTTTATACAACAATAACAGTTAAACTTTTAACAAAACAGACACAGAATGGAGGTCAGCAACAGGGCCAACAACAGCAACGACACATAAAAGAAACTGAATCCAGGCATGGCAATACACCAAAGATACAATTTCAACCTCTACAACAATCAGAAACTTTCAACAATTTCAAAAAACGACTAGAAGTGTATTTTCGATTGAACGACATATCGGAAGCACAAATGAAATCAAATATCTTACTGTCAACATTATCACCAGAGCTCCACGAGAAACTTTGCAATTTAACATCACCGGAAGAACCAATGAATATGTCATTTGCTGATATTACTGAAATACTTGACGAATACTTAGACCCAAAACCTAGCAAATGGGCGCTACAACATAAATTCATAACAAGAACGCAAAAAGCCGATGAAACTGTAGCGCAGTACGCCGCTGAGTTGAAGAAACTTACCACTAACTGTGGATTCAATTGCCAACACTGTCAGAAAAATACATCAGAAAACTTTTTATCTCTACAATTTATAAGGGGATTGAAAGATAGTGATGCACGTACAAAAATTTTACAAGACCGAACAGTATATACATTCAAATCACTGACACAGATTGCGATATCTATTGAAATGGGTAAGGCAGAAAACGCATCAATGGTTACTAATGAACAACCAAGTACCAGTAGTGACCACATCAACAAAATCACCCCTTACAAGAGACCAGCAGGACCAGGACCAAGTCCAAGACAAATTACACCTAAAGATCTAAAAGGGAAATGCTTCCGCTGTGGTGCTGCGAATCACGAATCCAACAAATGTGGCGCTGTAAACGTTACATGCCATAAATGCAATAAAGTCGGTCACCTAGCCCGTGTTTGCCTTCAGCGCCACTCTGATGCGAGTCTTAACAAGAATAAACCGAATACGAACCTATTAGAAGACTCAATGACAAGCGACCATGATGACTGGAATAATATTAATATCATATCTGGAGAATCATCTGAAAAATATATGATAACGGTACATATTGAACACGTTAAGATAAAGATGGAATTTGATACCGGAGCTACACTAACTTCAATGTCATTACGAGACTTTCAAAAACTAAATATTGGAAAAAGAATTTTTAAGACAACATTAAGACTCAGAACTTATACTGGAGAAGTAATCAAACCAACAGGCGTGGCATACGTTCAATACAGATGCCAAGGAAAAGAATTCCAAGGAAAACTGTATATTATCAACAACAACGTTGACCCCATTTTTGGCCGCAGCTGGATGAAAGAACTCGATACACTTAACTTAGCAGACATAAAAACCGTACAACCTACTGAAAACATAGAATTAGACCAGCTCCTAGAGCTCTACAAGACTTCAGTATTCAAAAACGACCTTGGCAAAATACCAAACTACAGAGGACACCTAAACCTGAAAGAGAACACTAAGCCAATTTTTATTAGACCACGTAGAATACCTTATGCTTTAAAAACAAAAGTGGATGAAGAAATAGAGCGACTATGCACACAAGGTGTCATCACGAAAGTTGACCACTCTGAATGGGGTACTCCAGTAGTACCAGTTGTCAAACCAAATGGCAATATCCGATTATGCGCTGATTATAAGGTTACTCTAAACAAATTTATACAAGATGAACAATATCCAATACCTATGATTGAAGATATTTTCACAGAGATGAATGGAGGTAAACTATTTTGTACACTCGACATTTATTTATTTATTTATTTATTTATTTATTGGATCTCCAACAGAAACTACACAATTACATTATAGTATATAGATAACAGGGAAAATTCAAGTGTGCGCTTCCAATTATAGGAGACCACATCATTCACTTATAATCTAGGTAGGTACATACAGTAAATTTGATAAGGTAAACCATCTAAACAAATCAAAATACATTACACAAAGATATACAAAAGAAACAAGGCGAATTACACAAAAGATGAACTATAATAACAACGGAAGTGAATAATAACAAAAAAATAGATGTTAAAAATAATCATACAAGAACAACAAAATATTACGACTTGGGTACTATGACATATAAGTCTTTTTTAAACCTAGCTAAATTGCATGTAATATCTACTTCATTACGCTTAGATACTTCGTTATACCGCCTACAGAGCCTTGGCAGAACGGCAAAGTGTCCGAGGTTTGTTTTGGATCCCGGCACATAGAAAAGGTTATAGTTACATTTGCGCGGCAAGCGAGATGGTGCACTTATCTGCAGTTTTCCAAGAAGCTCGCTACAGTCAACAACCCCATTGAACAGTTTGTGAAGAAATGTGAGATCTAGAACTTGTCTTCTAACTGATAACGAGGACATTTTATAATGTTGTAGTCTCAGGTTGTAGCTCTTGATTTTTTTTGCTAGACCGTCTTTATAGCACAGATGGTACAGAAAACGTCTTTGCACACTTTCCAAGCGTTTGGTGTAAATGTCATAGTGAGGATTCCATACGGTGCTGTTATATTCAAGGAGTGGGCGAACTAATGCGTTATATAAATGAATCCTAGTTGACGCCTTAGAAAATGCTTTGCTATTGCGCAAGACAAATCCTAGCACTTTGAACCCTTTTGAGGTAATACTTAGTATATGCCTATCAAATTTCAGTTTCTTGTCAAACACAATTCCCAGGTCACGAACTTCATCTACCTTTTGTAGTGTTTGCTGATGCAGCGTGTACTTGTGTGATTGTACTGTTTTATTACGAGAAAACTGCATACAATAACATTTGGAAACATTAAGCGTCATTCTGTTTACTCTACACCAATCCGCCATTCTATCGAGATCAGCCTGTAACAGTGCGGCATCTAGGTCTGTCACTACTGGTCTCATGATTTTGACGTCATCCGCAAACAGGTAGAAACTAGAGTGCTTGAAGCATAACGTAATGTCATTAATAAATATGTTAAAGAGGACAGGTCCTAAGTGTGAGCCTTGCGGGACTCCTGAAGTAGCAGGAAAGGTGTCAGAATGGTGACCGTTGATTACTACTTTTGAATTTCTACCAACGAGGTAAGAATGGAACCATTTAAGCAATGATCCACCTATTCCGAATTGGTTCAGTTTTTTAAGTAGAATATTATGGTCAACCTTGTCAAATGCCTTACTGAAATCTGTGTATATTGTGTCTACAGGGATTCTCTTATCAAGAGACTCTGATATGGCTGAGACATAACACATTAGGTTTGTCGAGGTTGACCTTGACTTGATGAAACCGTGTTGGTGATTTGTAATACTTGGTTTAACATGGGCATTAAGGCTTTTGGTAACTAACTTCTCAAGTATTTTGCCAAATAAGTTTAAAATAGAGATGGGTCGATAGTTGGATACTCGTTGCTTTTCTCCAGATTTGAAAATAGGAACTACCAAAGCTTCCTTCCACCTCTCTGGAAATACGCCGTCCGCCATCGACTTATTAAAAATAAGTGCAAGCGGTGTAGTTAGTGCTTTGGCACATCTTTTTATAAATACGGGGGGAATACCATCACTTCCAGCACCCTTACGTTCATCCAAGTCTTTCAGGGATCGGAATACTTCCTCAGCGCCAAATTCTAGTCTACAGAATCCGGACGAGGCAAGACAGCTATCAACGTGGTTGGACGCATTAACAGTCGATGGAGTATTGTAGACTTCTGCAAAGTTCTCGGCAAACAAATTACAGATTTCGTGTCCGCTTGATGCTGTCCTGTTCTCGTTACACATTTCTGCAGGGTAAGTACTCTTGTTTTTATTCTTATTTTTAATAAATGTCCAAAACGTTTTTGGGTCTTTTGCGAGCGCTTCTTCCATTCTGACCATGTAGGTTTTGTAACAAACTTCCATAAGCCTACTACATCTTGCACGCAGTGTGTCAAATGACACGATGTCTAGCGGATTTTTGTATTTACTAATTTTAATTCTATATTTATTTTTTTCTTTCAGTAGACGTATAAGTTCTCGAGAATACCACTGTGGATATTTATTAGTCGATATTATTTTCATGGGGACATATTGTTTTATGACGTCGTGCAGTACCTTGTAAAATATATCGTTCATATCGTCAGTTGTGAGTTGACCTTCAAACTCTTTTTCCCAGTCTACAGAATTTAGTGCCATCGTGATGTTATCGTAGTCAGCTTTAAAGAAGTCAGGTTTTCGTGTTGGCTTAACTTGAAGATGGTTTGAGTTAATGGATAAAAATGCAGAGAATTCAAATGATGGGTGCAAGGGATCTTCTGGAACCAAATGGCAGGTGCAACGGCTAAGATTAAGTAACGTAGTATTACAGAGGACCAGATCCAGTGTTTTAGATAACTCAGGCGTACCTAAACATGGTGATGGATGAAGAGAGCGCAATGCTACAAACACTCAGTACACACAAAGGGACTTACAGAGTAAACAGGCTCATGTTCGGAGTTAAGGTCGCTCCGAGCCTATGGCAGAAGTTCATGGATAAACTGTTACAAGGCCTAGAAGGCGTTAAATGTTTCTTCGACGATATAATTATACAAGGAGCTAACCAAGAACAACTACTACAGAGGCTCAAACTCGTACTCGATAAACTAAAAGAAAGTAACCTTCGAGTAAACAAAGACAAGTGTCATTTTTTTCCAAACAAGTATAAATTACCTGGGACACACTATCGACAAAGAAGGTCTACATAAAAACAGGGACAAGATAAATGCAATAGTTAAAACGGAACACCCAACCAATACAGCAGAATTAAGAACATTTCTTGGGATAGCAAATTTTTACAACAAATTCATACCAAATCTAGCATCGATCACGAACCCACTAAACAACTTACTAAAGAAAGAATCAAGCTTCATATGGTCTGCGGAGTGTGAACAAGCTTTTATACAAATTAAGAAAGAAATTGTAAGTGAAAGAGTACTGATACACTTTGACTCTAAAAAGCCGTTAGTGCTTTCAACAGACGCATCGCCACTGGGACTCGGGGCAGTTCTGTCACATAGACTTCCAGATGGGTCAGAAAGACCTATAGCATTCGCTTCAAGAACGCTGTCTAATAGTGAGAAGAATTACAGTCAAATCGACAAGGAAGCTACAGCGATACACTGGGGATTGAAAAAGTTTTTCTACTATTGTTATGGTCGAAAATTCATCCTCGTTACAGACCATAAACCTCTTACAGTAATTTTCCACCCACATCAAACGCTACCAGCAATGAGTACGATGAGGCTGTTTCACTACGCTCACTTCTTATCTGGATTTGACTACAACATTGAATACAGAACTTCGGCGAACAACTCAAATGCAGATTATTTATCCAGGTTTCCAGTAGAAAACACCAAAACCAACAGAATTGACCAGAATTACAGTTTTCAATTTCAGCAAATCCATACCATTGATATTAATCCAGATGTCATAGCGACAGAAACAAGAAAGGACACCGACTGTATATCTTTGCTACAAGCATTGGAAAATGGCCAATCACTAAAAACAATCGGTTACAAGGACAATGAATTTACTTTGCATGATGGTTGCTTATTGAGAGGATCACGAGTGTTAATTCCAAAAGCATTACGCGAACAAGTGCTTGACGAGCTACACCTCGGTCACCCAGGCATTGTAAAGATGAAGCTATTGGCTCGCAGTTTCGTGTACTGGAAAGGAATTGACAACGAGATTGAGACCAAAGTCAAGTCATGTAGAACCTGTAGATTGCAACAAAATGAACCAGAGAAAGCACCATTACACCATTGGGAACAACCAAACGGCCCCTGGCAAAGACTTCATATTGATTTCGCTGGACCTGTGCACGGATATCAACTTTTAATTATTGTAGATGCATTCTCAAAATGGACTGAGATTATACCAACCAAGTCCACTACAAGCTCTTGGTGCATACAAAAATTAAAAGAACTATTTTGCACTTTTGGGACACCTCACGTCTTGGTTTCAGACAATGGTCGACAGTTCGTTTCGGAAGAGTTCGAAAAATACTTGAAATATTGTATGATCATTCATAAGACTTCCGCTCCATACCACCCTGCAACCAATGGGCAAGCTGAGCGTTTTGTGCAGACAGTTAAGAGAATTTTACGAAGCGTAGAGGGGGAAGGAGGTAGCCTAGTAGAGAAGTTAGTGACAGTGAAAACTCGTCTCCGACGGACGCCAAATGCTAATGGTCAAACTCCGTACCAGCTTATGTTTGGCAGAGAAATACGCACGGGCCTACATGCTATGTTTTTCAGAAAAGACAAGGAGACAGAACCACCGCTTCAAAAGGTCAATGTCAGAGAGTTCAACCTAGGTGATCGGGTACAGGCTCGTGACTACACGAGTGCCACGCAGCGGTGGCAGTTTGGAAGCATCATAAAACGTTTGGGCCGACTGCACTACGAAGTTCGCACCGACAACGGTGATATCTGGCGCCGACATCTCGACCAGCTTTTGGGTGCACCCTTGATCCGCAGCAGCTAGGAGGGGAGAGATGTGGTATATTAGAAACTCTTTAGACAGTGTACGTCTCTATGTTAACTCGCTAGAGGCCATATAATAAAATGTCATACATGCTGTCTGTCACAATTAATAAATGATGTTACGAAATAACAGGATTTGTTACCAACATAGTTGGGAAAAGGCCAGGCAGATGATAATGATGAGGCAGACATTAGACTCTGGGCGGATTACATTGGGCTCTGGGCGGATACAAAGGAAGTCTTTGCGACGAATATTTTATCAATGAAAGACCGTATAATCTTTGGTGTTTTGTGCGTATTGTATAATTATCACTTGCGTCAGTGAAGGAAAACATGAGAAACAAGCATGCCTGAGAGATATTTCTTGACGTCATGTAAAGCCAAGTCAGAGGCCCATGGGCGGCATAAAAACTTTGACACCAGGGTGTCTAAAATGGCCTTTGTGACCATCGTCATAAAGTCCATTTTAAGAATTTTTAATTTTCGTGATTCATTTTATTGAACAAAATTTTAAAATTCTTAATATGGACTTTACCGTAATGGTTACAAAGACCATTTTAAGAATTCAACGATACGATTCTGCTAAAGCGGCGATTTTAGACCCCCAGGTTAGGCACTGACCACACGATAAATAATAAGAAAGATGGTTAGTAGATATTACTATTTAACGAGGTAGAGAGACGATGTCCATAAAGTGGCAGGAAGAAACTGTATAGCCATGATGAAAAGCCGCTAAAAGTGGAGCGATTTGGAAGAGACCTACACTCGCACGGTATGTAACAGGTGGTCACCCATCCGTGTGTATGGACTGGTCTTCTCAAACGTTACTTAACCTTAAAAAATGACCTAAGCTGTAATAATTTGGCCACAAATAGATAAGGCGGTAAAACTTCCTCGTACTGGCCATCATGCCACTAGGAGTCTGCTACAAAATGTCATACATTATGTAATAAATCTTGAATGCTATCCTACACTTACCACACAGTTATAATGTCCCACTTACCAGGACATAAGTGGTCCTAATACCTATACTTAAGTTTGACATTTCAGTTTTCCAAGATTTTTCATTTTAAATACGGGTTTTACCGTTTTAATTCGAAAGTTCAAGAATTGTAAAACTATTGGTGACCTTTTCGAAATGAACTAAGATTTGATTTCAAAAATAATTTTAAAACAGTTTCAGGCCTGGTTGATGGTAATAGACCCTGTTTCATGGAACTTGAACCTAATAGGTGGCGTGTATTATTTTCTGCTTAGTTCTTTGGGGATTACAGACTTGATATTAAGCTTATTCTTTCCAAAAAGAGGTAAGTTTGTTGCCCGGTGTCAGCTAGGGCCTGGAAGAACATAATAATATATCCTTGATATAACACATATTTATTTACCATCCTTGGATGCGTAATACTCAAAACTGGCGCGTGTATGAGCAGATGGATCGCAGGTGGCGTATTTTGGTTTACCCTATCGCCATGATTAAAAGTCGTGTATGTATGTAACCAAGGTCACCGACGCAGCCCAAACAATTGCCAACTTAAGTGGCCGTGGGCAGGGCACATTGCTCGCAGAACAGATGGCCGATGGGGCCGAAAAGTTCTAGAATGGCGACCGCAAAGCACTAGGTGGACCGATGACCTGCTGAAGTTTGCGGGAAACCGTTGAATGTGAGTCGCACCCACCAACCACCACCCCCAAGTGTCGCCACATTGACCGGAACTGGAACCGGTCAATGTGGCGATACTTGGGGGAAGCCTATGTCCCGTAGTGGACGTCTTTCGGCTGAAATGATGATGATGATGTATGTAACTAGTTTTCGTATAGTTTATCGTTAGAAGAATAAGAAGGAAAACTGCAAAATAAATTGTTCAATTCTTTTACGAAAAACCATTTCAAAACTCACCTCATTAATATGAAAACTTGAACGGTAGTTCTACGTTTTTCAGTTCACTTCAAAACTGGATTATTACCTGAAATGATAAAACACACAATTTAATTTCTACTTTAACTGATTTGATGTAAAGCTTAAATTCGTGTGTTCATAAAAGAGAAATATAAACTAGATGAAGAATTGACATTCGAAATTCGGATTTAATTCTTAAGCAGTGGAGCTGAATGGCACGTACTTGGATTAGCTGTAACAAACGAAAAGCAACTGTATTTTAAAGAAGCAATAGTTGGGATTTTCTTTGTCAAAACTATACCCAGTAAATCATTATCAGGGAGGGCCAATTAACTGTTACTAATGGTTCTTGACACGCTAATATTCAATTAAAACCTCTTTTATGCCTATTCGAGTCGCACTTGACATAGAAATTGACACCTTATCACGTGGACATAAGATTCAAAACCGATGTTTGAAGGTTAATAGTTTTTATTTTTTGTAGCAATAATTTGGTTTGTTTGGGGAAAAATGTTATGGTTTTGTGAAGAAAAACATAATTAAATGGCGGTAAAGGGAACTTGATTGGCAGCTTACAATGACCTTCTACAAAGAACTATGAAAAACGTGATTCATTTCGCGGAAAACGAAATGAAAAATGGATTTGTATTTTCCTAGAAAAGTTTTTTTATTTAAAAAAGCTTAGTCGGCCTTTATGTTAGTAAAGCTTCAATCCAGCTCTATATTCGTAGGTATAATATTATAGTTCTTTTTTGATTCTCTTGCACTTGATTAAAATATTTGTAATTAATAGGAAACATTTGTAGATCTTTGACAGTCGTTACAGGTTGTCAGTGGCCCAAAAAGTCTGACAACCAGTCTTACCAAGTGGTATCGTATTACCCAGTACTAACTGGGTTGTGGAGATCAGATAAGCAGTCGCTCTAAGTAAAGTACTGTCATTCAGCTGCATCCGGTTAGACCGGAAGTTGACCCCAACATAGTTGGGAAAAGTCTAGGCCGAAGATGATGATGACAAGGAAACAATGAACTGTCCGAGCCTATTGCCATCAAAAGGGCACAAATCCAGACTCCGTGTCTGGTACTGAGAAAATCCTAATGGAGAAACCAACAACAGTTTGTCCGACCCAGGAATTGAACCCAGACCTCATGCCCAGCGGTCGCGCTTGCGACCACGACGACTATTGAAAAAATGATTTGAAAATCGTTGTGGAACTTGCCCTCTTGTCTTGTCTTGGATTGCTATACTTATCCCCTTGTTGCCCTCAGGTGGATATTATATTTTCCTGCTTAACACATGTATAATATGTTGTTCTAATCTTATATAATCCTCGCCCTACATAACGTATCAGTTCGTCTCATGCAAAAAACGCCACCTTTTTAATACGACGCGATCAACCTCTGACATTTTCTATCCCAGCTGATAAATGACTCCTAACAAACACCTGCCAATCAAATACTGACCTTATAAGTCTAAAAATAGATCAGCAAATCGTTTGGAGAAGGTAAAGTTGTTTGAAGTACCCTAATTTCAAATCTATGTCTTTGAACGTAAATCTCAATTTTGAATGAGTCTGATCTTTTCAGATTGTTTCAAGAGAAAATGAAACTTAAGATTTGAGACAATAAGGTGGGTTTTCGTTTATAATTAAGTATATTGGGATAAAATAGAACGCAGTTGACACCAGATAATTTATATTAGGGTACATCGAGTTTTTTCTGTTCGTTAAATATAAGAATTGGCTGAAATTCAGATGGGGATACCTTTTTCAGCCATTTTCTATTAAGCCTCTAAAGCTGAAGGTTTTATAGGATAATTGGATTAAGTTTATTAAGATATTCCCAAGGTTTTAGGGCAAAAGATCCTTCTTCAATAAATGATAAAGTAACGGTTATGATTATTGATATTACTTTATTATTTAGTTCTATTGAAGGGGATTAAGTTTTACCGAGATTAAGAGACAGGATTATAGTATTAGGTTCTGAAATTGAGTCATAATTTGGAGAAGTGATCTCTCTGTAAGCCTCAAGTATTAGAAGTGCTTATTATCTTTCAATTTTAATTTTATTGCTTCATCAACGAGCCGAAGTGGTTGGTCTAGGGACATCCGCAGAACCTAAACTATTGGCAACACGTATTATGTAATTTGAATTCCTTTAAAAATTAAATAAAACAATACTGCTTTTCTATGTTTGGTACATTTCAGAGGGAACAAAAACAACCAGCAATTCTCAAAACAAGTGTATTCTCCTTTTTTCTTCCTGAATAATGCCTCTAGCGCAGTCATTCTTTAATAAAATCAAGGTCTACTGTAGAAACGTCTCTGTCATTTTCTTTTTTTTTCAGCAGCAGTTTTTTTTTTATAAGAAAAGAAAATAATTATTACCCTCCAAAAATAACAAAAAATACCCCATATTCTACGGCCTTGATTAGAGGACTACCAGACCAATTCCAAAGATTTGAACATATGTAAAAGATTTTTTTAAGAAGCTAGACTTACTAAGCCCTTCATTCCAGACACACTCCATCATGTGTAGACATCTTCTCTACATTGCATGCAACCATACTACTTGATTCTATGTATCCTTATGTTAAATCCTTGTAGAAGCCTATCTACCTACAGTCACTTTAAAAAAAAGTGTCGCCACTAAAATGCCTGCTTACACCATAAAATGTACCTCATAACATATTCATAACGTTAATTGTAGAGGAAATTACGGCATCCGTAACACCAATAATTTAAACGAAATCCGGCTGTTCATCGCCACATTGTAGTTATAGGTGATTGTCATTAAGGGTGGTTTTACACTGGGGATTATGTTTTACACTGAAATATTTAACACACTTGATACATATTATAACCTTAAAGGAGTATGAAAGACGATGAGCTGCCAGGCAAAAAAAAATACCTAGTTATGTGCGAATCGGAAGACTATGCGTTAGAAGACCTCCCACTAGGTGGACCAATGACCTGGTGAAGTTTGCGGGAATCAGATGCGAGTCGCACGGAACCGGTCAATTTGGCGACACTTGGGGGTGGCCTATGTCCAGCAGTGGACGTCTTTCGGCTGAAATGATGACGATGATGATGATCAAGGGCGTTTAGTCTCGAGTTGCAAACTGTACTTTTCACTTCGAGTGCGAGAAAAATAGTCATTTAAAACTAGGGCTTCCAACATTTCTTCAGCAAAATATAGTATTTTTTAAATAAGCTCCAAAAAATATAGTACAACCTAAAAAAGTATAGTATTTTATGCAAAAAGAAAAAAAATAGACAAAGATTCTTTATCTTTATTTATTTTTATAAAAATGTATTCTGTTGCACTTCTTCGATCAGTATCGAAGTAGCACTTCTTGCAAAATTGTCGTTTATGCTTGATTACATGCAATTACTTAAATAAAAAATGCCGTTTTTTATTAGTGAGATACTACTACTTCTGTTTCTTTCTTCTCGCCATTTCGAATTCATGACCTAAAATGTCGTTTCAGTCAGAACTGAAATTATTGTTTTGGTAGATAAGTGATTTACGGTATTTTTTTTAGATATATCGCCATTTTTGGCCAAGTTTTGTCATTAAACTCATTACAATCATTTAATTTTGACAGATGTTTGTTGATGAATGGTATACGATGGATGGTCACTTTCATCCCGCTTCGTAGAGCTATATTGACGTACTTCTAGAGCATGAGAACTGAAAAAAATCTAATTGGTCGGTCAGTTAGATTATAAAATATTTGACTCGTATTTTTTCTTTTGTTACGTAAATCAAAATTGACGAAGATACGACGCTTTTAAAATTGTCAATACGTCACGCCTAGGTATAATTTTTTAGAGCGTACTGACGTCATGAGCCCCCACTCCCGAATTTGACGCATTTTATCTTTGTCAATATTCGTTAATTTACAAAAACAAAAACTACGAGTCCATTATTTTCCAATACTCTAACTGGTGGACTAAATAGATTTGAAATTTTTTGATACTATCGTCATACCTATTATTTTGGGTGCATGACATATATGCTGATTTTTACTTTTCTTGCAGGGGCACATAGTAGGCCGGTAGATGGACCTCCATCCTACATCCAAGCCTTGATATTTTCGCAATTAACATTCAATATTTTGCATGATGTTATAAGTGCCTATTGACATCAACCGTCTGTAAACGAAATTTAATGTATTTTCCCTTAACTAATTATTATTCTCACTACTGGTTTCATGGAATCCGGTACACATCGTTGATTTTATGCTATTAAGGCACTCGAGGTATTAAATGTTAATTATTATGCTTAAATCGCTTAATATAGTTATGTACTATTTGTAGTTCATACATTTATTTTAAAGGGAAACAGAAAGGAAGGGATGCAGCTGGATACCATATAGAGCGACTGCATATCTCCACAGCCTAATTTTATTTACTACTGGGTTATTATTACCCATTGGTAACACTGGCTGTCAGACTTTTGGGCCACTACCTGTTACGACTGTCAAAGATCTACAATTGAAAGCCGGAACCAACTGCTTAACGAACTTTCCGAAGCATTCCATATGTGAGAGATCGTCACCCATCCAGAAATCGACCTTGGCAAGCGTGCGGCTGATATTACTTAGCCACGAGCTTCACGACGAGACTCCATGAGTTCCGTCAATAACAACAAAAATACCCTCCACATTACACACATCAGTCTGGTCCCACCCTTAACCGACATTACTGATTACAATGCATTGCGGTGACTACCTACATCACAGTTTGATAGCAATCCGTTCGCGGCCACTCGCTGCAGTTATTAATATTTTGTGTATGCAACGGTAATGTTTAGCCATGTCAAAGTGATTTAGGATTGTAAACTAGAGTATTGATTTAGCTTCGTAATGGATGTGGTGTTTTGATATTGTTTATATTGACTGTGCTGTGTGTGCGAAAATAATCTTAACAGATTTGCTTTGCCCTCATTTTGAATTGGCTACATATTTTTTTGGAATTGCTTCTCTAGATGGGCCTACACAAACGCCATAACAATAGTTTAAAAGTCAAAATACGTGCTACCGAAAAATCTATGTCAAGTTTATTGAAAGTCCTTGATAAACGTCATTGTCGACGTCATGTCTACGATCAGGTTGAAAACGCCAAACGAGACTTACGGACATAGTAGGAGCGAGAGCAAAAAGAAAGTTGGAGTAGGCGGGCCATATATGCCGTAGACTGGATGGAAGACGAAGGAAGAAAGTGCTGGAGTGCTGTTCCTCGTCCTGTCCATGGACGGGACGAGGAATGTGGGAAGACAATCAACTGGGTGGATAGGCTCTCTCATTAAAGTGGCAGGAAGAAACTGGATAGCCATGACACTAACCACTGAAACTGGAGAGATTTAGAAGAGACAGGACCTACACTCAGCATTAGGTGGCCAAAGGTTGAAGAAGAGAGACGCTTCTCCTTTTATGTAGAAATATAACTTAAACGTCTTATCTTGTATTCCTCAGCACATACAAAAATATGTCACACAAAAACTAAATAAATAAGTCACTGTGTGTCTGCCACAATATTATGTTGTAATGTTTGTGAACGTTAACCTAATTTCCTTAACCTTTTGCGTGCAAAAATCTACCCGCATTTTCCTTAATTCCCACACATCATATCAACCTAATTTATCCCCCGTTCGCCCCCTATACATCCCTTATTTGTCCTGTTTCATCCCCTAACGTACTAGCCCGAAAAATTGCACCAACTGACAACAGAAGTAATTAAGCAGTTTCAAATTTGAAATAATAAGAAATTAACCGACAAATTGCTCAGGGCAAGGAAACGGCATTTACTAAAACAAATATAACGTTACAACCTCTTATACCTCTATTACAAGTGAGCAAAGTTTGTATTTCCTTGAGTGAAACGTAAGTGGTGTCTTGGCAACTCGCTTGCTAACCTATTTTGGAGGCGAAACAGTACAATTTTTAAAGGTAAATTGTTCAAAAATGTTTGCCAAATGTGAAAAGTTGTGGCGGGGCGTACAGCGGGGTGAAGTAAAGTTTGTTTTAATTCGGCACAAATAGGAACATGCAATTAAAAATAAGAACACGCTAGCAGGCTGTTTCACAGATGGGCGACTCTGCAAAGTTTTGGTAAATACGTCAACTTAGACCCTTTTTCAACATCGGTTGAGTTTGGTTCTTTATTTTTACTAACATTGTGAATTAATTTTGTGAACGTGGATAATTATTATGATTATGAATGTAATATATATAATTTAAGGATCTTGTGATATCTGAATTAAATGTGTTTGTTTTATTTTTCAAATGACTTTTTTTTTTAAACAGGTTTTTGCCCACGGCCTCGGCTATTTGGATGTGAAATTGTTTTATGAGAACGGATTAAATGTTTCCAGAAAGCCTCATCCCAGGCTATGCCTTTTTTTGTATGTCCAGTATGATGATAAGAGCTCAAGTGCGTATATACAATGTCTCCCCACAGACGATGGTTCAACTTCTATCTTGCAGGGCATGTCCCATCACTTGCGCACCTGATGACCCATACTCACTGCATCGGCGATCAAAACTAATATTATAAATTTGAATTAGATTTTTTGTTTGTTTGTTACGTCAAGATTAAGTCAAGATTTACTCAACCGATTTTAAAAACTCTTTCACCATTAGAAAGCTACATCTTTACCGAGTAACATAGGCTATAAATTATATTGATATCATGCAAATTAGCCGAGTTATCATAATTTTCGGGAACGAAGTCGCAGCGAAGTGCTAGTTTTGGTTAAAAAGACAACAGGTTTCAAACAATCACAGTATTTAATCATGAATGTAATTTAGTAAATCTGTCAATATCAACTATGGTGTCCAGTTAATAGGGGTGCATATTAAATGAAGGGGTTGCTTCGCCCCCGGGCGCGGGGTGTCGTATTAATGACTGCTGTCACATGGAAATTCTTGTGTGGTGCCATTTAAATTTTCTTTGTCTGTGGGACACAGGGATTTAACGGAATTTAATTCAATATTAGATTGTTCAGTTCTTTGGAAACAAAATGAGTTATTTTATTAGATTTCATTTTTTTTTCGTAAACTAGCGTGTAATGTTTAGATTTGTGTCTGGCCAGTGTAAAATTAATGGTGGACAAGAATACATTAGATCATCAGTAGCGAAATAATACTATACAACTCTGTCTACCCTGTCTGAAATCACAAGCGTGTTTTTAAGTTGAAAATTGCTACCGACAACGTACACAATATCATGTCTGTAATTCATAAAAGGTTAGGTAGAGGTGTACCTATTAAAGCCATATTTCGCCAGTTTTGTTTAAGTCCCGTGTAATTGGGGCGAGTTTATTTAAATCCACCGGACACAAATCCTCCCTGGGAAGTTCCTGATGGGATTCGGTTTTTTTGTCAGAAATTTCTCAGTAGCACTTTGCGCGACCCGGCAATTGAACCCGGGAGCTCATGCTCAGCAGTCGCGCTTACGACCACTAGACCAACAAGGCAGACAAAACACTCGTACAAAGTTAACGTACAAATTACAAAATAAATGTCATCATAATCTGCCTGCCTTTTCCCAACTATTTTGGGGTCGGCTTCCAGTTTAACCGGATGCAGCTGAATAGGTACCTGTATTTTATATGAAGCGATTGCCTATCTGACCTCCACAAATCAGTTAGAATTGGGTAATACGATACCACTTGGTAAGACTGGTTTTCAGAGTTTTTGGGCCACTCACTACCTGTAACGACTGCCAAAGATGGATAAATGATAGCCGGGACCAACAGCTTAACGTGCAAAATGTCACAAGACAAAAAAATATTCACACCGAATGATTTTAGCGTGACACAAAAAGTGAATGAAATTAGACGCGCCGCGAGGGCCGTCAGACCGAATGAGTGAACGGCGACCGTGTGGCGGTGTGAGTGAATGATTAAATTAAATAGCACGATATTCGTCATTGTGGACGGAAGGTTTTTGACGTTGCGTACGCTTCTGGTTTTTAGTCCTTAACGGGTTTTAAAGCTTTGAGCTATTAGTCTTTGTAAATCTCTTTTGTGGTGGTTTTGATAAGAACCTGTGATATAACAGTTCTAGGCTTCTTTTAGAAGTACCCAATGTTTTAAATGAATCTATGGGAGAGACAAGGAGAAAAATAATCAAAAGCAAACCAATCAAATGAACCTCTTTAGCAATTGATTGCAAAAATGTATGCAGTAGTGGTTTTATAAGAGGTTGCCAGAGTTATTGACCCAATAAGCGCTCTTCTTGTCATACAGTTGAGAAGTGCGTTCCAGCAGTGGGAGCGTTCTAGGCCAATAGCACTTAGCTCGACCCGGGAATCGAACCCAGGAACTCATATTCAGCAGTCGCCCTTGCGACCTTTCGACCAACAACACAGTCATAATATAGTTATAGTATGGCGTCAAAATGACGTCTTCCTGATATTTTATGAGACGCGGAAAAACCAATCTTGGGTACCCTTTTCCGACACCCATCTTCTGAAATATTTTTCCTAAACATATTATTTATTATTGTTGTTCTTCTTTTTTATTTGAGACAAGCCCGCCACACAAGCCCGCCACACACGCCCAAACCACTGTAACTCCTGAAAGCCAGAATCAACAGTGGCGACCACCAGAAAAGCGCCGAGACAATGAAGCTCGACGAAGTCCCAGAGAATGAATTTAACTGTCTTGGATCCCACAACGAAATTAAGAAGAAGAGTAGGAAAAAAACCGTAACTAAAACATAAATGTATGTTTACAAATGATAACATGAAAATTATCGACTACAAAATATTCAACCCATTCACCCACCGCTCTTCCCAATTCGCCCCCCTTCGTCCCATTTCACCCCCTCGGCTAAGACAAAAGTATGAAACAATAACACAGGGGATGAAAACTCGCGCTTTACATATCATAGAAGAGGCTTTTAGCCGTATTTGTCAAACAAGAGTGTAATGATATTAAGTTGGTATATTTATGTAAGAATTTTGGGCCGGTAAAATGCTGCTACTGAAATTGCAAGTCCTCTACGTTTCTTATAAAGGAGACAACGCTAATTTATAAGAAGGTATGTAGTATGTTCAAATATTTAGCTGTTTTTTTTATTTTTATTTATTACATTATAACGTTTATTTCAGGCTACGCCCATAGTGTTAGTAACAATGGTCTTAAATACTAGTGTTAGTAGACATACATACACACACATAAAAGTTTAATTAAATGTGGAGTTTCATCCAATGTCGCAGCATTGGAGACTCCCATCTATCTGCGAATAAACTCAAAATACTGTTGGTACTGCCACGAAGACGAGCGAGCAGGGAAGCGCTTCTTTTTCGCATGATGGCCACAAAACCATCAATACGCCTTTCCACTTTCCGCTTTTTTATTCTTAAATGTTCTTCTACTTGTTTGACTTGATTGTTTATTACCTATTTTTCAAAAATCTAACTTTCTTTTTTTGCGTTTCGGGATATAAACATCCAAGCCGCGTAGTGTAATTTTAGCGCACCCTTTTTCATGTGTGCACAGAATAAAAGCCGTTTGAATGTGTGCAAAGTATAACGTCTTTTGTTTCGAATGTGTGGGAAGTTCGCGGGCGGCGCCAGGTGGAGAGATTGTATTGAAGGGATTGTACAGGTGGGTATTAAACGACTTTATTTTATGTATGGCGGTTGGAAGAAAATTGTCGTTTAATTCGAGGAAGTCTTTTGATCGGCGGTTTGATGTTTTTGATTGATGTGTAAAGGTTTAAAGTCACATTTTCCCTTGTGTAGTTACGTCATTAAAATTCCAAGTCTATTTAAAAGCTTGTTATAATGTTAAAATGTATCTTACAGATTGGAAAAGTCGGAAAGGTTTTTTACCTGGCAAAAATGTCAATTGATTTCAGCGAGTCAATTATCAGACTAACAATACCCAAAAATAGGATTCATAATTACATTTTTCGAGCTTCCGTTTGACAATTGTTATTTATTTGTAGTTGTTCAATAGCCAGCCTTTCGAGTTTTGCCTTTTCTGGCTTCAGTACCATAAAAACATTCCAGCACTTAAGTAAGCTGTAACTTTTTTTTGCCAGTTTGAGTGTCGCACTGCTGGGCAAAAGCCTTTTGTAAGCTGGAGCTTACAAAAGCATAATTTTATCAGCAATACTGATGATCAAAACATCCAAAAAGTATTGTATTCACATGAGCTACCGAAACGTTTTTGTAAACCTGTTAAACGTCATGTAGACATAGAAACGCTTTGCCGCTGTTCGGCAATCTAGTAAGCTTACTTCACATCACATCTGCAGACTGGCCCACAGCTGTGATGTTGAGTGAATTAAATGACGTCAGGAGAGACATCTTCTCAGTACCATCAGGGTCTACCCGCTATTTTAGTTTTCTCCATTTTATCGGCCATCAATATCTTCAAGCTACCATTATACTAGCTGTCTTTTCTTTTTCATCTTACCCCCTGCTGGGCTTACCCTTTCTCTTTACCAGTTTCTTTGTTTTATTCCATTTTCCCCGAGAACATGATTGTCAAACTAGCGGTCCATCGCATTACTTAAAACCTAGGATTATATCGCACAGCCTAGTAAAGGCACCACATCGAGGCTATATGGTCGCACTCTCTCCGCTGAGCGTCGACGTAAGCTTACGTATGCAATGTCGCAAATGAAGGTATTATTTTAAGTGGGAGGTCGGAGGGTTAGCCGTGTGTTACACCGGGAGGTAATGGTGTAACGAGATGGGTTTGTAACAGCATCTGACACGAACATTGCGAACATGACGTATGAGTTTGGATGAGACTTTCCGAGAATCAAGTGATTGGCGTGGCTTTGGAGAAGGCAATGTCCAGCAGTGGGCCGCTGTTGGTTGATGATTAAGTAATAATAGTTTCACATTAATTCAACATGGGTTTCTAGTTTCTAATTTGATATATATAATAATCGCATTTAGGTATACAAAGAAACATAGAAAATTAACAACTAACTAGGTTGTTCTTTAAAATTTTACATTCTTTAGCCTACATTTTCAAAAACCCTTCTAGGTATGAAGTGAAATTTTCACATAATGCACTAGAAACACGAAAAACGAAGCATACAAATCGCAACGGTGTAACCGGCCGCCTATCTCCAAGTTTTTCCTTTCAAAAACAAGAACGAATGCAAAGTATATGACGTGTAAAGTCCCGCTTGCCGGCTTACGCAGATTTAGACTACGGTGGTGCTGTACATACGTGAATATGCATATACATGGGTAAATGTAATGTGGGGGTAGAGAGGTGTTGTCGTTGGTGAAGAAAATAAATAAGTATTTATTGAGAAAGCAATAGCATCCATTGAATGAAAACTCTGTGGTGAGTCCGAAATTAGTAGATTAATATGGGATAACGTAAGTGTAGGCTAAAGAGAATTGAAAATAGGTAAGCTCTCGGAAAAAATAATAAAAGTAGATTATGATTTCCCGTAAAGCGTCCGCATGGTGCCGGACGTAAAGAATAGCACCATCCCATATCTTCCCGTGGGTGTCGTAAGAGGCGACTAAGGGACTTACCAGAGAATGGGCAACAGCGTTCTCTGTGCTTTTGTATCAACCGTACTGCGATCGCCAACCCGCCTGCCAAGCGTGGCGATTATGGCAAAACCCCCCAAAATGAAAACCGCATTCAATAAATGGCCCCTAGTGCCCGGCAGCCCGTCTACCCTCGACTACGGCAGCGGTCGAGGTGATGGCGTGGCAAGGGGTGCTAAGAATCCCCGGATGGGATCCGGCTGCCTATACCAACGACTGGACCTGGCAACCTATAACACGCGCACACTCCGGACCGACGAGAAGATAGCGGAACTCGAGGAGGAGTTGAGCAGGCTGCGATGGAGTATTGTGGGATTATCTGAAGTCCAAAGAGAGGGGGAGGACACGATAATCCTAAAATCCGGCAACCTGCTTTATTTCCGAGAGGGTGACCGTCAGTCCCAGGGTGGTGTTGGTTTATCGTCCACAAGTCCCTCGTGAACAACGTGGTGAAGATCGAGAGTGTGTCGACCAGGGTGGCGTACCTTATACTCAGAATATCCTCAAGATATTCGCTGAAGGTCATACAGGTCTACGCCCCAACCTCGGCACAAACCGACGACGAAGTGGAGACCATGTATGAGGATATCTCTAAAGCCATGCATGGTTTCAAAACTCACTTCGCCGTTGTCATGGGGGACTTCAACGCAAAACTGGGCAAACGAGACGGGGATGAGCTGCAGGTGGGGCAATTTGGAGTTGGACGTCGGAACCACCGGGGCCACCAACTGGCTAGTTTTATGGAGAAGGAGGGCCTCTATATGATGAACTCCTTCCTCAAAAAGCGTGAGCACAGAAAGTGGACCTGGCAGAGCCCAGATGGTGCAACAAAAAACGAGATTGACTTCATCATGTCAACCAAGAAGCAAATGTTCAATGATATCTCTGTGATCAATTCGGTGAAAACCGGGAGCGATCACCGCATGGTAAGAGGCACATTGAACATCAATATCAAGTTAGAAAGGTCTCGACTGATGAAGTCTACGCTCCGTCCAGCACAGATCCAAATCCAAAACCCCGAAAGCTTTCAGCTCGAACTCCAGAATCGTTTCGAGTGCCTAGGGAGTTCAGTGGACGAATACAACGATGGGTTCGTGGAAACTGTCAATACGACCGGGTCTAAGTTCTTCAAGACACGTCGTACAGATCAGAAAAAGAGGCTCTCCGATCAAACTCTCAAGCTCATGAAGGAGCGGCGTGAGATGATCCTGCAGTCTTCAGACGAGGCGTTGAAATACCGGCAGCTCAATAGACAGATCTCTAAATCCTTGAAGAGCGACCTCCGCCGCTATAATACCGAGCGCATTAAAGACGCAATCGAACGGAACAAAGGCTCCAAGGTATTTTCAAGAGATCTGGCTATTGGGCAGAGCCAGCTCACGAAACTGAAGACCGACGATGGCAGGATCTTATCCGCCAAACCGGAGCTACTGAGGGAGATCGAGAGCTTCTATGGACAGTTGTACACGTCAACCAGCAAACCCATTGTCGACCTAGCAAACGACCCAAGAGCTAGACTAACCCGACACTATACCGAAGACATCCCGGACGTCAGCCTGTACGAGATTAGGATGGCTCTGAAACAGCTCAAAAACAACAAGGCACCGGGAGATGACGGAATTACGGCCGAACTCCTGAAGGCGGGTGGAAAACCGGTACTGAAGGCCCTTCAGAAGCTGTTTAATTCCGTCATACCGGAAAACGCCACAGGCATGGTGCAGGGGTGTGGTGGTGCTCTTCTTTAAGAAGGGTGACAATGCCCGGTTGAAGAATTACAGGCCCATCTCACTTCTAAGCCATGTCTACAAGTTGTTTTCCAGAGTCATCACGAATCGTCTCGCGCGAAGGTTTGACGATTTCCAGCCACCCGAACAAGCCGGTTTCCGAAAAGGCTTTAGCACCGTGGACCACATACATACGCTTCGGCAGGTTATACAGAAGACCGGAGAGTACAACTTGCCTCTCTGTTTAGCGTTTGTGGACTACGAGAAAGCCTTTGATTCGATCGAGACCTGGGCTGTACTGCAGTCTCTCCAACGGTTCCAAATTGACTACCGGTACATCGAGGTGTTGAAGTGTTTGTACAAAAACGCCACCATGTCAGTCCGACTTCAGGACCAAGCCTCGGAACCTATCCTTCTACAGCGAGGTGTAAGACAGGGAGACGTAATATCTCCGAAACTGTTCACCGCTGCACTGGAGGATGTCTTCAAGGTTCTGGACTGGAGAGGGCTAGGCATCAACGTCAATGGCGAGTACATCACTCACCTTCGGTTTGCCGACGATATAGTGGTCATGGCTGAGACCATGGAGGACCTCAGTACAATGCTCGATGACCTCAGTAGAGCTTCAGAAAGAGTGGGTCTAAAAATGAACATGGACAAGACGAAGGTCATGTTGAATGCCCATGTCACACCCATTCCTATCAAGATCGGAGGCTCTATACTCGAAATTGTAGACGATTATGTATACCTAGGACAAACGGTCCAGCTAGGTAGGTCTAATTTCGAGAAAGAGGTCAATCGTCGAATCCGACTCGGCTGGGCAGCGTTCGGGAAACTGCGCGATATCTTCTCGTCCAACTTACCGCAGTGTCTCAAGACGAAAGTCTATGACCAGTGTGTGTTGCCAGTGATTACATACGGGACCGAAACGTGGTCGCTCACAATGGGCCTTATCAAAAGGCTTAAAGTCACCCAAAGGGCAATGGAGAGGGCTATGCTCGGAGTTTCCTTGCGTGATCGAATCAGAAATGAAGACATCCGCAAGAGAACCAAGGTCACCGACGTAGCCCGAAGAATTGCTAAACCTAAGTGGCAGTGGGCAGGGCACATTGCTCGCAGAACGGATGGCCGTTGGGGTCGAAAAGTTCTGGTGAAGGTTGAGGGAATCCGGTGGATGCGAGTCGCAAGGGACCGGTCAGTGTGGCGACACTTGGGGGAGGCCTATGTCCAGCAGTGGGCGTCTTTCGGCTGAGATGATGATGATGATGATGATGATTTCGTTTGTGGTTCACCCGTCTGTCGTAGGTACTTATAAATGTCCTGAACACCACCAAATCAATTACAGCGGAGTTATAAATCTACTAGGAGCACAGAAAACCCAGAAGTTGTCTTCGAAACCCGAACAAACTCTACAAAAACAAAACACAACCAAGAAACACGTGAACGAGATAAAAGTTTGAAAATCAAACTGAACGAAATCAACGAAGTCCAGTACATTGTGAAATCATTCACTTATTGAATTTGGCCAATCACATTCGAGTGTGAGGCGGCTGGCGTGACGTCATAGGAGTAGGGGCTGATAAAATGCTGCTTGTACTTAGACGTTTCTATTTTCTATCGATAGATTTTTATTTCACAGACCGTTTTTACTAGAAACACGAACTTTGTTTTTTTAGTGTTGAAGAATAAAACCAGCAGGAGATCTTTCGTGTGATGCAACGATGAGAGTGGTAACGAAAAAGTGTATAATTTTGGGTATATCTGTTAGAATTTGTGGGTTCAGTTGTACCCTACGAGTATTTGTTTTACATTAATAATATTATGTCTTATTTCATGTTCTAGATTGGTTTTAAGAGATGATGCCGATGAAATAAAATACGCAGATAAGTGCGGCTGCCTGGAGTTCGAACCTACGAATGAGGACGTGAGAACCTGGGCCGCCTCCACTGAGTCACAAGCTCTAAAGCATTGATGTCGTTGAGTAAAGAATTCTGTATGACATAATTCTTAAACAACTAAAGATGATAAAAGAATCTTGTCAAAGCAAAGAGAAACAGATTGCATGATGGCAGTATGTTTTCATAATCTCATTGTCGTAGGCACAAAGAGGGCGACCTTTCTTTGTGAGGGAAACACAGAGAGGGCCTGTGCCCTCTCCCAATCTCCTAATAAAATAAAGAGTCGTGTGCCGACTACACTTTGGGCTTCATTTGAAGATATAGAGGCTGCCGAATGTGCCACCATGTTGCTTTTCTCGCATTGTCACATTAGGTGTTTTTGCCTCGTTGGTAAATAAAAACAGCCGCTCGGGTCGATCTAAAGGTAAAGCCATGCGTGCCTAGGTAGGTCTGTGGATGGGTGACCACCCATTTCATACAAAGTTTCCTCGGTGCCTCGAAAAGTACGTTAAGTCGTTGGTACTGGCTGTCATTTGAAGATCTTTGACAGTCGTTACAGGTAATCAGTGGCCCAAAAAGACTGACAATCAGTCGTACCAAAGGGTATCGTATTACCCAGTACTAACTGGGTTGTGGAGGTCAGATAAAAGTTCAACCCCAAAACCTCAGATTTTTCGTATTTATGTGCAAATTGTATAATTATATCACTTGATTCGGCGAAGAAAAACATCGTGAACCAACCAGCATACCTGAGAGATGCAAAGGTATTCTCTAGCAGTCAACCAGCATCGTTTAAAGATACCGACATACCAAAGATTGAATTCAAGTCAAGAATACAAAATAACGAACTTGTTGTCATCTTCATTAAGACGTATTAAAGCCTTTCCGGGATGAACAAAACAAGTCATAATAATGACAATTGTCTTGAACAAGTCCCTGGCTTCTTCTCAACAATCCACGCTTCAGTACGGGCAACTCACTTTCCGACTGAGAGACATTTTGACAGTTCCGAAGTACTTGTAAATGTTTTAATTGAAATAAATGGTTTGACTTTAACTTTGAACAGTAATCCCAGTATATACGCATAAATACAAGTATCTATAAGAACTTTACAAATCTTTCCTGCCCCGTTGATCTAACACAAGTGCGGCTGGTGAATATGTGTCCTGAGTTTGATTTCCAGGTCCGTCAGCAGTCTTATTTCTATTTCTTTCTCCTGCCAACCCAGTCTGAGGACGGTTATTATTATATATTTTGAATTTCTCCAGTATTATTGATGCGTTCACAAACATTTAAACTCACATACACAAACAGTCAGACACGGAACAACTTTTTAAACCCACGCAACATTTTTTTTTTATATTACGAATCAATTTTTCTATTACGGAACAATTTTTTTATGGCCTACAGATAGTTGTTCCGGGTTAGTCTATTTTTGTCATCATCATCATCTGCCCAGCTTTTTTCAACTATGTTGGAGTCGGCTTCCAGTCTAACCGGATGTAGCTGAGTACCAGTATTTTGCATGGAGCGACTGCCTTTCTGACCTCTACAACCCATTTACTAGTGGGTAATACGATACCCCGTGGTAAGTCTGGTTGTCAGACTTTATGGGCCACTGACTACCTGTAACGACTGTCTAAGATATACAAATGCAGCCGGGACCAACTGCTTAACGTGTCGTCAAAGGCTACACAGATTTGCTCCCTATTAAATGAAACTCAGACATAATAACGAGCGAAATGTAGCTTATTACTAAACACCTCTGCCTTTTCTATATGAATACCGGCGCGATGTCAAGTTACTAAAAGTAAGTAGGTAACTATTCTCTTGATTTACCAAACCCTGTGAAATACGCTTAGGCATGGAAAAGCAAAGTACCGCCGAGTAGCGAAGTCAGAGGTTAAAGATGTAAGTTACATCAAAGGGTGAACAAGGCGGTGCCGACTCAGTTAACACTGTGCTAACTGAAACACACCTCAAGGTTTTATCGTGTGGGACAAGTTATAATACCCTAGCGTTTAAGAGATGGCCGACATGTAAAGGAGGTTGGTATTTGCCAAAGAATATTTATACCACCAAAGAATGTTTTCTGGCTGTGCAATACCCACACACGGGTGCACGGGTTAAATTTCAAGGTTAAGCTTAAGTTAAGTTTTCTCAGGTCAGACTGAAGATGGATGGCTGAGCACGTAACGAGACCCTTTTCTTTTGCTGCGTTAACCGTTGATTAGTCTGGTATTATTTTGTAGATCTGTGACATACCTATTTATAGTCAGATAACAGAAAGCACCACCTACCGTACCTTTGTGCTCTTCTATGTTAATATATTGTCCTTTTAAGTATTTTGTGTGTACATAAATAAATAAATAAAGTCTCACTATCGGTCATACCAAACGGTATTGTGTAACCCAGTTAAAATTCAGATAAATAGTAACTCCGTGTGATATTCAGCTCCAACCGGATAGATTGAAAGTGCGAACATACAACTCAACCTTAGCTTAGATGGGTAAAAGACAGGCAGATTTGTTTTTTCACTAGAAAAAAATACTAATTAAATTGGATGAAATTTCTTTGTTAAATTAAACTGTTAAATTCTGACACAATTTCTCAAAGAAAACCCAAAAAATCTTGCCCCAATTTTAGACAGAATCCCTCAAAAAGTTATGCTAAACTAAACAGGCGGCCTTGTCAAAGTAGAAGCTTAAACCCTAAAGCCTCCAGGTCTCAACACTACAAAGTTAACAGATAAAAGTAACACCAAAGGGTAGAAACAATCTGTTACTACTACCATCCAACTTAACTGGCACTTCAAGGATTCAGGGATTGGCACAAGTTTAGGATTTGAACGACTAAGGGTTATCGTTCATGACGCCGCTCAAAAGAATATTGAGAGCCGGCTGCGGACACTGACGGAAACTTCAAAAAAAGCGTCCGCAATTAGTCCGCATCTATTTTTGAAGGTTGAACCTCATCTGGAAGCACGGGATCGCACTTTCCCATGCTCTTATCCTTTTTAGTCGTTCAGAACCGTCATTTGCTAGAGTAATAATAATAAAATTTATTCAAAAATATAAGGTAAACGTTTACAGTTTTTCTTAAATCTATGTTAAGTTCACACATGCTTTGAGCCGTGAGTTGAGAGTGAGAAACGCAACGCGACAACATTGACGATGTGATCGGCAGTAGAAGTGCCTGATGAGGTTTAAACCCTTAACAACGTCCAATAATCAATAAGTAGCCAGAATATCCCGAGCGCGACCGTTACATATTCATTATAAGGCACAAAATAAAGGTTATTATCGCAGTAGTATTTTAGGCGTTAAATGCAAATCGTATTTAGTCGCTATTATTTGTACTCGTGAATGTTTAGAAATACAAAATTAGAGAGTAGTGAAAGCGGCTTATCAATTATTAAAGTCTCAAGTAAGTAAGACTCTCATTCGGCATAATGTACGATGTCCCTAACTAGTCCGTTTGTAGTGTTTGTTTGTACTAGATACTTCTAAGTAACGTCATGGACAATAGGCCTAAGCTTCGAGGATAACTCAAACTCAAACTCAAACTCAAATCATTTATTTCAATTAGACCATTACGGCACTTTTGAATGTCAAAAATACAAAACTAAATCAAAGCTACAGTCACAGTCACAAGGCATAATAACTTGAGAAAGTACTGTAGTTGCCCATTCCCTAGCGTAGATCTCTATGGAGAAGAACGGGCAAGAAACTCCATGGACACTCTTTTAAATCAAAATATTGTTACAAAATCTTGGTTACATCATTCATGTTGTGATTATACATATATGTGAGAACGATGTAGACAGACGTGCACATTAAGAGCGTCCAGAGAAAAGATGAAATCAACAAATTAAAAAATAAATTAATTAAAATTAACCGTGGCAGCCGAGAGTTGACCAGTCTCAATTGACAGCGCCCGTTCACGAACATGACGCATGTATCAGCACCATTCAGCTCAACCATATTGAAGGGAACTAAATGACCCGACACACCCGCCACCATCACCGAGACATTTGAGTGAGCATGACATTCTCTCAGCCGCCAAGGCTTATTCAAGTCAGAAAAAATAAAATAACTAGATGTAAATGGTGGCTTTACAGTACATAGTACTCACACATGCGCTATGAAGTTATATAATACTAATATATGGAATCTATACAATGCAACGATCTTTTTTACAATCTTCTGCAGCTTCCACAATAACTTGACTGGGAATCAATTAGTTTGCTCCTATGGTTGTGGAGCAGGACCGGCATTGAGCCAAGCATTTTTATCATCAATGTAATCCACCAACTTATAATACGCTTGACTACATAGTGTGCGTTTTACACAAGATTTAAATTTCGTCTCATTCAGTTGTAGAATGTGGAGAGGTATTTTATTGTAACATTTTAAGCAGTACCCCATGAAAGAGGAATCTACTTTAGCAAGCCTGAAACCTGGCTGAACTAGTTGGTCCCTATTTCTAGTATTATAGTGGTGTCTGTCACCTCTTTTACTGAATAAATGCAGATTTTTCCTAACGTACATGATGTTTTCATAGATGTATTGACAAGGTACTGTCATGATATTAATTTCCTTAAACAGCTGTCTTAGAGAGTCGCGTCTACGTAAATCATATATGGCTCTGATGGCTCTTTTCTGCAGAATAAATATAGACTCGATGTCTGCAGCCCGTCCCCATAGTAAAATACCGTATGACATGATACTATGAAAATAACTAAAATAAACTATCCTCGCGGTATCAACATCGGTAAATTGACGGATTTTTCTAACAGCATATGCTGCTGAGCTTAGGCGTCCTGCAAGAGATGTTAAATGAGGGCCCCATTGTAGCCTTGAATCGAGCGCGATTCCCAAGAAAATCGTTTTATCGACAAATTCTAGTTTCTCTTGATTTAATACTATGTCACAATCACTACTTTTGACATTTGGTAGAGCAAATCTGATGCACTTAGTTTTTTTCCCATTTAGAACTAAATTATTTACAGTAAACCAATTATGAACCTGCAGTAGGGCGTTATTTACGTCGTCAAGATTAGTGGCACGTCTGTTTATCCTAAATATTAAAGAAGTATCGTCTGCAAACAACACCATTTGCGGGTGATTGTTAAATAAATGGGGTAAGTCATTAATATAAACTAAAAAGAGGAAGGGACCCAATATCGAACCTTGTGGTACACCCATTTCTACTTTTAAACCCATTGAATTGACACCATTGATTTGTACCTGCTGCTGTCTATCACTCAAATACGATTTTACTAAGCTGAGCGCAAGTTTACCTAAACCGTAATGCTCAAGTTTCAAGATCAGGGTTTCGTGATTTACGCAATCAAATGCCTTCGAAAGGTCACAGAAGATTCCTATGGCATCTTGTGCCTCTTCCCACGCAGTAAATATGTGTTTTAATAAAGTGACACCGGCGTCAGTTGTACAACGTCCTTTGGTGAAACCATACTGTTGCTCGTGTAATATTTTATTGTTGTTAAAATGGTGAAGCATTTGATTGAGCATTATCTTTTCAAACACCTTGCTGAAAACTGGCAACACGGATACGGGCCTATAGTTATTCGTGTCTTTACTGTCCCCGGATTTAAAAAGCGGTATTACCTTACTGAACTTCATTAGATCCGGAAAGACCCCTTGATCCACGCACAAATTAAATATTAAGGCTAAATACGGAGCTACAGTCTCAATAATTGAGGTACAAACTTTGATAGACAAACCCCATAGATCTTCAGTTAATTTGATCTTGATTTGCTTAAAAGCTTTTAAGACTGTTATGGGGTTAATATGCTGAAATTTAAATTCATTTGGACAGGCTGAAACGTTTGCTTTCAGTAAATCAATAGAAAGCAAGGGACAAGAGTTTAAGGTTTCTGTAGTTTTAATTGGGATACTAGTAAAGAAATTTACAAATTCATGAGCAACTTCACTATTGGAGCTGACAAGGCCACGGCAGGTCTCTAGTGTTAAGTCATTACTTGGTTTTTTATTTCTATTTGTTTCGCTGTTGATTATTTTCCAAACCGTCTTTATTTTATTTTCGGCTGATTTAATCTTTTTGCTAATGAATAAAGATTTGGCTACCTTGCAAGTGGTTTTAAAAATTTTCGAGTAAGTAGCTACATATTTATTAAAAGATTCTGTTTTGATGTAAGGCTTAAGGCCGTACAACTCAAACAATCGTTCCCTACTTTTCCTAATACCCTGTGTTGCCCAGTCACTGAAAATAAACTTTGGGCCAATAGTTTTAGTTTTCTTTTTTAAAGTGTTATTGAACTCAGTGTGTACTACCGAAAAGAATTCTTCATACAATTCATTTACATTGTTTCTAATATGACCTGGTATATTTAGCTTGCTAATTAAATTATTATTAAACTTTTCTAAATTGCTGGGTGTTATTTGTCTGGTTTGAATCTGAATTTTTTGTAATTGTTTATTGTACGCGAAAGCAACTGTCTGCCCGCTGTGATCTGAAGGAAGGTAATTTACGATAGATTTATCTATGTAGTCGCAGCAACAAAACACATTATCAATACATGTAGCAGTATTTGTAGTAATTCGGGTTGGTTCTGAAAAAACGTTTGACAAATTAAATGATTTAAAAAGACTTAAAAATCTACTGCTATTTACATTATTCTCTAAGATATTAACATTGAAGTCACCACAGATAATTATTGGTTTATTACCAGTTACAAGTTTTGCTAAAGCATCTTCCATTACTGACTCAAAGATAGAGTAGTTCAGATAATTTGGGGGTCTGTAAACGCACACTATTATATGCTTATCAAGCTCAACACAAGACAATTCAATGCTATGTTCGACCGATAGATCGACTATATCATTTCGAGACTTAGATTTAATACAATTGTTAACTAAGATTAAGGAACCCCCTCGCATCTTAGATTTTCGGTTAAAGCAACTTCCCACGTTGTAGTTATCATAATTTATTTGCATTGATTCATAATCTTTCATCCAATGTTCGGTAAAACAAATAACATCAAACTTGGTTTTTTCTAAAAACAATTCTATCTCTAATTGTTTGGATGAAAATCCCTGAATATTCTGGTGAAATAATTTCAAGGTATTCTGCTCAGCCCCTTTTTTACAAATAGTTGATGGAGAGCTAGAAGATATCGGTTTATCTAAATTGTCTCTATTACCTTCTATTGTCTTACTGACTAGTTTAAATCTAAGCTAAAATGTGTATAATTACAATTAGTATAATTACTAATTTCCGTGGAACTATTTACAAAAGACTGCGACATACAACTTATGTCTGAGTTTATATTAAAAGCTAATAGCCTCGCTATTTGACGTCTAAAACTAATCGGTAGATATGCATTATTCCTCGTTGACTTTAATTTCTGAACGAAACTGTTGGTGTCAAAAAATACCAACTTGTCACAATAGTGACTTAGTAAATGCATGTGATTATTAAGTTTATGAATATAATGATTTTGCCTGCTTGACAACTTCTCAAAGTATGGAAAGGCACAAAGAATTATTTTCCTACAATTTAGTTGCAACAGTTGAGTGACATTGTCAGTGATATCATCAATTTTTACGTTAAGACTATTCCCAACAAATACAGTTAATATAGCATTAGGATCTAATTCCTTCCGAGTTATGGATGTCATTATTTGGTTGTAAGAAGCCTGAGGTGCACAATAATTTTGGGAAGAATGACTCAGATTGTTACTTATTAATTTTCCTAATCCTATTCCGATACTGTCTGTAAACATAATGGAGCAACCACACTGTGAACTACTAGAAAGGGGAGAACTACTTTCTGTTTGTCCTATAGGTATAGAACCTTGTACAATGAGCGGTGAATTTTCAATGGGGATACAGCCCGGAACACTGCCCAACCGGGTCGGGTCCTCCGTTACCTCAGGCAGGACAGTGTCCGGGCTGGATTCCCCTTGTGATGTACATTGAGTGTTTTCGATGGTCATCATGTCTACATAGTCTGCATTACCATTTACTAACTCGTTTGCAGCAAGTATATGTTCCTTAATTTGTTTCTGTGAATTTACATACTTAGAATAACATAATTTTAGTTGACACTCTAAAACTTGAATTTCTGACTGTAAGTGTTGAGTGTCTGTTTCATAAAACTTCTTACTGTCCTCTAATTTAATTTGATAATTATTTAACTTTTTAATCAGAAAAACACGTTCTTTTCTTAGTTTTATATTGTTGGAACTATGTTTTTGTTGTTTTTTAAATTTATTGCATTTCTTTATTATTCTATTCAGTTTTGCATATTTTTTTATTTTATTTTGGCTTACTTTATAACTGCTGCAGTTATATTTCAGAATAGAATCTTCAGTAAGATCTATTGTTGTTAAGGAATGTGGGTTGCAATTTAAATTTAATAATTGATTATATAGGTGATCTGTTTCCCTAAACTGAGTACATTCTCTTTGTTTCTGAAACTCAATAATTTGTTTATTGGCATGAAGCAGTTCATCTTCTAAGTCCCTAACCTTACATAAAGCCGTTTCATAATAGTTACTGCAGTCGTTGAAACCATCTGTGACCACCCGCAGTTTGTCCCGTTCATCGACAACATCCATGTATTGTTGGTGCAGGTCCACTAGCTCACGTTTCAAGCTTGTGTTTTTGAGAATGACCTTCTCAATTTCGATCTCATGTTCCTCTCTATCCAATACCAGCTGTTGACATTTGCTGTTAGATGCCTTAATTTCATCAAGGGCCGTTCTCAACTTAGCCTGCAACTCCTGGGTAGTAGCCTTACGGGTCATCACAGGCATGGTTTCAGGCAAATGAACTGAAAGTAGAAGTACAAAGAATGGTGAGAACTAATTGGATGGACAAAATCAGGAAAGCTAGAAATGAAAGGTGAAAGTGAGAATAGAGTAGAATATGTGATTAATAGACTGGTAACTGAAGTAGGCTTATGAGTCTTACACAAAATACTTCAATAAGAAGATTAGATCAAGTTGAAATTTACATTGATTTACATAAGTCTTTTACTTTTTCTTATTGTGGGTAGGACTCTTGGCTTAAAATTATTGGACCTAATTGACTAAATAATGCTAAAATTTAATAAAGAAAAAGCAATTTTCTCTATTGTTTTGTTTTTAGTTTTAAATAGATAGAAAGTTACTTCATTAACTTATTACAAACTGCACAACTACTTATTATTTAACAAGTGATAACTGACACTGAACCTATGTTCAACTATAAAGGAGTGCCAGATTAATCAGAATAATGATTTTAGTTTAACCAAAGTGAGCTTATACATTAAAAGGAAACAATTATACTCCCCAGATTGATCCACAGGAACATCAGCTGTTCGTGATATATGTTACCGGTTGAGGTAGGCAACCAAACACTATGTTTTATGGCGTATTTTTCCGTGAAAACAATAATCCTGGGTATTTGCACGCTTAGTAGTCATTTAATTACAATAATACAAGATTTTAACACTTAAAAAATAATTAAAACTAATTTTAAATTACAGAGCGAAATTTAGACATGTCACTCAACCAGTGTTGCCAAAAAAAAAAAAAAAAACTAAATATTAAATAGGTACAAACCTAAAACACGTGTATAAATCAAATTCTTCTCAGTTGCTGCCTATTTATTTTAATGGGATGTCTATCAGATTACAAGACAAGGAGAAGATTTTTCTGTTTTTGTGTTTTTTTTTTCGAGAGATTAAATTGGAACGTGGAGGTTTTTTGCATTATTACGGACTAGCTCATCTCATTCGTCCACGTGGATTTCGTTAACTCTCCTGTTGCACTACTGAGATAGAAAAGTACTGTATTTGTTAATACAGGTTATAAACTATCTGTGTGCCAAATTTAATCCATATCCGTTCAGTAGTTTTTACGTGAAAGAGTAAAAAACATCCATCCTCAGAAACTTCGCGTTTTATTAGTACTTAGTAAGATGTATTACTAGATATATAGATTACTAGATATCTGCCCGTGACTTTGCCCGCACATAAACATGGATAATGTACGTATAAGGAGTTGGACCAAAATGCGTTGGCAAAAAATATTGCTGGGAAACAACATTTTTTGGGGTGAAAAATCATGTTTTGTAGCAGAACTGAATGTAACGCACTTAAAACATTGTGCTGATGCCTGGATTGAATAGTACGGCGGTCGTAGCGGTGTGTAAAGTAAAAATCTTACACTAAAACTTGTATTTATTTTAAAAAAAATCAAAATGTTGGAACTTTGACCCCCGATAATATAAATATATTATTATATAATTTACCTAATAATTATTACACCTTCTAAACACACTCAAAAAAAACTTTACTTCGTTATAAAACACCAGGCTAGCCAGCCGCTTTACATTGGATTAGCTGAACTCAAAATGTGACTTCATGGAATCACCAATGCATAAATTATGTGCCTTATAGGTACCATTACGCATATACGTCTACACTGTACAGGTAATTACTTTCAATAATTCTTTCAATAATAATTATCTTCAGTAATTCTACCATCAAAAACGCTCTTCTCTCGTAACTCAGCCCGTCTCATTGTACAGCGATCAAACTCAGCGTTTGCCTTCAGACTGTTAGCTCTCAATGTTTCCTTGGAACGTCTACTATAATTGCTCCACGGGTTTCGATTGATCCCTTTATTGACTTTGTTGGCAAAAATAACTAAACTGCTTACTTCTCTTTGTTTTTTCGTTGCTGTGGAACACTTGTTTTTTTTTATTTGTGTTGGGGACTGTAATATTCACAAAGTTTTTTTAAAAGATGGAGACAAATTGTTAATAGTTTAGTGGGCAATGATAAACGTGACAAATGCATGATGTAGTTTCAGATTAGCGTCTTTTCAGCACGTTGGTGCTCAGCGCGTGTGAAAGGCGCATATTGGCGAGCCTTTTACCCCACATGTAACACTTAATTATCGTTTTAGCGTGAGTCGCGGGAGACGCATCCCAGCGCGCCGACTCACTCCACCTGAACACGCCGGAATAACCGCATGTACGCGCGTTTGGTCACCTTGCCATGAATCCGCTGGTTGCACGGGGCCGGTCAATGTGGTGACACTTGGAGGAGGCCTATGTCCAGCAGTGGACGTCTTTCAGCTGAAATGATGATGATGACCTTGCACTGGGCTCGCACAACGAACTAAGGTCCCCTCAACGAGGCAAAGTTTGCATTCTAACAGATTACTGTAGGAGTCAAACAAACCAATTTCTGCACACGTTTACGAAGCCATGGCAGATTGTTTAAAATAAATCCAGCAACATTCTTATCAAGGGTGAAAAATGTAACACTATACGTGCAGTTAAACTTAAATACAGAGCTAAGCTTCTTTTCTACTAGATCTCCATCCTCATTGACCGTAAATTCCTTACACACAAAGACAAAACACTTTAGTCCCCCACATTCCGGGATTTGGTTGAGATAAAATTCACAATTTTGGCCTCCTGAATTTATTCACGGTTTTAAATTTAAGACATTGGCAACATCTTAACCCACGGTTGGTCAGAAACAAAATAATTTGGAGGAAGCAAATGTTACTTAAAATTTACAAAGGGAATGTCTTAATTTAAATTTACAGGGGCGAGAGGTCGGGACAAACGTTTTGGTGTTGCCAGTAAGTAAAAGGTGCTTGAATTGTGGAAGAATTTGTTTGTATTGGGGTAGGCTGGGCATTGGAGTTTGAAGTTATGAGTACCTACTTCTACAATGTACTAAGTTCTTTTTTTTTTATTTAAATGAAATGTAATTTAGCAGTAGAAATGAAACGTAGAAAGTGTAGAAACAAAAACAATTAAAATTACTGGATTTTAAACTCAGCAACCAAATAGAATTACAAAAAAAAAACTTTACTCATTCCTGACATTTTCTTACGACTCTTGCTTTAGTTACTTTCCAAAAATCTTTTCACACCACCTGCTCGAAAATGTCAAATTATATGTCAAGCAACCTTAACCTAAAGTGAGTCATTAGTGGCCGGGGGCACAGCCGGTCAATAATGTTGTACTGTATTTCATTATGACCCGCTGGTCAATAATGTGATTTGAATTTGGAATCTCACATGCTCAGCTAAATTGGCAGTATAGTACTAACAAACACTCTTTGGTGCCAGAAAGAGGAAAGCCCTTACTACGCGTGGATGATATTCTCGATTTCCTACAAAATCATAACGACTGCTTCTTCATATCGTTGCCATGTTTTCGAAGAATATTGTATTTTGATTATATTGTAAGAATAATTAGATAACTACGAACCATTTTTTAAAAGGAATGGAATAACATTAGAACTGGCATTAATAATAACAAATACCGTACCGCGCCGTAATACCGTAATAGTAATTGGCTGTAACATTAGTTAATTTATTTATTCTTACTGTTTGTTTATTTAATAAATATTTGGTTTTTCGTACTATGGCTATTATTTTCTCACAGTAGGTGTAAAAAGTAGAGTATCCTCCTCTGGGCTAAAGTTGTCTTTGCCTTGGGCTAGCTTGAATCCCTCGCTGCATTCAGGATTCTTGTATTAACTCCCTCGCTTCGCTCGTGAGTTAATCTCTTAACTCCCTCGCTGCGCTCGGGAGTTAAATCCCGAATCCTTCATTGCGCTTGAGATTCAATATGACGCCCGTGACATAAGACACAACTTTAGCCCCTTGGTGCATAATCTACTATTATATGATTGTGCCATAATCAGGAAATTGTGTCTCTAATCTAAATACTATTTTAAAATTAATGATTCATACCGAGCTTTAGTACTTACCCTCCAAACTGTGACGAATAAACTTTGTTCAAATTAGGTACCAAAACAATCCTAAATCTAAAAAATACAGTATTGCTAAGAAATAATAATATCTGTATATATTATTATCAGTATAAATAACGATCTCACTGCTGGGAAACAGGCGTCGTTTCTGTGAGATTGAGTGAGCCGTAATTCCAGCACGCGAGCCCGGTGTATAGCGTCTAAATATAGTCCTTTAAGCTCCAATCGCTGTCAAACTTCTCACTTTCGTATCAAGTGAGTACATGCCAATTTGTCGCATGCCTTTTGATTAAAAGTTCCTTCGAAAACCATTTCTGAACTAGAGCTTTTGCAGATACTTCAGTATAAAAATTGCTTGTGCTCATTTAAATAGTCCTTTTTTTTCTAACTTTGTTGGTTCTCTCAATCACAACTTTATAAGCAATAAAACATTTACTACTTAAAAAATTCTGCATGCATTGAATATTATCATTCAAAGAATGCAGATTTCATACTTCTGTACTCGAATTTAGTTTCAAATTGTATTGCTCTAGCTAAAAAAAATTTGAAAGTTTTTGAAACGCCAAAAGTGACATCACAATTATCCTATTATTTTGAAACATCCTTCATTTTGAATGACCGCAAAATTCCTTTGTAAGATTCATCTATATTTATCTTGATTTAACCAAAATTATCACATTCCAACGGAACATTTTAACCATTCTCGTCACGCATTCCTTTCAGGGTATATTTTTAGCTAAATTCAAGGGAGTTTTTAACAGCCGAACTTGGGATCCCCGTCTTAGCCGAAAAGTCGTAACTCTTGGTCGGTCGTAAAACGTCTCGGAATAAAACCGACGGCCTTGAGGGTTACTGGGACATAGGTTCGATCCCTGGCCGTAGTTTTTCTTAGTTTTTATGTAATTTCATGTTTTCGCGTTGTTTTAGAATTTATTGTGTTTTCAGTGTTGTTGTCTGATGAATGTTTGCCGAGTTTGTGGTTCTGTGCGGTAAATTGTCAGTTTTAGGAGTATGTGAGCGTAATTTTAAACTCGTTGGAGTTACTTTGGTATTTTCTAGATGGGTGTTGTGTAAGTGAAGATTTTGTAACAAGCTTCGTAAAATGGTGATTACTGACGTTTAAAGCAGTTTTAGCTGTAATTAATATTTAAATATTACTTGCATCTCGGAAACGTGACACTTAACATTTTGTCTGATTGAAAAAAGAAATGGCGGGAGTTACATTAAATTGAAACCCCTTCCAGTATTTAATTCTCATTAAAGTAAGCTTGGCAAAAACGTTATAGTATAAAAGAATGTCTACGTACAGAAGTCTTTCGAACATCATAAGTATCTTTGTTTGAAATTTTTAGCCTGATCTGTCTGGAAACAGTCAATATTCAAAAACAAACTTCGAAAAATATTCAAAGTTTCCAGATCCCAAACTTAATATCAGCCGACAGAAAAACTGATCGAAGACCTACAATAAATTCTAAAGGAGACATCCCAGAAAATAACTTAAGAAGGTCACCGACGTCGCGGACCAAAGAGAATTCATTAAAACTCAAGGAAATTAGCCAAGTTTTACAAATCATTAATCTTGTAGGAAAAATATTCTGTCAGAGTTGTGTAACGTTCCGATGGGCATTGGGCAACGTTTTATTGGTAGACTGAGTTTTATGTTTGGTGCTTTTTTATTCGAGGCTTGTTTTATTATTACTGTGATTTTGATTTCTGATTACGGTGGTTGTGACATGATCCTTTAAACTATTCTCCTATTTATCTTGCCTTTATCTGACTTTACTTGGGCAATAGCAGTCACTGAGTCTATAATTCTGCCTAGTTGGTGGCAATAGGGTCGCCCACTATTACATGGTACATAAAAACATGACTGGTGAAATCTGGTTTACTATTCGGTGCACCTCTACCTAACCCGTCATGAATGGTGTAATGTTATGTTGTGGAAACCATCATCTTTCACACTGTCTATCTATCGTTTCTATACTGCTAGTTCCGGGTTTTTTTAACTTCCCTTTTTTATATTTTATTTACATCAATTGTACGTTTTAAATGCTTAGAAATCAACTACAAATTCCACTTTATCGTCTATAAACACTCTGTTGCACTGACAAAAAGTGAGCAGAATTTTTAACTTCGTAAAAGCTAGCAAACAATGTTTGTTTTCTGATAATAATTCTTGTTTTTATTAAGTTGATAATACTATCTCGCTGCAGAATGTTCCAGACGTTTTTATTTTCCTACTCACTGACGCTATTAGACCAAAGAAGCCACCAAGAATATAATATTAGGGGTAATTCAATTTACCACGACTGACGCTATATCGACATCGGTTGATGTCAACATTTTGATCTCTCTATTATTATTTTGTTTTGCACTTAAAGGTTTTTTGTATACTCTGTGCTATATATTTAGTGATGTCGCAAAGCGGTGTGTGTCTCCTGCAGTACCGGGTTGGAAACTATTTTTTCTTCTAAGACTTTGGGCAACACTACGCGAAATATGTGGTAAGGATGTTGATTATTTTGGTCAATTCTGGACATTCATGCTATTTTATCAATCACCATCAGCTTGCAGAAAGTTGGAAATGTTTTCAAGCACAGATTATTATAGCACTGATTTTTATGCAGAAATAATGAATAAACTCATTACTGATATTTACACTTTCTATACACACATCTCGATGATAATGTCGAATATGACTTTATTTTTTTTTACAAATACTTATATTTTACAACTATTGTTTAAACTGGTCAAAATGCAATTATTATTTACAATGTCTAATCTACAATTTTTATTTACAATTATTTTCTTTAACGTATTATTTACTATAAAACTATTATTTATATTTATTTATCTTTACACTGTTTTTGTCTTTGGACATTTAGTCCTTCAAAAAAAAAATAAAAAAAAAAAAAAAAAAAAAAAAAAAAAAAAAAAAAAAAAAAAATAAAAAAATAAAAAAAAAAAAAAAAAAAAAAAAAAAATTCGCGATAAATACCCGTTTCTATATGTTTTATGATGTATTTAGTCCTTGTTTATAATTATTTGAATGAATTTATTTTTTTTGTTGCTTATACTTCTAGCAGTCGTTTGAAATATCTCCACAGAGTGACACATACTAATTTTATATTATCTTCCTTGACAAACGCGTACACGTCAACATTTTACATCTGCGACAGTGCGTCACTGTTCTGTTGTGTATTTATTTTCATAAATGATTGAAAAATACCTTAAAGTTGGTTTGCTAAATGTGGGTTCCCTTGGCACTAACCACGATGATTTTATAGCAGCAGTGGAAGGGCATTCTTTCGATGTATTGGCAGTTAACGAGACCTGGCTAAGACCGGGCGAAGAGGGCCGAGCGCCCACTGTGCCAGGTTACCGCCTGCGCCATATACCACGATCGCTGTCTGTTCACGGGGGCCGGGGGGGTGGTGTGGGTTTTTATCTTAAACGCGGTCTGACAGCTCGTACCTGGTCCACCCCAAGTGACCCTAGATACGATACTATTGAACAAATGTGGATTACTCTTACAATCAATGGAAATAAAATTGCAATAGGCACAGCGTATCGTCCGCCACGCTTCGACTTGGACATCTTTCTCGACGCTATAACTGACTCTGTTAGCTCCTTAGTCAAATGTGATCACTTCATACTGCTCGGCGATTTCAATGTTAACCTCCTGAATGCTAATGGGCAAACTAAGAAAGTCTGTGAGTTCTTGAATAGCATGGGCCTAAAACAACTGGTTAGTTCACCCACCCATTTCACAGACCATAGCGAAACATTGATCGACCTTGTCTGTACGAACATCAACCACAAAGCGATATCTGTTGAGCCCTATGTCTCAATACATGGTCACTCACTTGTTGTGTGCGAGTTTAATATTAGGCGTAGCAAGTATAAACCCTACACAATTACGTATAGACCCATTAAACAAATAAATAGAGAAGTGCTAGATAGTGATTTATCGCAAATACACTGGGGCAACATTTGCGGCTTGCATAATGTGAATGACATGGTTAAGGAATTGAACGAAAACATTTTAACAATTTACGATGCGCATGCTCCGGTCAAGAAATGTTTAATTAAGGAACCGTCTTATCCATGGATAACAGATACAATAAAATTGATGATGCACTTGCGGAATGACGCTCTGACCAAGTACCGTAAAACGAAATCAGACTCCAAAAAGTCATACTACAAGCAGCTGAAGTCTCTGGTGGTAACCTCCTTATTTAAAGAAAAAGTTGCATATTTTAACTTTAATATTAATGGTCAGATCAGGGATTCTAAAACGTTGTGGAAAAATTTAAAAAAAACAGTATTACCAAAGAAACAATTTGATGACCTTCCGACTACCTTCAGAGATCCAAACCGAATAAAAAATCACTTTTTGGACGTTCCTGGTAACCCTGTCTGCAATACATCGCAACGCGCTTTCTTTGAATCTCATCGTTATGGTGATGATAGTTTCGCTTTCTCATTACAACCAGTAACTGCTGATCAAATTCTACGATACTTCCGCCAGCTAAAATCTAACGCTGAAGGCTGTGATCAAGTCACCCTAGACATGCTTTGGCTTACACTCCCACATTCATTAAAATCCATCGCCGACATTGTGAACAGCTCAATTTTCTCAGCAACTTTCCCTGACATCTGGAAAATTGCTATCGTTAGGCCATTGCCAAAAAAACCAAATCCAACCGATTTAAAAGACCTGAGGCCTGTCAGTGTTCTGCCTTGCCTTTCTAAAATCGCTGAAAAGGCGGTTTGTCAGCAGGTGTCAAAGTATCTAGAAGATAAACACATTCTGCCTGAGCTACAGTCAGGTTTTCGCAAACAACGTGGTACTTCTACGGCACTTTTGGACGTGACAGATAACATTCTCTCAGCACAGGATAAGGGCCTATGCACTCTCCTTGTCCTACTAGATTTTTCGCGTGCCTTTGACTGCATAAATATAGACTTGTTTCTATCAAAGCTTCAATACTATGGATTTGACCAAAATGCGATAGACTGGTTCGAAAGCTACCTTACCAACCGTCGGCAGCGTGTGGAAATACGACTGAGCAATGGTTCATCTCTTGTTTCATCACTCACTTCTGTTTACAGGGGAGTCCCGCAGGGCACAATACTGGGCCCCATCATCTTCATTTTGTATTGTGCTGACATCATAAGTTCCCTGAAGAAATGTAGGTATCATATTTATGCTGATGACGTACAAGTCTATATCTCTTTTAAACCAAGCGACTACGACACTGCGATAAAGGATTTAAACGAAGATCTTGACAGAATAGCATGCTGGGCGGAAAATAACGGTCTAGTACTTAACCCCACAAAAACCAAATACATGCTGTTTGGAACCAAGAACCAAATCAGCGCAGTGCCGGCATCACTCAACGTTACCCTGCTGGGTGAGTCGGTCAGTCGAGTCAGTGAGGCACGTAATCTTGGTCTGAACATGGACGTTGGGTTAAGATACGAAGCGCACGTGGCAGAGTCAGTGCGCACTTGTTTCTATCGGCTAAAAGTCCTTTACAAAATAAGGCCTTATTTGTCCGAGGAGTTGCGTATTAAACTGGTGGAGTCACTCGTGCTTTCTAACCTAAACTACGCAGATACAGTAATTGGCCCTCGGCTGCTCGCAAGAACTGAGCGACTGATCCAGAGAGTCCAAAATGCCTGCGCTCGATTCTGCTTTACAATCCCACCAAGAACTCACGTAACGCCATTCTTAAACAAGCACTCCATCCTCAAGATGAAGTCGCGGCGTAAGTTGCACCTGGCATGTATACTTTTTGGAGTAATAAAGTATAGGCAGCCGACCTACCTGTACAATAAACTGAGCTGGATCACTAGCAGAAGAGAATGCGAAAGGAGGCAGTGCTCGCAGCAACTCTCCACTCAATCCCACAAGACAGCTGCTTTTAGGGGAAGTTTCAGATACGCCGCATCCAAATGCTGGAATAATATTCCCCCGCCGGTAAGAAATCTTAAATGTCTTGGTACCTTCAGAGTTCGACTGCGGCAGTTTCTTATCGAAGAGCAGAAAAAACTGGGTATCACTGTTTCGAATACGTCCATTATATAACTGATTGTGGTACCTATTCTTCCCGAGACAATCTGTCTATCTGTAGCGTGTGGTCGCAAACCTGTGAACAAGAGGGCAGTTGATGATTGCATTGTTTATGGATATTTAGTTGACCAATAATTATAATTATAATACCTTCTCATGATATTAACCTATATTTATCTATTGTACATCTAATTTAGTCAAATCAAATCGTTTATTCTTATTCACACCTACACCTACAATATTATTATAATATAAGATTATTCATATAAGCACTATACCTACATATATGATATAACCTAATAAGTATTAAAACACACGCCAACGAACAAGAACATTTCCAAACTTTTGGTAAAATATTTTATTTCAGTTGATATACTTACGTAATTTCACTCCGCGCATGAAACACTTAATCACAACACGAATTTATCTCGTCTGCTCGACGTCCGTACGTCACTACAGGGATCCAGCAGAATATCAGCGTCAGGTGCATGCCTGACACATGCTGAGCTGGACTCCCATTTGGTGTAACCTTGAGACGCACACCGCACCTTGCATACCCTCTTTGTTATTTTCCTTTTTTAAATTTTTTTATTTGAAGTAAGTCATGGTGTTACCATACTTATTTTGTAGGTAAATAGGTTTTTCTTTTGTTTTAAGTAAACTGTTTTATTTAATTGTATTTCTGTGTGTTGTGCTTTGTCTTTTGTGTGCACTAAATAAATGATTTATCTATCTATCTATCTATCTATCTATATCTCCTGCTTTAACGACCTCGAGTCCCTCCCAGCCCAAAGCGCCCTTAAAATCACTGAGTCGACACCGACCTGATAATATTTTATACCTTCGCACAAACATAAAATCTTCATAAAGCTCTTCACAAATGCTTTATGTGTTCCTGTAATAAAACTATTTTATCTCACCTCTAAAATCCCCCTAACTTTCTGTTTTCCGTCTATGTCCACTATCCATTGCACGGTCTCTCCGATATTACCCCTTGATAGACTATCGAAATAAACCAATGGAGATTGAAGTGGAAATCGAATCGTGATGCTCTTATCTTCCTGAATAAATGTGAGGTCTATTTCGGTAGGAGAAAGGCCTCCAAGGTAATAAAATGTATTAAATTGAACTCCTTTTTGCTGACCCATACCCAGAATAATGTTTTTATCCGTTTTTTGTTCGGATAAAGCCAATTGTGAGGGAGTCATAACTAGCTCCTTGCTTACTTGGAACGTATATTTTGGGGATGGTTTTAGTCTCCAAAATTGGGTTTTTCAATATCGATTCTAAGTGAGTTTGCAAGGCTATATAACCGCAGAAAAGTTTCATGAATTTAGTCTTCGTGACAGTAAACAGAGTATTTTAAATCTTATGTATCAAAGTAATGTAAAATAACTAGTTATTTAACCACATTTCGCCAGATATGTTTAAGTTCATTATAAAAGGTGGAAGAAAGCGAGGATTGATATCATTGATAAAGCAATATTTTTTCAAATTAAAATATAAAGAACATTTAATTGTATATTTGACGAGAGTCACCTTTACTTTGTTATTAAAATGAACATAAAATACCAAGAGTTCGTTTTAATAAACCGCCAAATACGCTTCGGTCAATATTGGCTTACTCATAACCGGCCCGAAGATAGAACCTTGAGGGACACAATGTGCCGAATCGTCTTCTCCCAATAAATTGTAACCTCCCTATTATTTTTCCTCATTCGCGTCAGCATGTGCTGAATTAATATCACAACCACCTTTTTACTGCTTTCTCGCTTACATACCTGTAACATGAAATTCTTAACAGACAGTCTGACTGATTTTTGAAAAATACATCATACCAATTGCTAAAGCTAAACGAGGTATTCCTCAGAGCGCGCCTATTTCTAAGCGCAACCGTCTAAGCGCAACTAAATCACTCCTCGGAGCGAAAAAAGATATTTTAAAAGATTAAAACTGTTTCCATAACCAACCTAGATTAGGGAACTAGACCAAAAAACGCCGTTTTTCCCAAAGCCATACTGTGTACGTACACACACGTCTAATAACCTACTTTAATCCATATTTACCACTTCATAAACACACAAAAATGCTCCAAATGTTTAAGATCGCAACTTTTATTATTTTCCCACAAAATTAATGTTATTTTACAGCGGCGATATTGTCTTCCCCGGCAGACTTATGTACGCTGAATTACTAAAAAGATTAACGCCTCGAACCATAAAAGAACCAGAAAAATCCACACAAAACTGCGCGTTCTCTTAGAAATATAACTGCAATATTAAACTATAAAACCAAATCTTTCGTGAACCATACAAGCTCCGACTTTCAAATTATAACATGACCTCTGTTTCCCAAGTATTTACTTTAAACCAGAGTTCTTTATTAAATAGGCATCATACGTTATGCCCAGTATACTTTGATCCATGAGTAACGGTTAATGTTCCCGTTTTTGATTCGTATTGTTTGAAAGTGGGGAGGTGAGGTAGATCTTCACAAAATAGATGGCGTCAAAACATTGTTTCATGTCAAGAATTGCTCCTGAGAGACGTAACGTTTCTAAAAATGTGTTTTATACTGATGCTGGGTTCATTCTGCGGGAATGTTCGGGATATTACACATTTTCGAGATGTATAACAACACGTTTTTATGTTTGTTTTCGAGTGAATCCTGGGAAAAATAATTAAGTGTTAAAGTGGTTTAAAAATGTGGTGGACAGGGAAGAGGAAGATTTTGTTTAACCAACCAATCAGACTTCTTGAAATTCTAAATGATCAGGTTTCTGTAATTTTGTAATAAGAGAGTAGCTTCTCGTGGATCAAGTAATCAAATATGAATTTCACAAACAATTTTTATACATCAAAGAGCACTTGTTCGATAATATTTCTAGAGTTTTACATCGATAACAATATCAGTCAATCTGGAGTGGGAGTGGGCTGGCCACGTCGCACGGATGCACCCTTAGAAGTGGTTAAAGGTCGTCACCCATTGGACGCCTGGGGGTGGACATTACCTTGGAGGTCGACCGCGGCGAAGGTGGTGTGACGAGTGGATCACATTCACGGGACAGACGCGGCGAGAAATTGCACAAAACAGATAGGTTTGGAAGCAGTGGCCGTAACCGTATAGGCTACGAAAAAGAAAAACAATATCACCATTACAGTATGTAAGATGTCCTCTACGTGGATTTAATAAGAATTAAACTTATTGACTTCTTTCTCTCTTCTTCAAAATTAGGCTTGAATTTGCTTTCAAAACGAAATCTTAAACTAACTACACCTACATAAGCTACAGAAGCTGCAGAAGCTACGGAAGCTACAGTTTCTAGCCATCCTAGCTGTTACAGCCACTACTAAAGCATGCGGCACTGACATGGTTGCTAGCCAATTTATTAAGAGTCTTATGGTTAACAGTCTGGTTAAATAATCCAACAACGTTGAGTATGATCGATGTTCGGACAACTAGGTACAGAAGACGGCACATCAGTGGTAACAATATCATACTACGCTAGGCCAGATCAAGCTTGTTACCAGCGAAGTGCAGTTCCATTACGTTTATTTGTGATACATCGAGTTTGAGAAAGATAATAGATCCTGTGTTATTGAGTAGATAAATAGTAAAAAAATAGGACTCTGAACAACCCGTATTTTTTCTTTAATTGTTCAATAGTTATGGACTCATTGATCTACTAATTAAGATATTGTTTGATGAACTATTTCAAAATATACCAGTTCAGTATATACTAGTTCAGTTACAGTTTGGAAACTGATTATTTCACTGCAATAGAAGGTCAAAATGAATTCGTTTGTCGAAATTAAACAGACGTAATTATCATTATTAGTACTTCGAACATAATGATGTCTCAAGAATTTCGTCATGTAATTTAACTGACCCTGTATATTATGCAGATAATCTTTCTGTTTACTAATTTGTTATCATCAAACAACTCAGATTTAATCCAACATTTTCCTACAACCTTCTCTTCTTTTTCTCGCTTAATCCCTTCAGGAGTTTGCATTAGTTTTAATGAACAAACCTTGTCCACTCAACTCTAATGAAGTGGTATTCCATTAAACCTACTTTTTTTTCTATTTCAGCAGTTTCCCTGAAAACACTGACATCATATTTTACATAATTATTACAAAGATACCGACTTTTTTCCTGGTACTCTACTTAATTGCCTCCAAAATACTTTCAGCCAACCTCTCCCCGAATTCCACGAAACCCATTTTGCACCTTATTATGACAGCGGTAAAAGTGATTTGCGTATTTTTTAACAACAAATACATTTTTGCCAACTCTTCAGTGGAACTCTTAGCAGAATTAAAAATTATATCGTGGAGAGCTTTAAATAAGAGTCCATAAGGTACAATTTGGTTTGAATGGGTGGTAAATAGGGATTGTTGGAAAGATTTTTTCATGAGTAAGCTTGGTAGCAATTTGAAGGGTTTCTGAATAATTAGCCAAAAGACAAATGTATCGGGAATTTGTTCAGCACTCGAGTCGATAGGGAATAATAAGGGATGAATAAGTACCTCTCCCGTCTCTTTACGATTGAGTGGAGGGAACTCTGCTCACCTGTATTATGTAATTAAATTACGATGAAATATCTGAACGTGAAATTTAACTGGGTAGAGGTATGTACTTTTTGTCTGAAGTTGTCAATTGACGCAGTGCGAGAGATAGAAGACGCTATCAATAAAAGCGACCATAAAAGCCGTTTAAAATACAAATCAAAAATGAAAGCCAAAAATAAAAATAAACTGTTGAAAACGTGGTTTCTGAGTGTTGTTGTGAACAGTTTCTTGTGCGTAAGCGCTGTGGACAATTTTTTTTAGATTCTTTTGAGAGGTCAAGTCTCCAGATTCAGCTAATCTTTATGTCAATAAAATATCTATACTTACTAAAAATACCTGGTATCAAAAATAGAAGAGTAATGTTTTAGTACAGTGTACGTCTTTACTGAATAATACTATTTTTGGGTTCAAAAAACTATAGCTAATTCAAAGATCAACATGTATCACTAAAAAAGGATGGAATAAATTTCCAAAAACTGCGTAGGTAGTCGAAACCATTTAACCAATGCACAATGGAAAAATACATAATTATTTGTTTGATTTTATCTAACACGCGTGTCCAGAGAACAGTCTAATACATACATAGTCACACAAACCTACAATTGTTCCCACCCAATCGTCCTGAAACTTGTAAAAGTCATAACATTAAAACGCCATAGAAACATTATTCTAGAAAATTCCTGCAGCCTCATAACACCATAACCCTCAAATAAACTTTTACGAGCTTTAAATTTTAACCCTCACGTGGTTGGTCGATTGTACCGTGCAATAGATAGAAACAGAAGGCCGGGTTCATACATCGAGCGATACCGCACGCACACATAGACACGCTTCACGTACACTGGTATTTGTTTGTGAACGCTGTTCGTAGGTTTCTATGTGGGCATGCATATAGTAACATCCCCGAAGAGTTAGACAGAGGTTCCCATAGCACTTCTACATTTGGCGAGTAATAATAATGACCTATGTAATAGGGGCGAGCCTATTGTCATTGACCCGGCACAAATCCTGACTCCGGGATGTCATTGTGGAAAATCCACTCCCGAATACTCCCGATCCAAGAATCGGCCTGATTCCGCTCAGTGCATGGCTAAAGGCATCGTTCACACCAAACGTATAGTCGGTCGCCGATTTCGCAAATGTTTGATAAATAAAAGCGAATCAGTCGGCGGCTGAAATAAATCTTTCATACATTTTGTACTGGATACTCACAGTCGGCGGCTGATTATACGCATTGGTGTGAAAGATGCCTAAAACTTCGTGAAAGGTGAAGTAAAATAGCTTCTGACGAATTATAGAACCAAAGCTGTGACATCTTCTAATCATTACTAGGACAGCGCAGTGGATAACAGCCCATCCCCTGTCATACAGATACCTGTCTCTCAGCACTGAGATCATTATAAGCTGATAATGTCATCCTTCTGTCTTCTGTCTATTCTGTGGTTGTACTCTGTCCCATTATTGTTCGTCTTTAAGCGTCGGTTTCGGGTTGATTAGATTGAGCTATAACGGCGCCAGATTAGATGTTATGCCGTGTTTATGTCATTTTTTGAAGTAATTGTGTACTTAGGTGGGGGAGATAAGGTGCGATGTTCCTTGGTGGGGGGATTGAGAAATTAGTAAAATACGAAGTACGTTAATTACAGAACAGTCGCTCCAAATAAAATACTGGTATTCAGCTGCACCCGGTTAGACTGGAAGTCAAACCTAGTTGGGAAAAGGCTAGGCTAATGATGATGACCAACCTAACGTTGCCAATAGGCTCATTGTAATGCATTAGGCACGCCTTTATCTAACCCTCTGAAGATATACAGACATATAGTTATGGTTAACAGACAAAATGTATGATAATGAAATGTAAGCGTGAGCATAATCAGCGTAAACATTCCCACGGCTGGAACAGGTCTAAACTCTGTGAGTCATGAAACATACACTACGCGACCTCAATGGGGTTGGTAGAAATCTTCGTTACTACCATAAATCAATGCTTTAATACCGTTTCCGGCTTTAATAGTCCATCTACCTCCCAAACAATCACTCCTATAACATTGGACACATACCAAATTACCGAACACTCAATCCCACCCCTAAATTAAAGCATGATTTCACCCCCAACAACTTTTCTTTTATCTTCGGGGACGTTCCAGTTTGTTAATATGTCTTTAAGGTGTGGGGCTGGAGTGGCGCATAAATTATGGGCCTATGACATGCAAATCTGAGCTGTGATGTTACAAGTGTCGTTTGGAGGGTGGGTAGAGTTTCAGGTGGTGGGAAATAACAGGAAGTTGATGGATTATGTTTTGAGGAAATATTGGAAAAATATTAAGGTAAATTGTATGGTATTGGTGTGTGAAAGTGTTAAAGAAATCATCAGAAGACTACTTTCTAATTAAAGCGTCTCTTTAAAAGAAGATTAATAAAATTGTCGATCGTTTTTCATTTTATTTCCAATTCGCAACTTTAAATCGAGTTCTGTTTCTGTTTAGTACGAACGATTCCATTAATTTCACTAATTACCAAAATTGCCAGATTCGTATAACCTCTTCATGTGCTTTCCGTTTCAGGAATAGAAAATCAAGTACGAACAAGTTGCAGACTGCTGTGGACACCGAACATAGAATAGAATTTTATGTATTATACAGCCTGTTAGGTTAAACGAGGGACATATTGAGGGAAGGTATTCAGTATTCGATTCTCAATCCAAATATGTAAAAAACCTATAACCTTAATTTGTGACATAATTGTCTAATTAAATACATTACTCATGGACACAGCGCGCAAGTAGGTATCACGCGGCAAAACACGTGCCGGTCCTGAGCTCCGTGCGCAAACTCCGCCCCTTTCCTTTGTAATGTCCCCGATGCACCGACAGGGCACATTCCCGCGCCACCCCGCGCTGACCTCAGTGTATGCGCGAGCGCCGTTACTTCCGCATGTCTAATATTGCGTTTCCGCGTATCGCATTTAACAAACAACCCCGCTTACTTCGCGACATTAAGAGTGTCCTGTTAACGTGTTCTTGAATAACCAAAAATTACGTCTTATCGTCATTCCAGTGAAGAATATTGGGAATAAGGTTCGTGCTTAAGTGTTATCTAGTGATATTGTGCGAGGAACCGTTAATTATTATGCAAGGTGTCAATCAACGACTGCGAACATTCGGTCAGTACCTAGTTACCTAGATATTTGCCTGTCCAAAGCCAGATTTAAAGTATGAAGGGAAAATGGATTATACCTAGAAAGGTCATTGACCCGCACACATGTTCTGCGATAAGCGCATGGCGCACACGTTGCGAAACTTAGGCGAAGTTTTTGGTATGGATCTATCTGTTATGTATTAGTGTTTTCTTTTTGTTCATATGTTTATTAGTATCATGTAAGCATAGACTATTGCGGGTTTGAATAAGTCCCTCGTTTAAACTAACATACTGTATACACCATAGAATTAACATTGTTAAGAGAAAACATTTCACATATTAAGGTGACACAATGGGCGATCTTATCGCTAAAAGTGATCTTTTCTAGACCGGACATTGACAAATACAACATATAATATTTGTAAGGAGTTTTCCGTGTTCAGAACCGCATCCGCAATTTGTCTGTATCGGTTAGGCTGATTTTGTAATGGTCGTTAAAATCTATGTTTGCTGTATTAAAAATTCTGCCAAAAAAATCCAAATTCCGCCAGTCCATAAAAGCTCAATCATAACAAAAGAACAATACCAATAAATCAATATAATTGGCTACATCACCGACACCTGTCGCAACTCCAAAATTATAACCGGATTGAATTCTAATTGGATCACACGAGTTTTTAACTTTTACCTGTATTTGGATCCGTTTGTAATTGAATTTCATGAAGTTTATGTTACCTGTAACAAATAAAAAAAGGTTTTATTAGTATTATATTATAAGTATTTAATTATTATTGCGTGTATTGGGGTATATATAATGTAAAAACTTAACTATGCTTTGTGTATGTATTTACGTTAATATATTATCTAAACTAAACTTAACCCTTTGACACGAATAAGTTAAAACCTACTAACAAGACACAGAATTCCCTGTACTAAGTATATCACCCCGTTCTCTTAAAATTAAATGGTGTTGTGGTTTAACTTAAGCCATAAATTAGAAAAACAGATTATATGCCGCACCGATCAGAAATTGTGTGAAAATTGATCTGCAGCGGTTTGGTGTTCACCAAGGTTGTTCTCCAGGTCCAGCATTAAACGTTCAACTATTTATTAAAAACTGAGATTCGGTTCAGTAATAAAATTTAAATTAATTTCCCAAGCAAAATTTTTGATTGCCTCGAGTTAATAAGCTACTTTACAAGTTGATTCTTTTAATCCCAGATCAGCGAAGTAAAGTGTTAATAAAAAAAGTTGTAAAACTTTAATGGCAGGACACAGCTATTTCAAACCTGAACGTTTAGAAAATTCAAGTCAGGAGGAATGTGAGGAGGAAAAGGATTTTAAGAGAGCAACGTTTACCCATGTTAGTCATCATCATCATCATTCTCTTGCTCTCATTCCAAATTCATTTGTGGTCGGCGCAGCATCTCTTCTTCTTGCATACTTCTCTGGTACTCTTCATCTCATCAGACACCTTTCTTGTCATATTATCCTTCACACAGTCCATCCATCGTGCTTTTGGTCTCGCTGTACTCTTTTTATCTTATAATCTACATTTCATTCTATTTTATATTCATCTACATTCATACTGAAAACTTTCCTTACGACATTTTCCTCATTCCTCCGCATCACATACCATCCCAAATTATGTTAGTAATCGCCTACAATAGCAGTACTGTGTATAAAAGTGTATTGTATGCAGGCATCAAAGACTTAAGACTATATTTTGTAACCGACTTCAAAAAGGAGGAGGTTCTCAATTCGTCGGAACCTTTTTTTTATGTATGTTCCCCGATTACTCGAAGATGGCTGGAGCTATTTGAATTATTCTTGTTTTGTTTGAAAGGCTTATACTTCACAGGTGCATAATCATCAAGTCGGGATCTGATGATGGGATCCTGGAGAAATTGAGAGAACTCTTCAAATTTTTATAGGCACACTAGATGTGATTTGGGTAGTTTTTGATAGAGTACTTTCTTAAAGTGGTCCCATTTCAATTTGGTGAAGATCTGATAAAGAACTTCGGAGATAGGCAACGGAACTCCTCAATAAATGATAGCAAATGGACTGGGATTGCTGAAATCTCATGTCTATCTATTGTTTACACCAGTTCATAACATAACATCACGCCGCTATGCTGTGAAGGGGTAAGCACAAGTGAACCTGAGTGGGTCGGTGGGATATGATTTGCTGTTATTATGGATTTGTATTTTCTATCGATATATTCAGAAGCCCAAGAAACAATCTCTAGTGCTATGGAACCACGGGTAATTAAAATTACCCATGGACCCGTAATGGGTCGACCCACCGGGACCACGGGTAATGACTCGAATTTACAACACTCATCTTTTGTCGCTATGTCTCAAATACAAAAGCAATGATCATATCAAATGCTAAACATTCAACACGTTGATAACTAAAAACATATAGCCTGTAGAAGGACACACAACCGTAATATTTCCATCGTGATTAAAACTTGAGCCCTACTCTGTAGGACTTGAGAAAGCTTAACCAGTTCAAGTTATTCTGGTCATAAGACTAAGCCACGCGCAAGATTTTATTTTAAAATTGTAAAGAAAATCGTATAATGGGTTATTTAAAATTATCTCTTTCACATTTTCCTAGAAAATGTTTTGTAAAAGCACTTTGACAGTAATTGCTAATAGTATAGTGCGTTAGTGCTGGTACTAAAAGCTGGGTGCTGTAGAATTATAGTTATGAAGATGAAACCAGAGATATTTTAGTAGAAAATAAGAAATGTTAATGTCAGTTTTCTCTGAAAGGTAATAGGAGTGAAAATTAACAGACTGAGTTCTAAACGTCGAAATCCAGAGAAGTACGAAGGTCTTCGATTTTGGAAAGCGAGTTATGGAACTCAAACGGAGTTGGGCAGGACACCTAGCAAGGCGCGGTGATGGCAGGTGGAGTAAAGCTGTGACCGACCCAGCAGTGGGAATAGGCCTCTCTTTGTTTCATGGGTACCATAATCAAATAAAAGTACTATGTACGCATAATAATTGAAATAAATATCTCCATGTAACACGTGTCAAGCCATTGTGTACTTTGGCTCAAATGAAGCGAATTTTCTCACGCAAAACATAATCAGGAAAGCTTTTCATTTAAATAAATAATCGCGTCGTAGCGTAAGCGTATCGTAATCCGCGCGTAAGACGAGAGCAATACGAGCATGAACATTTTCAAACAAGTCCGCATACGTAGTGGTGTTGCAGCGAATCGTAAGAGGCGTTTATTGTCATAGCGTAGCGTAGTCGTAGCGTCGCGTACTGGCGTAAAAACACAAACATAAAAGTTAACTTTTAGTATTTAAAAAAAAAAACACCCGAATGTATATTAAGTAAATTTTATATGACTGTAAAAATTATTGAATTCGTCAAACTGGTTGAAGATTACCCTTATCTATCCAATAAGCACGTCGCTTTCTACTTCTAATGAAATCAAACAATAAAACTCCTCTTCGTTTGAAGTAAAAGTAAGATCCTCAACATCCAAGTCTGGTGCCGTTGACGCCATGATTTTAAATGATATCCAAAACGAACGAACGATACGTCTACGCGAGGATTCGTTTGTGCAACACTGCAGGTCTCCTACGCGTAGCGTCGTAACGATACGCTTACATTACGATACGACTACGCTTACGAGCCGTGTGCGAAGGGCCCAAGTTGTAATTAAGTGAAAATAATGAGAAATGTTCGAAAGATGGTAACTCAGTATTCAGTGGGTTACACCATGGTTTGATGGCCCGTTAACATGTAAAGGGAACTGAGATTACTGATGGGTAATCAGTTGGTTAAGTGCTTTGGTGTTGCTGATTGAACTTTGACTGTGGTTTTGTTTAGTGATAGAGAAAAAATTTCACCATTGCCACAAACAAAGTTTATTTACAAAAAAATCTTCAAAGAAAGGTCAGGGGCATTTAAAATAACCAAGAGCAATCATACAAAATCAAGACAAAAATTCTCAGAATTCTTCACAAAGACTACTTTTGAACTTTTGTCACATTGGTTCATCTAGTTGCTTGCCAATTTACTTAATACGTAATTTTTTTGCCCATATCATTTACATACTGACTACAGTTAAGGTTCCCATAATTCCACCGTACCTGCTTAAGTAAGGTTCTCAAGTACCTACGTTTAACTAGAGTTAAACTAACTGGAGATTAGTTCCAAACAGGAATCGGTGTTATCGGAACGAAGCAGTAATTAACGGAACAATAGACGCCTTATCAGTGACGTCATGATGATTACATAGCACATTATGTTCGGGATATAAGACATTAAAATGGTACTGCAAAAATAAACAAAATGCACTCGGCTCTTCTGTGTGAGAGGACATGAGCCGCCCCACGCGAGGGTCTAGTGTACATTGGGCCCTATAATGATCAACCAAACATATTTAACCAGTTATGATAAATTTTATTACTCTGTAAAATTAACAAGTACAAAGAAAGGAACAAAAATTTAACGAAAAACACAAAATAATGATGATGCATTCTAAAAAACTGTACAAAATCTGTTCCATTGTGGGAAAACAGGCCACGATCGTTTCTTGTCTATTCTGCAAAAAAATCTGGCGTAAATTCATAGACTTTGATACCTACAGGGCAACTACTCAAAAATCTAGTAAAGATTTCTGTAAATAACTAAACCAGCATTGCTTTGTCTATTGAATACTGAATCGGCCACAAACCCCTTCCTTTCAGTACCCCTGTAACGTATAGAACCACCATATTTGTGTAATTTTTCTCTACCTCCTCTAAAAATTACGTGGCTTGAATTTTAAAGCTCGTTACACACAATTGTGCACTTTTTATTCATTTAAATGTTAATTCGACTCTTTTCAATCCAAAGGAATTATTTTTGCACTACCTGTTGGGTCCTTAAACTGTTCGCTTAAAATGGTTCTCTTTTTATATTTTCTTTCTTTCTTTATAAACAAAGGTTTATATAGCTTCGAGTTTGAGTAACTTAGAATTACGAAGACTTTTGTGAAGGTAAAACTCTTTGGTTCAGAGAAATGCTGTGACTGTGTTGCTGGCATTGCATTGCAGCTTATTTTTTTCTAACCTGGTCTGTAGGAGACCGAGATGTTTCTCTTTCAGTTTCTTTAAGACAATTTGAAGTCATAAAATAATGAAAAAAAAGCTGGTCACGCGAAGTGGCGACGTCTTAAAACGGAAATGTGAAAATTTTTATTTCATGTCATAACCTGATGACTTGATAATCTTGAAAAAGAACAGGAATAAACAAATCCAAGAAAAGCTTTGTATCCCAATTTACAATTTTTCATGTGTATCTTAATGTCTCGCAAAAATATAACTCTTTATAATGTAGATAACCTATATTTACTATTCCCATTTCGATCTATTTACCACCTCCTTAGGTCCATGTTCACCAAAAAGATGACAGTCTGATTATCTAAAACAGCTGTTTAAAACACATTTTTGTATGGTAATATGTCACAGTGACAGCTGTTTTTAGTTAATCAGACTGTTATATTTTCGGTGAACATGGACCTTAGTCACTCCAGTTCCTTTAATCACCAATAAAAAAGAATAAAAACAAAAAATAAACAAAACTCAATACTCCAGGAACAGGTATAAAGCTTACTATAAATTATTCGGCAGAGATTCGAGCCGTAGCAAATGGCCCGCCATTTTCTTCCAAATGACTTTCAATACAAAATCAATGACTTTTTACAGAATCCGAGACGATTCTGTTTCCTGTGCTTAGTTTGGTATAATTTGTAAGAGGAACAACGATTTTGCTTTTTCTGGCCACATTTTTACAATTTTTACACATATTTTGCTAGGCCAGCGGAGCTCGTGGCTGAATAAAACAGCCACTCGGGTCATTTTTATAGGTTAAGTCGTGCTTGCCTAGGTTGGTCTGCGGATGGGTGACCACTCATTACATACCGAGTTTCCTCCGTGCCTTGCAAAGCACGTTAAGCAGTTGGTCCCGGTTATTATTTGTAGATCTTTGTCAATCGTTACCAGTGGTCAACGGCCCAAAAAGTCTGACAACGAGACTTACCAAGGGGTACATACTACCCAGTACTAACTGGGTTGTGGAGGTCAGATAGGTAGTCGCTCCATGTAAAATACTGGTATTCAGCTGCATTTGGTAAGACTAGAAGCTGACCCCAACATAGTTGGCTTGTCATCATCTGCTTAGCCTTAAGCAGATGATGATGATTTTGCTTGGCCAGAACTTCGCCACTGCCATCGCTCGAGGTCACTTCGGCTGCAAGTTTTTGGCCTAAAAAGGCAGGATAGGAGGTAGAACATAGTTCACAACACAGCTCCACAACCATACCCGCTGCTTTTTCATTGAGGTAGCCCCACTTAACGAGGTTGGAGTTAAACCAAGTTATTACATGGGCCTTAAGACACGGTTAACTAGTCTAATGTGGATGTTCTATTCACCTCCGCCTGTTGTCTAGCTCTTCCAGGGATACAGTAGGTGTGATGTTATAAAAGCAAGTCATACTTAATTTGTTAGAGGTGCATTAAGTATTCGTTCGGCGCAAATGCACAACACGGGCAGCCAACCTTGGTATCACTTTGGTGACTAGCCATTTTTGACCAAAATGTGTAATTCTTGCATAATTCGTGAAGATATTGCAGAAGAAAATGACTAGTAGTTTAATAATAGTTTAATAAACAAGGCAGAATCATGGATACTTTTGTAGTAGCTGGCATAGTTGCCTGATTTCAATTTTTTGGAAATGAGCAGTGCTTTTTGAATCTTGTGGTAAACTTAAAATTCAAGAGTATGTAACCCCAAACTGCCATCTATCTAACAATATACTGCAATTTTCATGGTGCGTCATAACTTTTCATACAAATCTTTATTGCTTTATTTACTGGTGTTGGTACTATGCTATTTTGGATCCTAGCACCTTTTCCATGACAATGCTGGATCTTGACAATAGTCGATTGTAATGACTTGAAACTAGTTTGCACAAAACTCTTATTAAAAGCCATTGCCAATAAAATAATATCGTCAATGATACGTCCTACCAATTACAATTTTCATCCCTCCAGAACACGCACACTTGGGCCACTCAAAATCGACATCGAAAAACCAAATGAACATCGTTCAAAAAGCCCTCTGGGTCCTTAAATAAATCGCTTTATCGTATTTGTAGCATCAATTCGTTTAATAGGCGTACCTTGTGATTACAATTGAGTATTTATGTAAAAACGACGACTTGAATAATGAGATAGTATGTAGATCGGGTAAGGGTGGAGACACACAGGCGTACAGCGTTTCGAGACGTCATGCTTCTGCAAACCAACAATTCATAGAACGAGCCTCTAAAAAACTTTTGGATCTTTATGATTGATGGTATTTTTTATTCATTGATCTTTTTTTTCAGCCTGCACACTCACTACTCCAGGGATCTTCGACCAAACCAAGTTAGTTTAGGACTATAACCAGAAACGTGTGAGCCGAACGATCGAAGCGAGGAAACTTCCAGCGAGTGCTACATTCAAGGTGATCTAAGTTTCTAGACTAACGCATGTCACAAAAAGATGCTCAGTGAAGTAAACAGATTTATAGAGAATAGAGATCACTAAAATAATTTTAAACTAATAATACACCTAAGATCCCTTTCCTCATCCGAGAGCTATAAGTATTTGGGTATGTCGGAAGCGTTAGGCATTAACGTAACTGACATGAAGCAATCGTTGAGGGAGCGCTTCTTCGGTCGCCTAAAGAAGGTATTAAATAGCCTTCTTTCAGGTGGGAACAAGGTGCGCGCCTTCAACGGTTGGGTCATGCCGGTTTTAATGTACTCTTTCGGCATACTCAAATGGACTCAGACCGAGCTCGACGCTCTAGATAGAAGAGTCCGTACACTGTTGACCGAAAACCGGATGCATCACCCACGATCATCGGTGATGAGACTGTACATCCCGCGGAAATGCGGGGGTCGAGGCTTTTTAAATGCCAAGACCCTCCACAACCGCGAGGTGTGCAGCCTCAGAGAATATTTTTTAAAAGTCGAGGTGGGTATGCATCAGGATGTGGTCACAGTGGACAAGGGACTCACCCCTTTGTCCATGGCTAAAGAGAACTGGCGCAAACCTGTGGTACTTACTACTGATGACCGCAAGAAAGAATGGCAGGGCAAGGAGCTTCAATTTAACTCAAGAACTACATAACCGATTTTAAAAATTCTTTCACCATTAGAAAGTTACATCTTTACCAAGTATTATAAGCTATAAATTATGTTGATATCATGCAAGTGAGCTATCAGGCACTCATTTTACGGGCGAAGTGATAGTCTTAAATAAATTATTTAAGCTGGTCATGTAGCACCTACTTCAGCAACACTGATGGCTTCAATCCTCATTTAATTATTGTTTGCCGACACCAGACACAGGCTGATGCTGCTATACAGCCCCTGCTGGGAGCGATTTGACCGAACTTTCTGTGTAGCGAAGCTCCTATGGTGTAACTTCTGCCTTACAGTTAAGATCTCGTTTTCATATTTCTAATTTTGCTGGAGTCTTTGAACGGCGAATGAATGTCTATCGCTTGTTATTTTGTTTTGTTGTGTATTTCATTTGTTTTAACATCGTTTGATTCGATGTGTTGGTTGAATGATTCTCAGTTTATGTTTTGTCTTAACTGTGAGTTACATTACTTTAAACGACTTTGTCATGAATTGGTGATTTTAATGATTTCAATTCTATAAATTAATGCATAAATATTGCGGTCGATAAACATTTTAAAAAACGTAAGAAAATCTTATATTAATTTGTCATATTTTGTAGACAGTTTGTTACGGGTAGTCAGAAGCCCGAAATTCGACAACCAGTTTTAAAAGAGGTATCGTGTTACCCAGTAAATGTCATGTGGAGATCAAATAGACAGTCACTCCATAGCGTCCATGTAGATATCTAAAATACTGATATCAGACACTTCCGGTTAGACTGTAAACCAACCCAGATATAATTGACTCGGCAGATGTGCAACTGAGATAACAACTTTAATTTTTTAGGTAGGTATTTATCAATCTAGAGTAAATATAAATTAAATTAGTTTTACTTTAAGTAGGTACTTATTACGTGCGTCAATTTGTTCAACAGTGTTTAAGTAGGTACTGCTAATTTCACCATTTATTTTATCCAGTCATATCAAAATATTAAAAGATGAAAAGTAAATTGGACTGGTGGCAAATTCATCAAAATAGTAAATAAAAGATATTAACAATAAGCCGTTTAAATATGTACAAACATTTTCACGTAAGCGATGAAAGCTGTTATACATAATTATCTATAGGGACTACCAGAACATGTAAACAACGATAATTAAAGAATTTGTATCAGTTATTTTGGAAATCAAATGTACAAAACAGTATTAATCAACAAGTCAAGAAAAAGTCAGTCAAAATTATCTTATCTTATCTTATCACTGGAAAGGTGAAGGAAAACATCGTGAGGAAACTGCAAAGGAAACCGGCATGTCCTAGAACGAAAAATTCGACATCTACCAACCCGCACTGGACCCGCTGCGTGGTGGATTACAGCCCATTCCCTCTCATAGAGAGGAGGCCTGTGTCCCAGCAGTGGGAACATTAATAGGCTGATAATGATGATGATGAAGACCACCCATCATCGTTGTGTTGCCCATTATCCCAATTTATCCGAGGTCGGCGCAACATTTCTTCTACCATAATTCTCTGTTGCTTGTCATCTCAGCAGTTACTTTCTTTCTAGCAATATAATCCTGTCAGCATTATTAATTAAATAAAAAATAAATAAAAATAAAAATAGCCTTTATTCCCTAATTAACAATAAAAATAAACTATCCTAATAACTTTATAAACAACTTAAACTATTTCGGGGTCATCCATCTCTGGATGAAGGCCTCCTCCATCTGTTTCCATCTGTGTCTATCTTGGGCCGTTCTGGTCCATTCTATCCCAGCCAGTGCAACGATGTCGTCTCGCCATCGTTGCAATGGTCTGCCTCGGCGTCTGTTTCCGTTTCGTGGATACCAGTGCAGGACACGCTCGCTCCACCTGTTGTCTGTGGTCCTCGCGATGTGGCCTGCCCAATTCCACTTCAGTTTCTCGGCCATATACAAAGCATCAGTGACTTTGGTCTTCGCTCTGATGTCGCTGCTCTTTATGCGGTCGCTTATTTTTAGGCCAAGCATGCTTCTTTCTGTAGCTCTTTGAAATGACCTTAATTTCAGTTTCATGTTTTCTGTCGTAGCCCATGTTTGACATCCGTATAAAAGAGTTGGTAGTACGTTTGAGTCAAATAGCTTCCTTTTGATGTCGTTTGAGAAATTTCCTTTGAATATTTCTTTAAGTGACCAATATTTCCTCCAAGCAATGGTTATCCTTCGTTTGATTTCTTTCATAGTCCTATCGGTGAAACATATATTTTGTCCCAAGTATATGTAGTTGTCTAGGTATTCGACATGTTGGTTATCAACGATTAGAGGTATTTGTTCTCCGTTGGTCATTGCTTTCGTTTTTTCATAATTCATTTTCAGTCCGCATTTCATACTTTCTATATTGAGGTCCTTAATCATTTCTTGTAATTCTTGATAGCTTTCTGAAAGAATGATTATGTCGTCTGCGAATCGTAAATGTGATAGGTATTCACCGTTTATGTTGACCCCACGTTTGTCCCATGTTAGTTTTTTAAATATGTGTTCCAGTAGAGCTATGAAAATTTTGGGTGATATAGTGTCACCTTGTCTTACACCTTTCTCTATATTGAATACCTCACCTTCATTTTCTAATTTAACTCGAGCATTGCAATCCTTGTAAATTTTCTGTAATATTGTAATATACTTCTGGTTGATTCCTTGTTCAGCTAGAGCCGTCCAAAGGGATTCATGTTTTATGGAGTCGAAGGCTTTGCTGTAGTCGATGAATGCTATGTATAGTGTTTTTCCGTATTCCATGTATTTTTCCATTACTTGGGTAAGTGTAAATATATGGTCAATGGTTGAATAATTCTTCCTGAAGCCCGCTTGTTGATTAATTACAAAAAAAATAATAATAATAATTACAAATATTTTGTTTGTAATTAATTAAACTAAGAGTGTTTAAGGCTAACTTATATTTTGTTGAGAAGATTATTAATTTTGATCAGTATAGCAATCCAGGGCTTTTATAAAAATGTAAAGAGGGTAGTCCATCGACCAATGTGGGTGACATTGAGAGCGTAGACGGAGAAACGGCGAGGTTGTGACTAGAGGATTATTGTAAGATACGTAAATACAGGACAGTTTTTTTAATTACAAGTCGTTGTTATTTACGACCCCTTCTGAACACTTCTAATAATCCTCCACACAGTCCATCCATAGTCTCTTTTGTCTTCCTATACTCTCTTAAAAAAAGTAATTCACACTCAACACATATTATGAAGTCATTATTTTATTTTCAAGATATTATTAACCATTTATCTACTTACTTAATGAATTAAGTAATATGCTTATTATTGTTTCTTGTGTCTACATGAAAAGTACATTTCGAAACACAGTTTTAAATTAAATAATAATTTATCTGTAGGTATTTTGATAAAAATTTGGCGTTTTGCAAAATTTTTTGAAGGTCAAGTTATACTATTTCTTAACTTGTAAACATTATAAGCAAACATTAAAAATGTTTTTCAGTTAAGAGGAATGTTATCAGAGTTTCTTAGTCGATTTTTGGGCAAGACTTGAGTTCTGTGTAAGACCAAATTTAATTATATCAACATCTTGTTTTTCAGGCTGAAGGCTAGTAGGTATTTCTATTGCTTCCGAAGATCATTTTTTGAAGAGAATTAACATTTAAACTATGGTTATCATTTGAAGAATTTTGTCGGTGGTTATACATACCTATATCAGAAATTCGGAAATCTTACCAAGACCGCCAACAGTTTTACTGGGTTGTACAGCTAATAGGCAGTCGCTCCTTGGAAAATATTGGTATTCAGCTGTATCCAGTTAGCCTGGATGTCACCCCGATAAAAGGATAGACAGGTATTGATAAATAAAAGGTTAGATAACTTGATGAATTTAAAGGCCCAGTATAAATTAAATCATACAAGGCTTTACCTGCTATACACTCATAATCTCCCTCTGTTAAAATGATAAGATTGAGGTTTGCTCGTTAAATTTTTGAATGAAACGACGTGTGGCCTCAAACAATTCAGCTGCCATACAACCTAAGCAGCAAAACGGGGAAAGCAGAACCGTCGCTATGAAACCCTTCCGAGGATTCCGGTACAGCGCTGTCCAGCAAAGCAGGAGTGTGATGAGGACGGCTTCACCTTAGTTCAGAAGAAAAAGAAGAAGCCTACTTGTCGCAATCAATGCGGTACTGGACTGTCAGGACCAAATATGCTGCTGCGTCCAGCGACACCAACGACGTTGCTTTATGTGTGCATCACTCTCCACGAAAGTTGAGGAGGTCGTAGAGTACATGAAGGTGAAGACCAGCTGGACCTTGAGGGTCGAGAAGTTGGAGCCGCGTCACAACACCAATTTCAAGTCGTTTGTGGTGCGAGTTCCGACACAGTACCTCGACAAATTTCTCAAGGAAGAGTTCTGACCGAAGGGTGTTGTCTACCGATGTTTTCGCGGCAGGCTACGTGACACTGCACAGCGTAACACGACGCCGCCACTTCGTGTATCATAAGTTCATAGTTTTTATAGTTATATTTTGTATGTACTTATTAGTATATTTTATGTTGTAATGTATTTTTGTGTATTTTATCTATGGGCCTTCAGATGCCTGATACTAAAATTATTGATTGATTGATTGATTAAACAAAGATCTATTGGACACTGCTTAAGAATTAATAAATGAGTAACTTGCACACATGAATGTATAGCTAGCTATAAACGACAGTTTTTAACCGAACACCTTCATTTTCCCATGTGATGGGTGAGCAGACACAACACACCGCCATCTGCTATACGATCTTTACATGACATACAACTTCTGCTTCGTCATCATCCATACATCTGGTCATATACACACGCCAGTTGCGAGACAATGACAGAATAAGTTACTATATACTCGTATTAAGTTCGACTTAAAATTATATTGTTTGATTATGACGTTCCTACTTAACTTTTATTGATTCTACAATCATACTGTCGATTATTTAATACAAGCAATAAATTAAAAACATCTGTTGTCTTCCTGTCTGACTGATTAAATTGGGTATAAATGGTCAACATCGCCTAATTTGTAAGTTAGTCGTCTGGCAACCACTCGCTCAATCGGTAAGTAGCTTCTAATAATATTTTATTTTATATTATGTATTCATATATTATATAAATATGTATCCTCTCATAGAGAGGAGGCCTGTCCCAGCAGTTGCAGTGGGAAGATTAATAGGCTGATGATGATGATGATGATATATTATATATGTCACCGTAAAATTGTCAAATACGTTATACTGTAATATCTCTAGCGATATTGTAAAATCTCGAAATATTGTCAAACGAACATACTGCTACATACTGCTACAACAAAATGCATTATTTTTCGTGAAATGCATGCGATGGTAGTCAACTCACGCGGTGTGGAGGGAAGGATTGTTCTCCCTTGCCCAGTTGTACAACACTCATGAAAAGATAATGTACCATTCCTGAGAAATACCGATTAATATAACCTAACCTTAAAAAACTTTATATTCCCCTAAAAAGCTTAGTCGACGGAGCCCCGCTTCGCGGGGCCCCTATTTCCAAATGCAGGGTTTAAAGGAACCTAACTAACCTAACGGGGGGGTGCCCCAAGTCCCGATTATGGGGGCAAAGATACTTCTGTATCTAATAATTCGAGACTTTACAATATCGCTAAAGAGATACACGTTATATTGTAATATAACGTGTTTGACAATTTTACGCTAACATATATACAGGGTTACTGGTAATTCGACGTATTCCTTGCAGGACGTTATAGTAGGACTATAATGCAAGAAATTAAGCCACCAAATGTCCTTCGGAAATTCAGTGGTTTTCGAGTTAGGTCAATTTTTAGTTTTTTATGAAAAATCCCAGATTAAATCATTTAAAGCCAATTTAAAATCGATTTAAGGCGCGAATGTACAAAAAAAATAAGTTATTATCATAGCTGATGACGCAGCAGACCTTTGTTAATAATTAAACGTTCAAAAAATTCAGAACTCTTAGTAAAAATCACTGATGAAACAATTTTTTTCTGTAATTTTTGCCATTCCTTAATAAAAATATGTTGTATAGTGAAAAAAAGTAATATTACGCCAGATGTACAAATTTTATTACTAAAAAACATCCATGTCTTATCAGCTATTTAAAATGGTATTAAACTTATTGAAAAGTCATGGACTACATTATGAAAATCGTTTTTGATTTAGAACAGGAAGGCGTTCATCTCATAAAAGGTATTCGGAAAATCAAATTAAACAATTCCGTGAACACTATTTTATTTTTAATCAATATCAATCACACCGGCAAAGCCGTGGGTAGCTTTGAGAGCAAACATGTTAGTACTAGAGCCCATGTCCAAAATGTTTGCCTCAACCTTTTACTATCAAATCCGTTAAAAATGTAAATTGGTTATTGTGATTCCAAAACTATTAAACTCAGTTACTTTGCCTGACCGCGTTTACAAATAAGCTCAATTTTGTTTTGATCTTATCCGTCTGTTTGATTTAAATAATGTAAAACAGTACGCAATTAATTATTTTTGAATACCGAAAACACAATTTTCGGACACCAGTTAAGTAGCGCCGCATGTTTCCAGCAGAACTTGTGAGAAAATTGAAAATGAGGCAAAAAAACCTATTGCAAACAGTCTACAAATCTTGTTTCCGATTGACATTGGTCAATCGATGCGAATATTCAATTTTAATACTTAGGAATCTTAGTAGATGAACAAGAACGAGTTGAAGTTGCCTAAGTATGCACATTATCGCGATATACTTTGGCAACCTAAGACAATCATGGTCTTGACGTAACTTTATTCAACAACACATTACTAAGGTTACTAATTGATATTATTTATTCGTTGAATGAAGGTCGGTCCCCTAGACTATTTAATTGAGTGCGCGAACAGAGAATGCGTGTTCGCTGACTCGAGTCCACCGCTACTACGTGTGCTCTCACAAATGTGCACGAACATTTCGGTGAACACGAGCATATTTTGTTCATGATCAATAGAACGAGTCCACCGAAAAAAATAATTATGTGGCACACTGGTAGAACGAACGAGTCGAACAAGATGTGTAAAAAGTGAGTCATGGAAGTTCTATAAGTGAAATTGATTAAAAATAATAATAATTTACGAAATAGTTTACTTTGATTTTACGAATACTTTTTACCTTTTTTTTCCTTTTTTACAAAATCAAAATCATTTTTCATAATGTAGTCCATAATTTTTCAATAATTGTTATACCATTTTAGAGAGCTGATAAGACAAGGATATTTTTCTAGTACTTTGTACATCTGGCGTAATATTATTTTTTTTCACTTTACAACATCTTTTTATGACGGAATGGCAGAAATTACAAAAAAAAAATGGTTCATTTGTGATTTTTGCTAAAGGTGTAGGATTTTTTGTACTTTTAATTACTCAAAAAGGTCTGCTGCGTCATCAGCTATGATAATAACTTAAATTTCAATACATTTGCGCCGTAAATCGTTTTTAAATTGGCTTTAAATGATTGAATCTGGGATTTTTCATAAAAAATCTAAAAATCGACCTAACTCAAAAACCACTGAATTTCGGTAAAACATTTGGTGGCTTAATTTCTTGCCTTATAGCCCTACTATAACGTCCTGTAAGGAATACGTCGAATTACCAGTAACCCTGTATATTATGTTTTCATAATGTCTCAAAAAAAAAACACGTGTTACAATTTTAAACGTCTATGTATAATAACAAACTTCATTTAGATCATCACTACATCCGTCCCGATAAGAGCGTCGCTTTTGATGACTCTGAAAAAGCAGAATGTCTGGCCGACAGTTTGGAATCCCAATGTTCACCGAGCACTCTACCAGTAGACAAGCAGCACCTTGATGAGGTGGATGCAGAAGTCGAACGTAGAGCATCGCTTCCCCCTGTAGAAGACCCCGATGACCCTCTCCCCGTCATCACCCCGGAAGAGGTCAAAGATATCATAGATAAGTTACAGCCTCGGAAAGCCCCAGGCGCCGATGGCTTCACTAATAGAGTTTTTAAAGCCCTCCCCGCCCGGCTCATAGTCCTTTTGGCTGCCATCTTCAATGGCGCCCTGAGCAATAATATGTTCCCCCAAGCGTGGAAAGAGGCCACTGTTATAGGTATTCCCAAACCTGGGAAACCGAAAGCCCAGCCTTCGAGCTACAGGCCGATCAGTCTCCTGAGTGCTCTCGGCAAAATCTATGAAAGGCTTATTTATAAGCGTCTCAGAGATTATGCCGAGACAAAGGGCCTCATCCCTAAAGAACAGTTCGGCTTCAGGACCGAACATTCTTGCATACATCAAGTCCACCGCATCGTCGAACACGTTAGCGCTGGTTTCCAGCGCGGAGCGATGACGGGCGTGATGTATTTCGATATAGCGAAAGCCTTTGACAAGGTCTGGCACAATGGCTTATTATATAAGCTATACCAACTCGGTGTGCCTGACCGTCTCGTGCTCATCTTACGAGACTTTCTGTCAAACCGTACCTTCCGCTACCGTGTGGGTAAGACGTTATCCTCTCCCCATCCTATCCGTGCCGGAGTCCCTCAGGGCTCCGTCATCTCTCCCCTCGCGTTCACGTTGTATACTAGTGACATCCCCAAGAACAAGAAGGTTCAGTTAGCCCTATTTGCCGACGACACGGCAATTTACTACACCGGCCGTTCTATGACTAACATCCGTCGCATCCTCCAAACAGCTGTCGACTCGCTCGGCGCTTGGTTCCGTAAGTGGAGGATTGAGGTTAACCCTGACAAGAGCCAGGCAGTTCTGTATTATAAGGCACGCCTTAAGCGTTCGCCAGGTCCCCCCGTCACTATGTTTGGCAAGCCTATCCCTTGGGAGAAGCAAGCCAAATATCTTGGAGTTATTCTTGACGACCATCTGTCATTCAAGGCTCATATCAAAGCAGCTCGTGACCGAGCTGCCTTTGCTATGGGCCGACTCCATTTCATGATCACTAGGAAGAGCAAGTTGTCACTCAAGTGCAAGTTGCGTCTTTACACCGCAGTCATCCGTCCCATCATGACATACGCTTGTATCGTATTCGCTCATGCCCACCCGCGTCATATCCACACGATGCAGACCTTGCAGAACCGATTCCTCCGTAAGATCACCGGTGCCCCCCCGTACGTCCGTAACGACAGTCTACACGTAGACCTTAGAATCCCTACCGTTAAGCAGTTCATGAAACGCCTGTCCAAGCGTTACTTCGACACTGCCATCAAACATAGGAACCCCCTAATCGCATCGGCCGCCCGGTACGACCCATCGCGTATTAGCTCAGTCCAACGTCCGCGTCACACCTTAGTCACCCCCGATGATCCGATCACTATCTTGCAAGAGAGTAGGAAAGATACCAGTACAGTTCGTAGATTGTACAAATACAAACCGAAAACCTTCCGACCTCGCCGCCGAGGTCCGGCGCGTAATCCCAAGTCAATCCCTCCCCGACCCTTGCCTGAGCCAGCCCGCGATGCTGAGCCTTTAGCAATAAAACAGTCCCTAAATAAAGACAATCAGATCCAGCCTGTCCCTTTGCTGCCCCCAGCGACGCCCTAAGCCAAGGTCCGTACCCCACAGGGGGTGCCCTTAGAGCGCTGTCGCTTAGTTTTTAGTCATTTTTGCCCTGGCTGGAGGCCTTAAATTCAAGGCATCCACAGGACTTGCCCGGTTAAGCAGAAGCCAGTCTTCGAAGACTGAACTGCGAGATGCCCTATCCAAAAAAAAAAAAAAAAAAATACTAATAAGCCCTACAACCTACAATTTTATCAAACACAGCCTGTTCTACCCGTTTTTATTTTTCGTCTGTAAAAACGCTGACCATAAATTCGAATTTATTTCATAGCTACCAACTCGCCTGCGTTTGTGCAATGGTGAGCTACAGCCCCACTCACTCCCTCTTACGAAGAGGAGTTCTGAGGCCTAGCTATACTGACATTTTATCCCAATTATGCTTAGGGGGGGCCTCAGATTCTAACGATTTAAAGAAGGCAAAAAGACAATACATTTATTTGGTTCACTACACAGCACGAAGTGTACAGAATAATTATAAAACAAAAATAGTAAAAGAAAAAAAAACTTGATGCTGAAACAAGAAAAGAAAGAGAACACTGTGTGCCTCACGGCTGCGCCATAAAGGTCCAGTTCAGCAAAATAGTAGTGCCTAACTGTTACCATGCTGGTTTTCAATTGGAACTGGATATAGAAGCGAACTGTCCGTGGAAGGACATGCTCACAATATGAATAAAGTTCTATTTGAAGTGAAAACTTCTTAAGGCTCGTTGAACACTTCATGAGTGAACAAAAAACATGGAACTCGCGTCTCCGCCACTTAACCGATTTGAAGTGAAAACTTCTTTAGGCGCGTTGAGCACTTTTTGAGTGAACAAAAATTATGAAACTCGCGTGACCGTCACCTCACACTTCGTAGCGCTCGTAGCCGATTTGAAGTGAAAACTTCTTTAGGCGCGTCGAACACTTTATGAGTGAACAAAAGTGATGGAACTCGCGTGACCGTCACCTAACGCTTCGTAGAACTCGTAGCCGTCACTTCTATCGGCAATCCTTAAAGAACACATGTTTTTTCCATATTCTCATTATCAAGTGATGTACTTCACAGACATGGCTATCCTGAATGCATCGCTGAACACCAAAGGAAAAGTTAAGTTCAAGTTAATATTGACTTTCTGGAACTAAGTTACGGTTCCAACAAGTACATTCAGACCGGTAAGTTGAAGTTACCCCAGAGAAACCAATATTTTGTTTTTATTTTCAACATGTTTTGCTTCTGGAAGTAGGAATGTTTTACAATCTATGGGTATCGTAAAATGCTTAGATTTTATGTCGACTGCCTCTTTGGTTTTGGGTTCAAAGCCAGGATGGATAAGGTCTTGCTTTTTCCCAGCTGTGTTGGTTCAGTAAAGGTTATAGGATAACAGGGCTTGTACCCCGTTAGTAGTTCATACCCTATTAGGTAAACTGCAAAATATGGATGTATAATTATAAACACCTCTGCCCTAACTGTGGGGAATAAAAGGCGTGATGATAGATAGATTCTTCTCCATGGAGATCTACGCTAAGGAATGGGCAACTACTAACAGTACTTTCACAGTTTTTATGTCTTGTGACTGGGACTATAGCTACATTTAATGTTCATTTTTGTTTCGACAATTCAAAAGTGCCTGTAACTGGCCTACTCGAAGTAAATGCTTTGATTGATTATGATTATAAAATTCTACTATTTTACAAAAATCACCACCACCTTAATGATCATTTAGGTGGTCTTAGCAGGATTAAAATTCATTTTAATTAAATTATAGACTTTTAAAATTTTTACATTACTGTTCCGAAGATGCAATTTGATAGTATTTCATTATTTCGGATTAATCTACTAAACTAGAAATCTTCACAAAGAGCGGACGCCTCAAAGCGAAGTCGTGAACTTGCTCAGTAGATTAGATGCAGAGCAGCAGAATCAATTTTGTGAAAAAAGCTGATGGAAATTCACCAGTAAGCTGAGGTACGTATTACAAACTAGCTTTTTCACGCACGCTACTGAGCACGAGATCCTGGGATCGATTCCCAGGTCAGGCAAAGTGTTATTGGGTTTTTCCATCAGGAATTTCTCATTAGCAACTACGAAGTCTTGCTTTACACCACGTTGATGGCAATAGGCTCGCCCCTATTACAGAGGACTTACTGGTGAAACGTACACTACTTAACACTACTAATAATACACCATATTTCGTCAATTATATTTTAGTTCATTTAATATTACGCAGAGGTATCCATCTGCCTTACCTTTACCGATAGGCGTGAAGTTATGTACACGATGATGTAATGTATATACAATATCCGTAGCCGGTCCGCTATTTGTCTATATCACTGCTGGTCCGTACAAAACCACATCAAACGCTACTTCAAGTAAGTTACAAAATACAATTTTGTTTTCAGATTCATAAACAAAGATCCTGCTGCAGACACGATCGGTCCATCGTCAATCGACGGCATCACGGCGCGAACCCTCGGGTGGGTTGGCATGGCTGTACCAGACCAGTCTTCTAGGCTAGTACGAGTATACCAGTCTACTAGAACAGACTATCAGACCACTGGTCTTCTGTTGCTGGTCTGCTCTGCCTATGCCAGCCGTTAGCGCTGTTTCTCACATGATACGCGTTTAAAATTCCTCACACCAGTTTGAAGGATGAATTGCCTCAGACTGGTGGAGGTCACATGTCTTAAGGATATCGTGCAAAATGGTCGGAGGGCAAAGATATATGTATTTATCGCTTTCAAAGTAGTTCGTATTTCTATGACTGCTTACGAGACGCGTTGAGTTCGCTTACGAGACGCGAGACTAAGCGGACGTGTTTTTCTGTACTTGCTTAAATGAAATAATTATCTATAAACAATTACGACGAACATTTCAATAATCATTTGCGGCGTCAGTTATAATAAAGTGTGTCAACTGTGACAAGTGCCAATGCAACTTTTAGGTGCAAGATGAACTGAATGATATTTGTTATTCTATTGACAATCAATAAAGTGTAGCGGTTAGTATGTCTAACCCAGGATCGCACCCAGGATCGAACCCAGGATCGAACCCGGGATCGAACCCAGGATCGAGCCCATTTGGTCGTAGCCAATTACTACGGCGAAGTCCTCCGCCAACGCCTACCGAACAATTGCCCCCGAGTGCACCAAATCCACCACCAGTACCTGAGGAGAATTTTTTGCCGAGTGATGTTGTCAGCACACCAGAGATTCAGAAATGGTTATTGTCTATTGATGGCATTTTGACCGAAGTCTGCAGTATTGTTGGTGAAGGGAAAATGAACTCTGACCAGAAGCAGCGCGTCGTGAATCTTTGTCGGAAGGTCCAAAGTGGGACTTCTCAGATGGCTGTCCTTTATCAGTCGGTGAAGCAGAAAATGCTCCAGTCCCACAGCACCGTTCAGCACCTACAGCTTCAGAAGAACATGGCAAACTCTCTGGACCAGGTAAAAGAGGTTATAGACTCAAAGCTGAATATGTGCAACAATTCTTATGCCAGCATGGTGAAGAAAGGCTCCGACAATTTCGTCCGTCCAGCAAATTTGAGTGCAATCGCCATTTATCCTAGTGATAAAACTAAAACGAGTGACGACACCAAGTCACTTGTTCAAAAGCTCATATCTCCCGAGCAACTCAAGCTCCAGGTACGTGGCCTGAAAAAAGTAAAAAATGGGGGAGTACTGATAAGCACGGAAAATAAAGGCGACATAGACAAATTGAAGAATTCAGAGAAGATATTCACCTCGGGCCTTACAATAGAAGAACCTTCTAAACGACGTCCTAGGGTTACTATTATTGGTGTTCCCGTAGCCCTTTCTGAGAAGGAGGTTTTCGACTGTATTTTCGAGCAAAACGTTTCCGACAAAATGCCGAATACAACTCGTGAATCCTTCCTTGAGAACATCAAACTGAGCCATAAATCGGGCAAGAAAGGCCTTCCTACCTGCAACTACATTCTGGAGGTACCCGCCGGCATTAGAAAAATGCTTGTTAACCAAAGCAGAATTTTTATAAATTGGACCTCATGCCCCGTGAGGGATTTTACAATAGTCACCAGGTGTTACAATTGTCAGCAGTTTGGCCACGCAGCTAAGTTTTGCCGTGAAACGAGTCCTACTTGCAATCACTGTGCAGAGACGGGACACTCCGTGAAGGAATGCAGTAGCAAAACTTCTCCTCCCCAGTGTGCGACGTGCAAAAGATTCAAGAGAAAATGTGACCATCCCACCGGTGATGTAAGTTGCCCGGCACGTAAATATGCAGAGACCAACTACATCAATTCAATAGACTATGAAGGCGCCTAAGAGCGCCACAGTATCTTATTTTTAGTAGGCTTACACACAGGTAGCTTAACCTTTATTTGTATTTCATTTTAGTTTGTAATTGTCATGAGCAATCAACTAATAAGTGATCTAGATAGTTTTACTGTGTCTGAATCCAAAATCTGCAATGTTGAGGACTGTAAATACCTTCTTCGCTCGGGCGACAAATCGCTTACCTTGCTGACACAAAATATTCGCAGCATTGACCGAAATATGGACGGTTTTGAAGTGTTTTTACAAAGTCTTGATATAAACTGTGATATTATAGTACTAACAGAATGTTGGTTGTCAAAACAGACAGTCAACTTACCATCTCTGAACGGTTTTTATTCATATAAAACAAACAGAAATATCAATCAAAACGACGGAGTTGTAGTTTATGTTAAAAATAATTTACGAACTATCAAAGAAGAACCACTATCCCAAGACAGTAATTGCTTATTAATTAAAATTATCCCCGATACAGTGGTCATGGCAATTTATAGGCCGCCGTCTCATAATATCAACAGTTTTTTAGACTCACTAGACACAAACTTAGCAACCATAAAAACTTTCAAAAATATTATACTTGTAGGAGATATAAACATAAACATTGCCTCCGGGAAACCCGATACCCATACACACAATTACCTAAATATTTGTGCATTCCATGGACTTTTACCAGCTCACTATTACCCCACTCATCAAAGCGGGTCTTGCTTAGACCATATCATTCTAAAATCCAAAAATCCATCTAAAACATTGGTTACTAACTCTGCGCTTACCGATCATCAAGCTGTTTTACTAACAATGCAAATAAATTCACCTAGAAAAAACTGCGCGCGTAGCTACACTAAAGTCAATATGACAAACCTTGAAAAAGACATACGCAGCATTAATTTTAACCCCATTTACGATTCTGTTGATGCAAATATTTCGTTAGAATATTTCATACATTCCTTACAATATGTAATAAGGAAAAACACTTTTACTAAAATAATCCCTAGAAAGTATAGTTGCATTAAACCGTGGATCACACCCGGTCTCGTTCGTTGTATAAGACACAGAGACAAACTTCACCAAAAATCCAAACTTGCACCCAATGACGTAATACTCTCTGTAACATATAAAAGATATCGTAATTTCTGTAATAACCTTTTAAAAAAAATAAAAAACCAGTACGATAAAAATGAACTCGAGAAAGCGGGAAAAAATAGTAAACTTGTGTGGAAATTTATAAAAACTAATACATTGAGGTCCAAAAATTCCGAACCTCCGCTAGATTTACTTTCCACAGAAATAAACCCATCCGAAGCAACAAATAAAGTTAACAAGTATTTTGTTAACGTTGGTAAAAACTTGGCTGAAAAATTCACAAATATTACCATTCCTCTTACTCAAAACCTAACTAGGACATCTTCGTTAAATTCCTTTGTTTTATTAGATACGGACGTAAACGAAGTAGTTAGAATAATAAACGGGTTAAAGGATGTCTGCGCAACGGGGTGGGATGAAATACCCAATAACGTACTTAAAAGATTTCAACACCTACTGGCCCCTCCGCTTACCCACATCTTCCAGCTATGTTTATCTAAAGGGATATTTCCAAAATTGCTAAAAAAGTCTGTGGTGACACCTATTTTTAAGTCTGGTGACAAAATGAGTGTGAATAACTACAGACCCATTTCAGTACTAACGGGTCTATCTAAAATTCTAGAAAAAATCATAAACAGTAGACTGATAAAATATCTGGAAGATAACAAACTTCTTTCAGACAATCAATTTGGTTTTAGGCCCAAAAAATCAACTAGCCAAGCAGTAAACAAATTGATTAATTACGTTTCCACAAATCTGGATAGAGGAATGCATACAGTTGGTATCTTTCTTGACCTTGCCAAGGCATTTGACACTATTTCTTGCACTAGTCTTTTGCAGAAGCTTGAAAGACTTGGAATAAGAGGACCGCAGCTTCTACTTTTATCTGATTATCTTAACGATCGACAGCAATGTGTAAAAATTGGTCCAAATACAAGTTCTGATCTTTCTAATACTCGTTTTGGAATTCCACAAGGCAGTATATTAGGGCCTACCTTATTTTTAATCTATATTAATGACCTGTGCAACCTGCCACTCGAAAATGGTGTTGTTATGTCTTATGCAGATGATACTGCTCTGTTGTTTGCAGCTAAATCAAGAGCTGAGGCCTATGAAGTTGCTCAGAATGGTTTCAACGTTGTGTCTAATTGGCTCCAAAATAATTATCTAACACTGAATGCTGAAAAAACCAAATACATTTCATTTACAATGAGAAATACTAACACACCGCTTACTAACCTAGTCATTAACGCGCATACCTGTACCTCGTACGCTGACGCTGCATGTTCTTGCCCTACTTTAGAAAAAGCTGACCATTTGAAATATCTTGGTGTCACAATTGACTCAAATCTAAATTTCCGTAAACATATCGAGTTACTATGCACTAGAGTTCGCAAACTAATATATGTTTTTAAGTATTTACGTAATGTAGCCGATTTTAAATTAATTAAACAGGTTTATTTAGCATTGTGTCAATCTATTCTAACCTATTGCATAACGTCCTGGGGTGGCGCGGGAAATTCGATTCTTCTCCCTCTAGAACGTGCTCAAAGAGCAATTCTGAAGGTTGCTACCTTTCGTCCGTTTAGATTTCCGACACAGCTGCTCTACAAGGCATGTAATGTGCTCACAGTACGGCAATTATTTATTCTTCACGTTATACTACAGCAGCACTCCACTCTCCCCTATGTCCCAGTACCTTCCGATAGGAGAAGGAAGGACCTGGTTTGTACAAAACCTCAAACGAAACATGCTTTTGCTCATCGATTTTATGTGTTTTTAGGACCTTTTCTGTATAATAGTTTCAACAAGAAACTAAACTTCTATAGTCTCAGTTACAGGAAATGTAGTCTTGTAATATCAGGTTATTTAGCGGCACTTAACTACGCGGACACAGAAAAACTTCTAGAAGTCATAGTATAATTTTGTTATCCCCTCGTATTTAATTGTAATGTATACCTTAATTAGTTTTAATGTTTTAGTACCAGTTTTATTGTTGTTATAATTGTTAATAGATTTATTTTATTTTAAAACTTTTACTGTCCTAATTAAACTATGTACTGTAAGTGATGGCCTGAAACACAGGTTTAAATAAACCTACAACAGGCAGGTCGCTATCTAACATTTGAATTCGTAATTTTCGTTACTTGCAACTGTTAAATATTATATTTTAGTTATAATTTTACTTACTAGCACTAACTATATGATTGTTTAAGAAATAACACTACTGCACCTAAATGTACACTTTTGTAATATCTACCTTTTTAAATAAATTATTCTTATTCTTATTCTTACAAATAGAAAGGGCTTTTCTAGTGCATAATTATGTCAATCCATTTTTTGTTTATTTTAGAAGCTTTTAATTAAATTGCAATGTTTGTATGTTTGTTTGTTAAAGTTAAATCATCCAACTGACTTGTAGAACAGTTATCAGCAAACGATCGACCTGAAACTGCATAAACGTCTAGTTTGGATGACATGCATGGTTAGCCAAGTGACGTCATTCTAAATCCAATGTGGCGGACTCCCAAAGACGGCGATCTAGTTATTTTTTTTAGTTTATGCATCCCCATGATAATACATTATTTGGGTATCAAAAAGGGTTTGTTGAGAAGAAAATGAAAAAAAAAAAGGTCATTATTATTAATTGTAACAGCTTGTTTTAAACATTTTTCTTTTCATTTGGTCTTGGTTTGGCAGTCACGTATTTAAATAGATATAAACATATATGTTATATAACATTTATGTTCAAAAGAACAAAAAGATTATATAGAGATTATTGGCTCAAGAATTTTATTAAAAACTATCCAAAAGAATACCAAGGGATATTTTTGTGTTAAGCATACACTGAGTGGTACTTTTTAACCGACTTCAAAAAGGAGGAGGTTCTTAATTCGTCGGAACCATTTTTTTTATATGTATGTTCCCCGATTACTCAGAGATGGCTGGACCGATTCGGTTTTTTTTATTTTGTTTGAAAGGGTATACTTCCCAGGTGGTTCCATAGTCATCAAGTCAGGATCTGCTGATGGGATCCTGGACAAACAGAGAGAACTCTTCAAATTTTATAGGCACACTTGAAGTGATTTGTGTGGTTTTAGGAAGAGTACGTTTTCGGAGAGATCCCATTTCAATTTGGTCAAGTTCTAATGAAGAACTTCGAAGATAGGCACCGGAACTCCTCAATAAATGATAGCAAATGGGCTCCGATTGCTGAAATGTTATGTCTGTCTATTGTTTACACCAGTTCATAACATAACATCACGTCGATACGCTGTGATGGGGTAAGCACATGTGAACCACTAAAAAGTGAAAAATAAAACTTTTTTGCAAAAAATAAAACCGACTTCAAAAACAAAAAAGTGAAAAATCACTTTAAAAAATAAGCTTCAGAAGTGACAAAAAAAATTACCCAATCAAATAAAGGTCACCGACTTCTGAATCTTATTTTTTTAAGTTATTTTTCACTTTTTTGTGTTTTTGAAGTCGGTTTTATTAGCTTTCTAGCTAGAAAGTCATTCACTGTTAGTGTATATCGAATTTTAAAATTGTGTATTTTTAAATACTTTGTAAGTTCGGTCAGATTAGTACGGACAAATTGATACCGGACCCTGACGGATATTTTACTGAAATCCACCGGTCCACTATTTATAAATTGTAATTTGACGGAACATAAAGAGCTTCTTATTATTTAGTTATTTAATTAAACACTTAATTCACGTTGAACATTTATTTTAATTAAAATTATATATTTCGTTTCTATGAGTTCCTTTCTTCATGCCTCTACTGCAAAGCTGTCCTGCTTGTGGTCTGATTAAAAAGGGCATCATTAGCCAATTCATATTAAAGCCCCCATTCTTGAAGAATAAAGTCAGCCGCACGTTCAGCAACCATCAGTATAGGGGCGTTGGGATTGCCCCTTACTTCTGTCGGCAAGGAGGATGAGTCCACCACCCGGAGTGCTCCCACGCCCTTAACCTTCAACCTACTGTCGAGAACTGATCCCATCGCACAAGTACCGACATAGTGCCACAAGCTGGATGATGTAGCTACTGCATAGCACTCCCAAAATTCGTCCTCATTACTTGTGGTTGAACACAGCCCCGTATCTATAAGCTCAGCGTTGATGCTTTTAAAGTAAGACGTTTGTAACACCTTGTTGAAGTCTTTCAAACTATCCGCCATTAATTTCAAGTCAGTCCTGTTACGGTACGTTCCAGTATATACTACAGGATTGTCTCTTGGATCAACACTAACCAATAAAACTTCGCCAGTTGAATCTGGCATCAACAGATCGTTATAGTGAACATTGCATTCCTACCAACAGTCGCATTGTAGAACGTATCACACAGAGAATCTGAAAATTTTACCACGTTGGAGCAAAATTGGAGAAATCCAGCAGATTCATGCGGAAATAGGAGATTGATTGACTGGTAGTCCGGATATGTCTGGTTAGGATCAAGGGTCACATATCCGACTGTCATTTCGGCGGGAAACTGGCCTGGATTTGTTACTAGGACGGGTGATGTGTCTTTCTTCATAAGGTAACCAACAAACGTTGTTGGGTGATCTTGTAAGTTCTTGGCAACAGGCAGATCAGCAACCACGTCTATACCATGCGATTTTAAGTGATCTTTAGGACCGATGCCAGACAACATCAACAGTTTGGGACTGTTAAATGTTCCTGCGGATACAATCACTTATTTTTTTGCAAAATATACTTGAGTGTTACCATTAGAATCTGTCACGAGCACACCGACAGCTTTCCCGCCTACAATAAGAATCTTCTCAGCAGTCGTGTATGTCGCAACACACAAGTTAGGACGTGATTGAGCTTCAGTAAGGTATGTGACAGAACTGCTTTGCCGAAGACCATCAGCGTTGGCTAGCAATGGTTCGGTGTACCCGAGGGTCTTCCCGCATCATCACTAATACTATGACCAAGCTCTTTAAAGCCTGCACCAACCACGATGAAGTCAAACGAACTGCTATCTGTGAAACGTTCAGGAGAAAATATTTGATCAGCCTCTGCATGACGAACAAACGAATGTAGCAAAAATCAACAAAGGAAGCCATCTTAAAAACAAATACGGTCGTTTACTTTAGTGCCGTCTTTGAATGAGTTTCAAAGTGAACTAGAGACAAATTTCTACAGTACTTACTATGAGGAGTGCAAGCCGATGGGAACCGCCATGATGTAAGTCCCAGGGCCTGGACTACCTGCAGAGCTACTTGCACCGTCTGTATGCCAGACAGGGTGGCTGCCGAAGCTGACATGGCTGAAATTCATAAACCGGCTGACAGGCGAAATTGAAGATTCTAGGAACTGAGATAATGTTGGTAATATTTTAGTACAAAGCTGAACCCGTTCTGGCGTCTCAGTAGCAGCTGGATCAAGAGCTTGATTCAGAAAGCGGTACTCATGGACACGGCTCATATTGTTAGGTTTATTCCTCTTTCTGGTACCGGTGGGCTATTATTTCTTTTTTTTTTCTAATAATTTTTCTTTAAGAAATGATTAAGATGATGTATTATTTATGATGTTAATTAAAAAAGTGAAGACGTTACATTAAAAACGAACTCACCAGAAGAATTTCGTATTGACGCGATTGCGGAAAAATTCACTTTATCTTTTTAACATTTCGCCGGGCATTTTATACAAAATTTTGCAAGAGGAGGTATTGGCAACTTGGAATTTCGATTTTATTATTTTTTACCATTATGAAGATATGTTGCAATATTGATGTTATCATCAAAATTATGTTTTTTTTTATATTTAACTGCATCTCAAGTGGTTAATTAATTCTGAATCCAAATTTTGATTAATACCATTTCCTACGTGCGCAAAGTCATCTATCTCTACACAGAAAATGAAGAAAGATCAATCAATTCTTCCAGAAAAATAACTATTTTGCTATTCCTTTCTTTTCCTTCCTTTTCTGTATGTGTACATAAACTGTTAAATAAATGATTTAGCTTTTTCCTAAAAAACATTGACGCAGTGGAACGTTAACTTCAAAAAATAAATGTTGCCCATTTCACTCACATACAAATTCATATTAACCATGATGAGACATTTTCGTGAATCTGTTTGTTTAGGTGCAGCTGAAAGTATGAATCAATAAAGGCAATTTTTGTTTAACCATTTATTAACTAGTAACTAGAAAGTTGCCAGGTTTTCATTGACGGAAAAAACAAGTGTCGCTCAGCTTCGTTAAGGGTAGCCTTTTTACAAACTATTTATTATACAATGTTCTCGTTTCACAGATGGCAGTTTCTACGACTTCATAGTAGTAGGAGCTGGTACCGCAGGATCAGTCCTCGGAAACAGACTATCAGCTGACAGTGACTGCAGCGTACTACTGCTTGAGGCTGGAGGACCTTCACCAAATGAAGCAGATGTAGGTGTCATTGAAAATCAACATCATATTTCATGCCCATGACTGCCTCGTTGGTCAAGTATTCGCAATCACTACTGTTGAGCGTGACGTCCTGGGTTAGCAAAAGTTCTGTTGGGTTTTTCTATCAGGAACTTCTCAGTAGCAGCCAAGGATGTGATATCTGTGCCTGGTTTGTGGTAATAGACTCGCTCTCTATTACATGTAACTTTTTAGCGAAATGTGGATGTGTGTGAATACACCTCCACCGAAACCATCGGGGATTACAAGTGTGTTTTTTTTTTTGTGATGCCTTTAAAGAGCTTGGTCATAGTATTAGTGATGATGCGGGAAGACCCTCGGGTACACCGAACCATTGCTAGCCAACGCTGATGGTCTTCGGCAAAGCAGTTCTGTCACTTACCTTACTGAAGCTCAATCACGTCCTAACTTGTGTGTTGCGACGCAGACGACTGCTGAGAAGATTCTTATTGTAGGCGGGAAAGCTGTCGGTGTGCTCGTGACAGATTCTAATGGTAACACTCAAGTATATTTTGCAAAAAAAGAAGTCATTGTATCCGCAGGAACATTTAACAGTCCCAAACTGTTGATGTTGTCTGGTATCGGTCCTAAAAATCACTTAGAATCCCAAGGTATAGACGTGGTTGCTTATCTGCCTGTTGGCGAGAACTTTATCGACCATATAGCTGCAATTGTTTTATACCAGCTGGAGCATGATACTTCACCTATCCCAGGAGCCAATCCCGGGAAGTTTCCTGTCCCATTATCAACAGGTTACGTGGCTCTAAATCCTGAGCAAAAATACCCGGATTATCAGGTGTTTAATCTACTAATACCACACGAGTCAGCTGGATTCCTTCAATTATGCGCCAAGGTGTTTAAATTCACTGATTCGTTTTGTGATAGGTTATACAATGCGACTGTCGGAAGAACTACTTTATTGGCTTGCGTCGGTCTCCTGATGTCAAAGTCAACTGGTAAAGTTTTCTTAGCAAGTGCAGATCCAAAGGACGCTCCTTTGATATATACCAACACGTATGGTAACAGCGCAGACTTGGACATGATGGCAGCAAGTTTGAAGGACTACAACAAGGTACTGAATACGACTTACTTCAAGAGTGTAAACGCTAATCTTGTTGATACTGGCTTGTGTAAGGATGCAACTACTGAGGATGAGTTCTGGAAGTGCTATGTATTAGGTGCTCAATCGAGTTTACTGCACTATGTGGGTACTAATGCGATGGGATCCGTGCTCGACAGCAAGATGAGGGTGAAGGGAGTGAAGCGTCTCCGCGTGATCGACTCGTCTTCGATGCCGACTATAACAAGAGGGAACAACAATGCTGCTGTGTTGATGTTAGCTGAACGTGGGGCAGATTTAATCCGCGAGATGTGAGGTACCTGTGCTAAGTGATGATCCGAAGATTTTGTTAACAGTGACTATTAAAACAAAATATATAGTACCGCTGTTGTTTGAATTATTTTCAATTAAATTTTCATATACTATCAATGTGCCAACTAACTGTAACAACTTTGCAATTTTAGAAACCGATATGTGCACAAAACAATTAGGAATACTCGACAAAAGTTAACAATAAAACAATTCTGTATGTAAATGAATGAAAGCAGTATGTGAGAGAAAAAGAGGGAGTTGGGCGTTAGAATATTGTTAGACCATTTATCGCTAAATAAATAAATTTAAAGTTTCTCGCTGCCGATGTACCACGAGGTTACGGAAATAATACACGAGACACGATTGGACAAACAAATTAAAACCAACATTAAACAGAATACGTGGTTTCAATAATGTATCCAAATTGTCAACTAAAACCTGAACCGAAAATTAGACAACTAGACATAGACAAATAGGCAGACCCGGAACAACTACCTGTAGGCCATACATGCGACACGCAGTAGACAATCGCTTAGCCACTGCGCCAACCTCGCCGTAAGCTAATTAAAAAAAAAACACATAAAAAATTGCTGACGTTAAAATGACGGAAGCTACTACACGACAAAACACACTTCCAATATTGTGCTAGATAGATTGACCAATCCGCAAGACTTACTTGAGTTAAATTGCCTAGGTTGTGCAGATCGCTAGACCGCTAGTGTCCGCTCATACCCGCGGTCAGGCGTAGGTAGCGAAGCAAATTAATTGGCGGAGCACCGCACGGAGGGGCGGTGAGTACCTCATCGGGCGAGCGGTACTGTATGCGAATCGCCTATTCCATAGTGATAATAGCTCAATTTGGAATCACTTGATATAGTCTGTCAAGGAAAGAAAACATCTGAAAGAGAATAGACCGGATGAGCTAGTAAAAAAAAAGAAACTGTTATGCGAATTACATTATGAAACCAGGACCGTCCCAAAGCTCATTGGATTGACGATATAGTCAAAGTCGCGGGAAATACCTGGATCAGGAACGCACAGTACCGGGAAGTGTGGCGGAAGAAAGCGGAGGCCTATACCCAACAGTGGGTGATTCCAGGCTGACATGATGATGATGAACTGCACACTTTTGGAACGACAAAATTGCACAAGATAGCCCCTAACTCAGGGCACAATAAAGACTGAGGACACGAATGCACTGACAGGTAGCTGGCGTAGTTTCTAGAAGAGTCGCCTAGCGAGTAGTGAAGTGAAAACGAACATGCTCAAATCATTGTAACCGGTCTTCAAGCTACTGAGGGTTCTGAAAAGTTTTGAATAGAGGTGAATCTGGCTATATGAGTAGGGGAAGATCAAAGAATAAGAATGGATGGACTAGGTAAAGATGATACGGATAAAAAGGGGATGACTTACGAGATGACGACCAATACAGAAGTATAATAGAAGAAAAATGATACACTGACCACAAATAAATTGGAAAAAAGGCAGGGAATCATGATGAACAACTAACCCTGCTGGATCCGAAGTCTATGAACTCGAAAGTGACTACGCATTAAAAAAAGAACCGAATGCATTAAAATACCACTGATGTGATACCTAAGAGATCTCCACCGAGAAAAGAACATCATCCTCTATATATAAACCTTAATGGTAAACAATTTCTGTCCTTGAAACCGAAAAGGACATCCATAATTAAAATAAATACTTACAGTATTTATAAAAAGAATACGAGTATATTGCAAATAATTTCAACAATGACAAGAAATATGCTAAATAAGCTTGTTAACAAATATCCCGAGTCGATGTCAATACCCATAATAAATGCAAAAGCTGAAAATAAGAATTTGGAATAACAACCTAACACCTGAACTTACATTTGGGTCTGAGGAAGCTGGGTAAAATCGGATGTATCGACTTAATGAGGTGACTAAGAGCCAAAAAACTTTCGAAGATGGCATGGCTAGCTTCTTTTTGAAGTTGTTCGTGCCTACTACGTAATTATTTGAAAAGGATGTTCATTAAGCTTCTTACCCATTCTTTTCTTACCCATTCATTCATTGTTTTTTCTACGCTTTGGAATGGGTAACTGCAATCCTTTTTAAACCTTTGATTGGACTGCAAGTAGATACGTCTTCTTATTTTCAACTTTTAAAAGTGCCAGAACTGCGCCATTTTGAATGTTGAGTTTCGAATAGGCATATAATATTGCTCATTTAAAACACCGGCTGTATGGATCTGTTAGACTAAAAGCTGACTGCAACTTATTTGCTACATATTTGGCCGCAGATAATCATAACATTTACCAAATACTATTGCGATTACTTTAAATCACAGCTCTATAAAATATCATGTACTAATTGGGGCTTAGTGTTTTAAAGTGGTAGGAAATGTCAATTAACCCTGTGGGTGTGCCTGTATTTCTTAGGCGCTCAAATAGTTTGAAAAAAAAACGACCACTTCAAAATAAAAGAAAAAAATGGTCCTATTAATATAAAAAGTTTTAAAAGTCCAGTTTACCCCATTTTCCTCACACAACAATCTCCTCCAAAATAGTATAAAAGGAGAGTTTGAAATGATGAATGATATCTTATCTTCAGTACAAGACAGTACATCAACGCATCCTTCAGGTAAGTTTTTAACTTCTTCATTTTTTTTTTTTTTAAATGTATTTCATTTTGTACCTAGTACTTTAAAATTATCAGCAAATATTAATTTGTTTACCGAAAGGACAAAAAGGCTGCCTTATATTATAACAGATAAGTTGCTATTTCGTCTGCACTTGTAGGTTTCATAAGAATTGACTATAGGAATACTTCAAAAGGATAGGCATTCTCTTTTCGGTATGTGAAATCCATAATTTTGTTTCTCATTTTAGAACGATCATCATTAATAGCTAGCAACTAGTCCTAACCAGCTTTCAATGTACGCATAACAACATAATCAATCTATTTGAGCAGAAATCAAAAACAATGCCCTTCTTGATTTATAACTCAGTCTCATCATACCGAAAGACGTCCACTGCTGGACAAAGGCCTCTCCCAAGTGTCGTCACATCGACCGATCACGTGCGATTCGTATCCAGCGGATTCCCGCAACCTTCACCAGGTCATCGGTCCAAGATATTGGTCTTGATATTAATGTCAAACGTGTTTGTTTTCCAGACATGGCGGACGCATCCTCTGCACTAGCTACCATCCAGTCTATGCAGCTAGCGCTGCAGATGCTCCAAACTCTGACTCCCACCGCGTGGAGGTATCCAGCTCAAAGTACCATCAAAGGTATGTCGAAGAATTGTGTTACATTTACTAACTCGCATAGGGCTTGGTGGATTTCTGCTTGTGCGTTAAAGGTGAGGGAGAGAGCCTCCCTTCCCGGCCGCCGCGAGAGACGCACCGGGCATCGGGGGCCACGTGGTGGCTACCGGCCACCGTAGATGCGGGCCTGTGGACGGATAGCTATGGGCTAGCTAGCCGTCCGTCTAGTGACGACAGGCCGTGTCGACGGCGCGTTCGTGTTCCACGCGCGCCTCAAAGAGATGTCAGCATAAGGGGAGGGGCCCGCAAGGGCCGAAGCCTGCCGGGGTTGCGGGCCTGTTCGAAAGAGATACCGCGGCCCCGGAACATAAAGGGCGAGGAAAGAACATGGATGGGTTTTAGTCAGTAAAAGTCTGACACTCCCTGCCACTCCGCCCAGAGTGGGAGAAGTCATTTGATGATTTCCCATCCTAAAAAAAAAAAAGGTGCGTTAAAGGTGTTTCGTTAAAGGTGTATTGTGCTTATTTGAATGGCTACATCTATTCTTATGTTCTAAACTTGGGATTGATACTTTACTTGAACTGACAATTCAAGTAAAAAAACAACTATTGTACTAAACTCCCGGTCCGCCACTCGACGTATCAGTTTGACTAATTCTTTAATGGTTTTGTAACATGAAATCACGTCAATTTTATTTTAATGACACTACCAAAATATGCTTATATAAAATTGCTATATTATTTTGCATTTTTGGTTCACAGATGGCGATTCCTTTGACTTTATTGTCGTGGGCGGTGGCTCGGCAGGTTCTGTCGTCGCCAGTCGACTTACAGAAAACAAAAATGTCAGCGTATTGCTGCTTGAAGCTGGAGGATATCCTCCGTTTGAATCAGAGGTAAAAACATAAATATTGCTTGTAATCTGAGAGCATAAGCCAAATATATTGTTAAACCTTATGTTACTTTACAAAAGAGCCCTCTTGGAAAAACCCTTTGTCATCATCGGAATAGTCTTTTCTCAACTATGTTGGGGTCAGCTTGCAGTCTAACCGGATGCAGCTGAATGCTAGTATTTAACATGGAGCAACTGCCTATCTAACCTACACAACCCAGTTAATACTGGGTAATACGATACCACTTGGTAAGACTAGTTGTCAGACATTTTGGGCCACTGACTACCTGTAACGACTTTCAAAGAACAGCTTAACGTGCTTTCTGAGGCACGGATGACACTCGGTATGTGCCGTGCTTGCCTAGGTGGGTCTGTGGATGGGTGATCACCCTTCCACAGACCCACCTAGGCAAGCACGGCTTAACCTAAAGATCGACCCAAGCGGCTGTTATTATTTAGCCATGATTTCTTCTTCTCCTGGATAAACCCTTTGTAAAATCAACAATTGTATTTATCTTTCCAGCTGCCCGCCTGGTTCACACTGCTAGCCCGCTCAGCATACGACTTCAACTTTACATCAGAGAATGACGGAAAAACGGCCCAGAACCTTCAGGGCAATGTCGTTACCCTGGTGCAAGGGAAGATGCTGGGCGGCAGTAGCGGTCTCCACCATATGATGCACACGAACGGGGATCCCGTAGACTACAACCACTGGGCAGAAATCGTTGACGACGACATATGGGCCTTTGCCAACATTCAGCAATACTTCAAGAAAATGGAGACATTGATCAACGCAGAACTTCTCGACGCAGAAGATTTAAGCTTCCACGGTTCCAAAGGTCCAATGAAAGTCGGTAAAGATACGTACGAATCTAATGCTAAATATTTAGAAGCATTTGGGGAGCTCGGTCACGACTTGGTGTCAGATATCAACGCAGAGATCCCGGCAATTGGTTATGGCGAGAATCTATTCGAAATTGCTGATGAAGTACGCCAGAGCAGTGCATTTGGGTACCTGGGCAAAGCGAAGAATCGCACAAATCTTTACCTGTCATTGTTCACTACTGCCACAAAGATCTTGTTTAAAGGTAAGAAAGCTACTGGAGTTCAAGTGACCACATCAAGTGGTAAAACTATTGATGTATTTGCTAATAACGAAGTTATCGTATCAGCTGGAGCGATCAACACTCCCAAATTACTCATGTTGTCTGGTATCGGACCAAAAGACCACCTTGACTCCTTTGATATCGAAGTGATTGCTGATCTACCAGTAGGTGAGAACTTCCAAGACCATGCGTGTGCTTCAATAGTGTACCAGATGGATAAGTGTGACCCTACTACGCCAGCTGCGAATCCACACAAGTTTCCAGCACCTTCTTTCAATGGTTATGTGGCACTTGATAACGATTACGCAGACTACGATACTATTAACTTAGAGTTTCAATGTCAATCCAGTGACCTTCTACAGTTAAGTGTCAATATGTTTAGTTATGCTTTTAATATCTCTGATACTTTCTTTGAAGCTAGTAATGACAGAAAGGTCTTGTTTACTTTACTTGGTCTGGTGATGCCGAAATCTCGTGGCTACATACTTTTAAATAGTAAAGATCCTAAAGACAATCCTATAGTACATACAGGAATGTTTAGCAATAAAGAAGATATTGATTTGATTGCGAGAGCTTTCATGGACCATAGCAGAGTTTTGGAGACCGATTACTTCAAAAGTGTTAATGCTACATTGGTAGATGTTGGAGTGTGTAAAGATCATGAACCTAATTCTTACGAATTCTGGAGCTGCTACGCTGTGTCTATGTCTGCTACAATGTGGCACTATGCTGGTACTTGCGCTATGGGCGAGGTGCTGGATAGTCACTTGCGGGTACGAGGCGTCGAAAATTTACGTGTGGTGGACGCTTCAGCGATGCCAACCGTGATTAGAGGCAAGATCTATGCTGGGGTAATGATGCTGGCAGAACATGGCGCTGATATCATTCGTAAGGATTGGGGTATTCTATAGATTAAGCAAACTTTACTTCAGTTCCCAAAAGTCGTCGTTTGGTAAATTGATGAAGTAATTTGCTAACAGTTAGAAAAAAAACCTTACGATTGTTGTTTAACTGCTGGGATAAGTTTTTTTTTTACATTTTGAATAAAGTCTTTTCATTATTTATTCCTGTTTTATTATTTAATATTAAATTGAATGAAAAATAAGCAGGTATAAATGACCACGCTCTAAACTGAATTATACTATGTATGTCAAAACAATAGTCAACACTAAAACACTGAACACATAATTGTACCAATGTAAGACACCTATGACATACCACATACGTACTAAAATACAAGTTACCAAACAATGGAATGTAGGTGTTGAGTAACAAACGAATAACGAGTGGAAACTAAGTAACATTTAAAACGCTTTTAAAATTAAATAAAGAGAGAAAACTCATTTACGTAGTTCCGCTATTTTTATTTCATCCACTTCATTGTTTAATTAAAAGTAAGTAAAAAGAAAAACTTTAAAGAAAATAACTCACTCTTTAAAAAATCTACTACCCTGAGAATTTTGAAAACGCGACTGTATGTTCTAACTATGTAGGAAAATGTCTTTTATGTCCAACACTTCATAATTTTCAAAGTTACAAAACGAGCGCAAAAGTTAGGAGCTTCAATGTTACTATTAACTTGCGTCATTCCATTGCTGGGCAAGTCTCCCCATGATTCCCAGGTCTTCTTATCCAAGGCCCATTGGTCGTTGGTTTTGTCCGCCATCTCCTACGAGATCTGCCACGACGACTTTTGGCTATTATTTTCGAAGCTATAACTGAATGAAATGAATTTCCAAAACATGATGGCTGTTGGTATCTCCGATGAGTTTGCTCCGTGCCTTGAAAAGCAAGTTAAGTTGTTGGTCCCGGCTGTCATTTGTAGATCTTTGACAGTCGTAACAGGTAGTCAGTGGCCCGAAAGTCTGACAACCAGTCTTACTCAGTATTAACTGGGTTGTGGAGGTCAGATAGGCAGTCGCACCATGTAAAATACTGGTATTCAGCTGCATCCGGTTAGACTGGGAGCCGACCTCAACATAATTGGGAAAAAGATGATGATGTTGATATCCCCAGGGGTTTTAACTGTTTATCTTTAGATCTCCGCGTACGAGAACGATATAAGTAACTCATATAACATATAAATGAATGTCAAATCCTGCCATCTTAGTTGGTTTTTGGAGAAATTAAACTTGAAAATAATTCTGCCTGTTACACGCAAAAAGAAATATTGTTAAATGTCTTTGTATCAAATAAACATAAATTCTAAAGTCAAGTTTCGCTTGATTTGCTGAGTAATTCAGCAACTCGTCCCACATGTCCACGGCCTATTTGGGACGAGTTGATGAAAATCAAAATAAATAATATTTTCATTCCCCAACTCGTCGAAAGTTTAAAGTTCGACCCAAAAAGAAACATGGGTTCTTTTTGGGTCGAACTTTAAACTTTATCAACGTTTGGTACAGTTATTAAGACAAGATATAACAACAATCAAAACAAAAGTACCTACTAGGCTATCAGGAAATTTGATCTTGCGTTAGAAAGCTCAACATTTCTTAAAACTTTTCTTTTTCAAACTTTAAAGTGAATTAAATTGCTATCGATTGGTGATTTTTCTAAATTATAAAGCTAGGGCTCAGAAATGATGAGTTTTATGTGCATTATTACAATAACTCGTCATCTAAATTAGAAGATTAGTTATATTTCTACTTAGCTGACGAATTATTGTCACTATAATAGAGTACTACTACTAATGACACAACACTATACACATTACTTTTACTGATGAAAACCGAAACAAAGGACCAAAACACCCTTATATTTCCCAGGAAACACATAAAAAGGCAGAAGTGCAACAAAACATAAGCTATAATGAAAGTAATATGGGCCCAACGTAATGGGAAAACTGCCTTCGTGAGCAATAAACCATTTTTGTTACCTCAAAAAAAATCCTCGTTTTTTTTTTTTTGCATCTGACAACTTCAACGGCATCACAAAAATAACAGTTTATTCATTTTGACGTTTAAGAAAAACCAACAAAAAACATGAGTATTTTTGTACTGAATGAGAATAACATGGAATTTCTCAGTAGCAGCCCTGATGGAAATAGGCTCGCCCCTTATTGCATGATACTTAAACATAACTGGCCAAATGTGGTTGTACTATTTGTCAATCTCTGCCAAACCCTTCAGGAAATTCAAGCGTGATATAAAGTTATATTTTATGCATTTTCTTATAATATTTTGGACATGGATTTGTTAAGTTAGTGACTGATTTTTGGTATACGGGTACTGAAAAGCGCCTGTCTATATTTTTCCAGCAGAACAATTATTTCAGGTGAAAACTGAAAATAATACAACAGAACAGTTTTTGCAAGATCATTGAATGCGGCGCGATTTGGGACAGGCGTTTCATATAACTCGCATTTATGCCGCGCTGGTCTAGTGCGATTGCTGAGCTTGAGGAAAGTGTTGTTGGGTTTTTCCATTAGGAATTCATTAGGAATTTCTCAGTTTCAGGCACGGAGTTTCAAATAAGTCGCTCCCTATTACATGGCACTTAAACATAACCGGTGAAATGTGGGTTTACTATTAAGTACACTTCTGCCTAACCCTTCTGGGATTAGAGGCGTGATGTTATGACGATTATGTTCTTGAATTTTTTGAAGTTAAAATTCAATTCAACTCAATGGGATTGCTCAGCGAATACCTAGGCAATAAGCAAGCCGACAAATTAATCAGATCACATCATTTTTACTACACACAGAGGCTTGAGGATTAGTTGTGGGCTGAAACCAAAGTTATTCAAAATTCCTGAGACTAATAGGTAATATACCTATCATAAAGAGAACTGTACATAACAGCACTTATTTTCTTTTTTGTCCCCTATTTAGTAGTTTATTTTTTTTTTGTTGTTCTGCATTTGTTTGTTGTATGAGAGCCATATTTCATGTCTTGCCACGTGAGAAGAAGCTTTCCACCAATCATGATAAACGCTGTCTCTTTTAATGAATACAGCTGTTTTCATTGTAACTGTATTTGAAGACAATAACCTTGGACTGTTAATATAACGGTAAAGTAACATACCGTACTTATGTCAATATGTTGAGTTTTAGGGAAGATACTGATCGCTAGTTTGGTCTACCACGATCTTCTTAGTCCCCATTTGTCAAACAAAATAAAATCAATCAACATCTAGCCTAGTCTTTTCCCACCTGCCTTTTTACAAGTGAAGCAATTTCGATGATTTGGCTACGGATACAAAAAGTGTAAAAAACCTCTTAACGAAGCCGAAATACACTTGTTTTCCCCGTCATTGCGACTTTTTTTTTCTTCACCATACCTGGGCACAGTGTCAGACTTTTACTGACTAAAACCCATCCATGTTCCTTCCTCGCCCTTTATGTTCCGGGGCCGCGGTATCTCTTTCGAACAGGCCCGCAACCCCGGCAGGCTTCGGCCCTTGCGGGCCCCTCCCCTTATGCTGATATCTCTTTGAGGCGCGCGTGGAACACGAACGCGCCGTCGACACGGCCTGTCGTCATTAGACGGACGGACGGCTAGCTAGCCCATAGCTACCCGTCCACAGGCCCGCATCTACGGTGGCCGGTAGCCACCACGTGGCCCCCGACGCCCGGTGCGTCTGCCGCGGCGGCCGGGAAGAGAGGCTCTCTCCCTCTCTCGTTCCGCCACCTCCTTCGCTAGCATGACTGCTTCGCAGAAGGAGGTGACGGCTTCGCATTCCGTCTCGCTCCGGACCATGGATTGAACCAGGGCCGGACGCGAGAGGTCGCCGCCGCCGATCGCCGCATACCTGGGCACCTTCTAGTTAATATTGGGGGTTAATTAAAGTTACAACTTTTTGCCAAGTTTTTTTTTTTTTAAATAGGTACAACCTTTTAATTGTATGATTTTTAACACCTCCACGACACCGGTATACTATTCAATCCATCTATCAGCATAATGTTTTGAGTGCGTCACATTGAGTTCTACCACAAAAAATATGTTTTTTTACCCCAGAGAAAAGTCGTTTCCCAACAATAATGTTTGCGTAAAGTTACTCATTTTGATGTACGAGAAAGAGAATGTTTCCTAAAGCCACGTGGGTTAAGCCGGTTGCAAAACCTACTTTTTGCCGATCTGGCCTCAAGAGCTCAATAACGTGAAACCCATTAGAAAGACTAGTATATGGCCTAAGTCCATCATCATCATCGTCATCAGCCTATTGATGTCCACTGCTGGGACATAGGCCTCCTCTCTATGAGAGGGAATGGGCTGTTACAGTAATGCACTACGAGGGCCCAGTGCGGATTGGAAGATGGTCATATGTCTTCGAATTTTTGTTTCTAGGACATGCCGCTTTCGCCACGATGTTTTTCTACACCGTTGTGCATAAAGTCTTTGGATTCATATATTTGCCAGCGTTTTTTATTTAACGCAATGGTTATTGTAGATTGCCGCGTTGGTCTAGTGATTGCAAGCGCTACTGCTGTGTAAGAGGTCCTGGGTTGTGTTATCGGGCTTTTCAATTCTCAGTAGCAACCTCGGTGTTTTGAGTGATGGCAGTAGGCTCACTTTTACATGAGATTAAAACACAACGGTACAATTCCTGCGGGTTTGATTCCCGCACGGAACAAGTATTTGTATGTCCCACTCCTTTCAAACCAGAGATCTGTATCCCAGCTGTGGGAATTTTACAGGGTATTAATCATTGCGCAATCAGCTAGACTTGTGTGCAGTCATTCATGTTGATTGAATGACGTAAATAAAAACACAAAAGTATAGTTTAATTTCTTCTACTTGTTTCTGTCCTTCAAAAAACAATGCTAATAAAATTGTAAACAGCTGAGTAAATTAGAGGAGGTGCGGCAACAATCATACGTTTGTTTATTTAGTAACGGTACCTATAGTCTGCTATACCAGGTACTACAATTAAAATACCTAACTTGTGGGTAGCTATCGAAGATGGCAAATCTGGTGGTCAAAATACTAGGGGGATGAATTCCTAGTTCTTTCAAGGTTTTTTTAAATCACACAAAGTAAGCAGTTTACTAATAAGATTAATTTATGCTTGTATCATCATCATCATCTACAGCCCGACTTCACGCTCTGCTTGTGCTAATATCCACACTCCTGAGCCTGCCTCGTCCAAGATTTAACCGGGGAGGGCAATAATACAGATTTTGGCTTTATTTACTACCTACTGATGTTATCAAGTCACATACAATTTTACTCCATATTTAATGAAAATCGTATCACACTGCCACTGATGCCAGTTCTACTCTTTTCACTGAATCTATATACATGGTGCTACTTTTTCTCTTATAGCAAGCCTTTAACTATCAGGCTATTTCAACAAAAATATTTAACTAGTATCGAAATAGTTATGTTTTGTCTTTATTTTCTCTTCTTTTAATGAAACGTAGCCTATCCCTTAATTATAAATTGTAATTCTACAAAAAACAAGGTGTATAATTTACATTTAAGCTTCAAGAATGTCAATGACAAATTCAGATCAATTTAAAACAAACACAATAACACAATATTTCGTCATCCTACCATCATACCTACTCTGAAACTTAAGCACCCTGTATACGGTCAAACTAACAACATGCTCAGTGTAAACAATGACAGGTGTATAAAAACAGACATTACTGTTATCCCCACTAAGTACCGCTGGGCGTGTTGGAGATACCAAGTGAGTCTATAATATTATTGACTTTTTCATATTATTTTATTTATTATTAATTATTTTACATTTTAAAAACCGGCCAAGAGCGTGTCGGGCCACGCTCAGTGTAGGGTTCCGTAGTTTCCCGTCCGTCACTATAAGTGTTCAATCCAATCCGATTTCAATTGTTATTTTCTTGTTTGAAAAAAGATACGTTCAGGATAATAAAATATGTTAACGAAGTTAAAAAAATGCTTGCATATACGATTATACTACAAACTTAGTCCAGAAATTATTTTGTACAACTTTTTGTCTTTTTTGTACAAAAACTGTTGTTTCCATTCAAGTTCAAAATGATTTTCCTAGAAAGTCCTTGTAAAGTTCTACTTTTCAGATTTTTTTCATATTTTCTAAACTTATGGTTCAAGAGTTAGAGGGGGAACATTGTTTTTTACTTTTGGAGCGATTATTTCCGAAATTATTGACATTATCAAAAAACGATTTTAGTAAATTCCTATTCATTTTTAAATACCTTTCCAACAATATATCACACGTTAGGGTTGAAATAAAAAAAATATCACTTCCCACTTTACATTTAGGGGGGCTACCATAGTAAAACATTTTTTTTTTCAATTTTTATTTTACCACTTTGTCGGCGTGATTGATACACATATTGGTGTACCAAATTTCAGCTTTCTAGTGCTAACGGTCACAGACAGACGGACGGACAGACAGACATGGCGAAACTATAAGGGTTCCTAGTTGACTACGGAACCCTAAAATGCAGTCATTTCAGAATGAAGTTCCCAATGCTGGGAAACAGGCCTTCCTAACTGTAAGATAGGGGCTACTGATCCACCAAACGGGTCTGTGCCGGCTGGTAGATTTCACATAACTGCCATCGAATTTTAGGTTCATGTTTGTTCTGCACAGTAAGTATGTCTTTTTCCTCCAGTTAAAGTCTTATCTTTTCTAGCCACATCATCTTTCACAAATATCAATTATATCCATGGCTTCGTTGGCCTACCTAGAAAGAAATAAGAAAGAAAAAAGCAATCAAGCTCCATCGGACAACATGCGGCGACGTTCCGAAGAAGACTAAAAGAACATTACCAAAAGACGTCCCGTCCGTTCCAAAGGCCCAAGCATCGCTACAGTGGGAACTCCAGAACTTTTAGATCTCATTAGTCATCCGTTCTGCTGCCAAACGAAGACCAAGAAGCAAATAAGAACATTCTAGAACCAGTGTTAATTTCAGCCACATGATACACGGACGTCTGTAGTCATCGCACGTGTATCATGTGGTTGAGACCGGCATGTTTCTGATACCAGGGCGACATGGGAAAGAAGAGCATTTGGAATTGGAAGCAGATGATATAAATATAAGCCTCGAGTCATATGGTTGATACGGCAGGTCCGTACGTATATCAATCACCAGCTGATGCCCCCGGCTTTGTTAGCGTACAAATTATATACTAAAAACCTTCCTCAATAACCATCTATTGGTGAAAACAGCATGAAAATAGGTCCAGTAGTTTTTGAGTTTATCGCGAACAGACAGACAGACGCTTCGGAGGACTTTGTTTGGTTTATATGTAATGATGATATTGAAGTAATCATTGCACATGTATTACATGGTTGAGACCGACCTGTTTCAAATACCAGGGCGACATGCGAAAAAAGATCGCTTTAAACAAACTGGACGCAAGGATGATCTGAAGATAAGCCACATACGTACCACCGCGTACGTACCGTCACCGACGTAGTTATTATCGCACGTGTACCGACCTGATTCTGCTACCAGGACGACATAGGAAAGAAAAGCACTTGGAACTGGAAGCATTGATCTGAAGATCAGTCACATGATAAAAGGACTTGCGTGATCATCGCACAATTGTATCATTTGGTTAAGACAGACCTGTTTCTGATACCAGAAGAACATGCAAAAGAAGAGCGCTTTGAAATAACTAAAAGAAAAAAAAACAAATTGAGACTTGAGTAAGATTTTTGCGGCATGTAATTTATAGCTAATACGAAACAGATGGATGTACGTTGACGAGGCGAGGAGGGTATGTACATAAGTAGTGTAGCAGCTAGCATTTTGTAGTTTCTACTTACCCCCATGAGAAAAACGCGTGAGTTTGTATGTGTGATGGCAGTACTTAATACATTAATATTATGATTATAACTGTCTCCAGTTTAAAACAGCATGACAGTGTGACGATTTCAGGTCATTGTGTCCGAGTTTAGTTAACGGTCATCAAGGCTCACGCAGAATGGCCACTTCAAGGACTGGGTGCGGAAACCTTAACCCCATGATATAATTGAATCTATACAATATAACTATCTTTGCATTGTATAGATTCAATTTTAGTATTATATAATCGCATAGCCCATATTGTATGAGTACTATGTACTAGTAAGCTATCATTCACTGGAAACCTACGGCAGTTCATGACTTGAATGTGCCCTGGCAGTTGAGAGTATGTCATGCTCACTCAAATGTCTCGGTGATGGTGGCGCGTGTGTCGGACCATTTAGTTCCCTTCAAAATGGTTGAGCTGAATGGTGCTGATCCATGCGTCATGTTCGTGAACGGGCGCTGTCAGTTGTGACTGGTCATCTCTTAGTTGCCATGGCTTATTTGAATTAATTAATTTTGTTTTTTACTATGGACACTTTAAACGTGCACATCTTGCTACATTGTTCTCACATAATATACCATCTCAACATGAATGATGTAGATTTTGTAACAAAATTTTGATTTAAAAGAGTGTCCATGGAGTTTCTTGCCCGTTCTTCTCCATAGAGATCTACGCTAGGGAATGGGCAATTACAGTACTTTCACAGATTTTATGTCTTGTGAGTGGGACTGTAGCTACATTTAATTTTCATCTTGGTTTCGACTTGAAATAAATGCTTGATTTTGATTATGATAGATCCGAGTTTAGTTTTATACTTCACCGTAAGTTTAACGTACTCACCTTTTAATTACCAAATATTATTCAGTATTGGTGAAAACAGGCAAGCAAATGATTAAATTATGATGTATTTTATTGTCATAAAATACCTACGTCATAGTTTAAGTTGACAATAGTTTAAGTATGTTTTATCATTTATGAACATAACAATGACAATACAAAAAGCAAGACCCACGTGAATGCAATTAGTCATGCTAAATATAAATATTCACACAGTTTTTCTTGCATTTAACAAGAAAATTGAATATGACATGTTACTAATTTATTTCTTTAAAGGCAAACTCAGCTTTCCCAAGCAAATTAAACTAACAAATAAGGTTTTATATCATCTTTACGTACAACAGAGCTATCGTTTAGCAAAAACTTCGCGTTTTGTGGCACAGTCGACTGGCCTAGGTTCAGTGAACCAAAATGAACCTAAGGTTATGTAGAGAGTTTAAAAACAATAGCAAGAAAAATTCTCACGATTGTTTTAAAACACAGACTTCTACTTCCAATCGAAAATCAACTTCAAATTCTAAACCATACAGTTCACATTTCTGTATCGGTGTATCTTAAATCTATTCAGGCAATTATAGACTGTTTGTTGTAGAAGTTATAGAGTATTTTCGTTTGAAAGTTGAGGGTAAGACAAGGAGGTTACCGCGTTCTCATAAGAATTATATACTGGATTGTTAAAAAGTTGTCTCGTTGAAAAGTCGACGTAAAAATGATGTTAGGAGAAAACTTTGCAGACGTCGTTTGTTAGGCATAAGATGTACTTCACGTAATATTTAGGCTGTGGTTAAAGGTCACCTCACCCTGTCTGGGCCCTTAATTACCCAGCTTCTATCTACAATGTCGGAGATAACAATAATAATTATTCAGTTAGAATTTTTGAGATAGGTCTTAAGGGCGATATCTAGAAGTATGAGAAATAGAGTAAAGTGATCAAATTCTTGAGGTCGTTTTTCGAGAAAACTTAAACTGGACTTAAATTTAGGCTCTGAGTTCTGAGGTCTTCTGCGTAAATAAAGCGATATAAAGGTTGTCAGAAAAGAAAGCTGTATTTTCAGTAGCATATATTTGAAGCATAACATAGCCATGTTTGCGGGAAATACCTGGGACCCACAAAACCGGGAATTGTGGTGGAAAAAAGAGGAGGCCTATACCCATCAGCAGTGGGTGATCTCAGGCTGATATGATGATGATGATGATGATAATGATAACATAGTTCATTTTATTAGACTCGCTTATCTCCTGCAGTTTGTGTCAAGGCAGGCAAGTTATTTTAAATGTTCCTTTTTTTTTAAACAGCAACACATTTTCACTCTATGTTGGAGTTTTCCATTCATTGATTCCACACTCGAACCGATTTTGGCTTCTAGCTTATCAGAGTTCAAAAGTTTGCTTAATAGCATTGCATATTCACTATATACTACTATATATACTATAAAGTAACACGTCAGCTTACAGTAACGTTACACAGGGGTAGCATATTATGGCGTGCTCACACGAGGTAACATCTCCACATAGGTACTGGTCTGAAGGTGGATCTGTAGCGGCAAGTATGCTCAGCTCGTCACTTACATTCACTCTGTAAACTCAACGAACGGTTGTGGTCTGAGGTACAAGAGGTAGCGATGGCGTGATATAAATAAAAAATATTTATTAAATTAAATGTATTTTAAAAAAATTAATTATTTTGTTAAAAGTTTTGTTTGCAATTTTGAGATAGACCTCCGATCATGAAGATTCATCTTGATACACAGACACATTGCATATTCCACTATAGCTTTCAACCATGGAATTCCGGCTAAATTGCGGTGCCGGTAAAAGTGCTGTCACCGGATTTTTATCAGGAACTAGAAGAAAACTATTCATTGGTTTATGGCCACACTCTACAGTAATAATTTTCTTTTTCTTACAATGGGATACAGAAACGTCAAACATGAACAGTTTTTAAGTAAACATCGCTGCCGCCACCTCTTATGTTAAACACCACAGAAACAAGATGTTAGTGTACATTAATGGCGTCCAAGACCGTGCAGCGGGTGTACGTTGTGAATCACGCACTATTATACGCCAGAATACATCGAACGCTGCTCGGAGCGATAAAGTCCGGGTACAGCGGTATATTATGGAAAGTAAGGACCAGGGCGTCATAAATAGGTTGGCGGTCTTCAAACAACTTACGATGTCATACAGCACTGATGTGGAGGTCGTGAAATATTTTCTGGGCTATTTATGAAGTTACTACACTCATCGATGCAGAATCATCTTGCCTGTCGAAACGAGCTTTAGGTCTATGCAATAAAGGCGAAATACGCCTCGTTTTTCGACACGAAAGACCCAATAGAACACCGTATCAGACTAATCGCTTCATTGTGTGGACGCTTTCTGACAGATGCAGTAATATCTCTTCCGTCTGAAGTTTGAGTTTTGTAAGACAAAACAACTGAGGTACTAGGCATTCATAAGTATTGGGGTGGTTTCTATTGTGAAGTTGCGTCAAATGGCAAATCTCTTTTTGTTCGATTCAAAGTAGTTACGATATCATCTGGTGCTTGTAATCTTTATTTACCTTTTATAATCCCATTGTTACGCCAAATGGAAGAAGTGGATATGAAGACATTACCTGGAAAAATACAGACAAAATATTAGATAAGTGTGAATGCAAGAATTACGTAAGTAGTGTTTGTGTTTTTTAAAACAATTATTGTGTCAACTTCTGCTTTTCAAGATAGCTGTTAGCTGAAAGTATTTTACACTACCTCAAATAAGTACAATTGATATTATTTTACTTATCTGGTTTAAAAACTTTGATGCGTATCTGTATTACATTAAAATCTTTGGCCATACTTTTGTTAGATGTCCTAGTATCTATCTGAGTGGTGTCCTGGTGTCCTAAAATACAGGCCTCGGCTTAGTTTAAGCGCCAGTCTCCCACAAAATGAACATTTTTTTTCCAAAATAAAGTTTTTTTTTATATAATTATGACCTCCAAAACCCAGTTACTGGGTACACGAAATACTTCACGGTGAGACTGGTTGTCAGGTTACCAATATGGAACTTTGTTGAATATTTCATTTTATTTCGTTAAGTTACTTTTGGAACACGAATATTTAATCTGAACTAAAACACAAAGGCCTTCCCAAAAACGGTCAAAAGGACAATATTTTCCTTTGCTCGCATTTACCGAACATAGGTAAATTAATTAGGTGCACACCATCCTTACAAAATATGTACTGAATTTTGCCCTATTTCCAGGAATATTGCACAAACATAATGCCATCAATATACATATCGTACTACCAGCTACCAGAAACACAGAATTATCGAGTATGTTCTCAATACGTTAGTGATGTCCTACAGTATAATAAACAATTTTGACGTCATCGTTCGAGGCATGAAAATTTAATTGTTTTGCTGCTCTAAAGGTGCGCTTACACTGACTACTTGAATTGCTGTGAGCAATGTTTATAAGTGTGACTACAAACTGTGGTGGTATAAAACCTACATGATAAATACTATATTTCGTGCGTTAGTGTCATTTAGAAAAATATATGACTGACAGTTGGTTCGCAGACTTGGTTTTAATAAATTTTCTAAAATGATATATTTCCTTATTACGCGTACGTATAAACAACTCAAACAACAAGACATTGTTCTAACATTTGAATTTGCTTTTTAAATCGAGATTCCTCAGTACGTTGCTATGCTCGTGAAACGGCTAGTTAAGGCTGTCTAGTAGATTTTGGCAGTCGTTACTGGTAGTCAGACTTTAAGTCTGACAACCAGGCTTACCAAAGTATCATAATACCTAGTACTGACTGAGTTGTGGATGTCAGATAGGTACCCCGTTCCATGTAAAGTACTGACATTACTAGGAAGAAATAAAAGGTACAATATTGACGTATGCAGCCGTTCGATGTAAAAACTAGTACCTATTCAACTAGTGTTTTACATAGAGCGACTGCCCATCCGGCTTTCACAACCTAGATAATCATCATCGTCATTTCAGCCTGCAGACGTCCACTGGACATAGGCCTCCCCCAAGTGTCGCTACACTGGACATAGGCCTCCCCCAAGTGTCGCTACACTGGACATAGGCCTCCCCCAAGTGTCGCTACACTGGACATAGGCCTCCCCCGCGTGTCGCTACACTGACCGGGTCCCGTGCGACTCGCATCTATCGTATTCCCGCAGCCTTCACCAGATCATCGGACCACCTAGTGGGACCCACATACTGGGCAATGATTCAATGATGGTTTTACCTTCATTGCCCATCATTGTTCAATCATCATTATTTCAGTCCCAAATCTCCCACTGCTGGTACTATTTTCTTCTGCTACACTTCCCGGTTCCAAACGTCCCTCATTAAGGTGCTGTTGGGTGGTCCTGGTTTTTTCTAACCCGCCACCAAACAAGCAGGCATCGTTAAAAAAAACCCGGGAGAGTGTACTCTCTGCTTTATAACATTTATAGATACGGGTACGTATCTACATAAAGATATGTCCGTCGAAACAACAGTGCCGAACCGGTCTGATTTCATTTATAAGGGATGTTTTTCATTATTTACTCCGTCTGATAACGCCCACACCCTTGCTGTTTTAAACGGAAAGAGATTTTTTTAATGTTTCAATTTTGTTTTTTACTTTTTTTCGGGTCGTGGTTGACCGCAGGTTTGGAAGGGTAAATGTTTTTATACGTTGTTTGGAGGCCTTTTACGAGTAAGACCCGGATCTGTTGTGTGATGCGACTAATACCTTGTCTAAAGTGTTTTTCCTGGCATTTATGGTTTTTACTAAATTGATATCTGGAATTTCATGGTTTATTGAAACATTCTTCTCACAGGAGAAAACAACATAGATTTTGATTCAATAATTACGAAAAAGAAAATTTTATACAGTAACACTTTTTGTGTTCTTTGAAACCCAGTTTTTGTGTTCATTGAAAACCCAGTTTACCTTGTGTTCGTAGTAATTCATTCTAAAACAGTAAACTTTACAGCAGCCCACTCCATAATAATCAGCTCGTCTGCTCAATTTTTTCAGTACAATCTTTGTTATTTTTCAGAGGCTCGCAATGCAGACTGATTCGCGATCGCCCTTTTAACAACCAACCCACATTTGCACTTGACAAAACAAAAACACGACCTTCTTTAAACAAATATAAGGTTCAAATTACTTTTTAGAATTGTTAGATTATTTTGGCCGACCATTTTCATATAATTTTGATTAAATTAAAAAAGAGGCGAGTGAATATTTTTCTTTGTAATGGGCGCAGTTTATCAAGGGATGAATACATAAAGCTTGTGCCAACATACATTGGAAAGTAAATTTAATTCGTTTTTTAGTGGGTTTTTAAGGGTGAAGTAGCGTGTTAAGGTTTGAAATTGATTGGTGTTTAACTTTTCTAATAAATGTAAATGTTGACCGTTTTGTTACATTGGGGAGGTTGATTTGATTATCTTTACGGGTTAGCGATAAAGTGCTTTTCCCGCCGATTAGAATAACTTATAAAGGGCGTAAAAAGCTCTTAACGAAGCCAAAAGGCACTTGTTCTCCCCGTCACTTCACGATCACTTTTTGGTTCTAGACCATACCTGAGAACCCTCTAGTTACGGAGATATTGGGGGTCAAATTTCTAACTTTATCACAAGTCTTTTTGTATATTTGTTATCCCCGTAGGTACTATTCAATCCATCCATCAGCACAATGCTTTAAGTGCATCACATCGAGTCCTACAGAAAAGTCTGATTTTTCACCCAAAAAAAGTAATTTCCCAGGAAAATGTTTTAGTTGCTTAGTTTGATTTACAGAATGCAAGGTTGACGATTTCATGAAGTCTGTTTACATCCTGTAGGTGCGAGTATATTATCATAGCAATGATGACAAATAAACTCTGGGTTATGAACAAAACAGCTAGACTATGGTGGCCTGTAGACCTTAAGTGTCATCAGTTTAATAACTTTGCGATTGAAATTGACAACTCTCTGAAATTGAAATGAAAATCAAAACCATGACGTCACACTTTACAGCCACGTCACAACCGACTACAAATGAATTCCAAATCACAAATTCACAATCCTACTTGACCTACTCGTACTCCGTTCAAAACGCAACAACACAATAAAACTCTACTTTTCGCGTATAAGCAAAAAATAATGGCTGCCTAAAAAAGATGTCACGTTCTGCCAATATTTCAGTTATTGGATAAAATTTAGACATAATAGTTGCTACGTGATCGCCGATAGGCGCTCTCTAGCATACGCTATCAAAATACGCCATACAAATGTATATTTTATATAGATTCGATTGATACAGTGACCTATTGGTTCAATAAAAATGTGTGAAAACACGAATGTAGATTATTCTTTTTATTTTGTGAGTGTTACTCGGAATTCTGGGATGAAACTGCGTCACAGAAATAATGGTTTCCCAATTTAACGAAAATATTGAGTAAAGTTTTTATTTTTATACGGGGTGCAAGAGTTAATTTTTAATACCTAATTTCTCATATACATCTCCTGTTGAACAGGAATCTCAAGCTAAGCCAGCAAGCAAGAAAGAAACAAACATAACCTATCCAGATTTTATTATTACTTGCTTATATTTAACTCGACAAACTAAATGTACCAGGCATGCATGTCATCTAAAGAGTTATTTGGTTGAAACTGCAAGTCAGCCCGGCGAGCTCGCAATAAGACGGATTATGTTCTGACATAGCACTGCAGTAGTACTAGGTTATCAGAGACTCTTCAGAGCTATTCACTTTTAGAGGTCTCTTGAATTATTCTTGAGCTAACGACAGAAGGTTTTCCGAAATAATTCTTCGAGTGACCCCGATAGATTTAAAAAGCCATTCTTTCTTCTTGATGCGGGCAATACCTTTCAATTTTATGGCGGTACTGCCATTTAAAATCTGTAACCATTTAACTCAACGGGAACAAAGGAGAATATTGACAAATGTCCTTAGGTAAATAAAATAATATAAATAAATAATCTCAGGACATTACACACAGCGCCATCTAGTGCCACACTAAGCAAGGCTTGTGTCGTGGTCACTAGACAATTGATATAATACATATTATATACTTTTTGTTTGTAAATATAAACGTATAATACATATAAACATTCACGACTCGGACACAAAATGTTCATGCTCATCACACAAACATTTGCTCCTACTGGGCAGTACTGGGATTCGAACCCGAGACCCTAAAAACGTAAGGCAGCCTCACTACGGCTGCGCCATAGCGTCTAGGTATCTAACAAAACAATATAGATAAAAGAGGATAGCCTATATTAGTACAGGCTAGACAAAGCCACATTTGACCTGAAAAATGTAAAAAGATTTAGCAAACCCATGATAGGTAAACATTTACCGTCTAGATATGAATGTCAAAGCTGCTCAAAACAGTCCAAGATAAACATTACTCTATCTTCACGTCAAAATAAACAGTCTAAAACCCAGCAAAGGATTCCAAACTGTGTACAGCTTGTGCCAATATGTACGCAGCCCAAACACTCCCCGCACTACGTATAGGTACCAAGCTTCCATAACGCTTTATGAGATGTATTTAGAAGTGCAAGTCAGCGAAGAGACGACACGACCGGACCGACTGCGCTCGCACTAAGATGTATTATGTGCTGACACGGCGTTTCTTCTTCAGACGTTATATAAAGGAAGCTCCAGTATTCAGGTAGCTAGATTTTACTAGCCATTTTGTGGGCGAATTAGATTTTTATTATTAAAACGGTGGTGCTTTCAGGTAAGTGGAAAACTTGAATCTTTTTGCCTATCCCATCGATACGATCGCTGCCGCTCCTGGAGTCCTGGTTACGTAGTTTCATTTATCGTGAAATTATTCAGGAATGCATAGGTAATAAAAGGGAATGGTTTTTATTCATTCGCGATTTTCCTTCATTCACATTATCGTCAATATTTATAATAGAAATAGTATGTTATTTTATTGATATTTCATCTTTATGGTTAGAAAAGTATTCAAAATTACGTCTTAACTCAAAATCGAGTAAACACAAACGAAATAGAAGACACCGAATTTTATTCTGCCAATGATTGAAACCAAGCGCCTTATCGAATCCATGGCGTCAGCACCAATTTTGATTTGCGTCCAACGCATACCTTATCCCCACGGAATAAAAACCAATTTCATTTAAAAACGGTAAATTGTACTGGTGATGGTGTCATGAAACGTACCAACAATTTTTTTCTTTTACACCCCAAGTACTCTTTATTACCTGGAACTAAGGGTTGTTTTTGTTTATATCGTCAGTATTTAAAGGATGTTTCGGAAAATGGAGGAACAAATCTCTATTTTCGGTTGAAACAAACGTTATTCTTAAAGTATTAGGGTTTGTTTTTGTTTGTTTAGAATTGAGATTAATATTGTCGTTTGGGATCGCTTTGTTTCTTCTAAATTAGGTCACGTTCGGGCGGAGGCACGGCTGCACCGCCTTTGAACTAATGTAATACATTATAGTTTCACATTGATTCGTTTTCTACAGAATTACGTTTCACCCCTGTCGATGACGATGGGGATTTGTTTGTGTTTCAAAGTGAAATACATCATGCGATAGACAGGGATGAAACTCGACGATATTAATGTTTTAGCGGTTTCATCCCGGGTTGATTCATGGGGGTGATAAAGATAATATCATATAGAAAGTAAGAATAACATTTTGGACTTATATACCTTATCTACATCGTATTTATTTAAGTAGCTGCACCCGTAATTTTTATTGAATTTCAACGTGTCTGCATTTTATCGTTTTACTTTTAAGAATAATAAAGTCATCCATCTTTAAAACCGTTCCAATTTTTATCGGTTCTAAAAATTTGAAGTTTGTATTTTTCGTATGTCACGCATATTCGATATTAAATTTTATAAAAATACACATGAAAAACTGCAGTCAACTAGAATATTAAAATGTATTTTCTTCTAATAGTCCCATTACAGAAGAACTTTATGTATAACAAGTGTGGGGTGCAATAAAGCACACACATCTACGTATCTATGTAGATTTTTTATTTTCCTCATCTGTAATAAACCCACCATTATCTTCTACCCCTCACAAAAAACTCCATCGTTCACCACCATGATTCATTTCGACACGTTACGTCTAATCTCCTTATCTTTCTTACAGCCTGGTACTAGGGGAACACGCTCAGCACCCAATGTAGCTCTATTGTGAAATAAATTGTCGTTCAGCATTAAATTGATTGGATGTAAGCAACTAATGGAACTTGCATTCCATTAATTAAATCGGCTTTGATTAAGTTTAGTGCAAGTGATTTAGTTTTGGTAGATGTGCCTATAGCGTCACTGGCTTTGGAATTCGATCAGCTTAATGAGTATGTTGCCCTGGTACATAAATGTCTTTGTCTAGATTTCAAATGGACTTTGAAATGAAGAAGGTACTGTTGTGTCGAATGTTTTTTGTATTATTTCTGGCTTGTTTGTTCTAAAATGGGAAGAGCAGTATTGAAAAGATTTTTGTGAAAAGATTAATTCTCATTTTTTGAAAGGGATGTATAATTTTCATGAAAAAATAATATGCGGCGCAGTCTTTGGGTTCTGCTGCCGATAGAAGTGAAAAGCGTACGTGACGGCCACGCGAGTTTCTTAATTTTTATTCACTCAAAAAGTGCTCAACGCGCCTAATGAAGTTTTCACTGCCTAAAAGATAAATACAAAGTTAATTACATGAATTCGAAAATAAAGCGTAAGTTTTACATCACACAAAAAACTCCGCACTTTTTCCCGTCATTTCACCCCTTAACTCCTCACTAAACCCATTCGCCTTACAAACCGTAATACGCAATCTTAAGGGGGTGTTTATTTGCGGTTACAATGAAGTTACACAGATTATATCGAGCCTAATGTCCCGATATAAGCGGCTACGTTTAACGGACGTCCGTATCAAAATAATAGATAAGAAATGTAATCCAAGGGGTGAATGGATAATTTATGGTAATTGAATTTTTGTTAAATGTTTCGCTGGCATGGGGTCGAGTGTTGTGCTTAAGGGGCTTAATTAAGAAATCTGCCATAGTTAAATTGGGGAAGTAGTTTATTTTCTGTATGACTTGTATTGCAAAATTTGCACATCAATCACACTTTAAAGGAGTTTAATAGATGGATTAGGGTAAAAAAGTATGATTTTTAAAGGTTTTATTTATTTTGCAATATTGGTGTTAATTTTTTTATTATGATAATTCCTACCTTATTCATAAGTTAGAGCAGTTTCAATGACAATGTTACCTATTTTTACGTCCAGTATTGGCTCTAAATGAGAACTCAGACACGATTTTTCTTGCGAAATTCCTTTTATTGTATTTTTTTTTACGTTTACTTTTTAAAATAATGCACCCACACACAAATTGAAGTTTGTTACGAATATTTATAACAGGCTTGCAAAAACAAAACATAAAAAGTCAAAAATACTTGATTCAACACGTTACAAATTAAATAAGTCTCAGTACAGAGTTATTCAGTAACTCGACTAAACTGAGCCTAGTTCAGACAGAACGAGTAACCGAATAATTGATTAGACCTGTTAAGGCGCTTAGACGAGCTAAATTAGCAACTCTATTTGTGGTGGTTCAAACTTCGTTTGAAATGCTGTTAGAATAAAGTTCTTATCAGCTTGCACTACAAAGTGGTTGTTACGTCAGCCACTGCGGGCCAAATAGATCGAAATGAGTTGTTTCGATCGATTTACAAAAAAACTATTGATTGGATTAAAAAACTAAAACAGTATCACGCTAATATATTGCTTGTAGAAGTATTCGCCAAAAAATCAGAATGATCGCATGCATATTAGTATGTTTTTTATTGTTCGAAAGATATTTTTAGAGGTAAGTTCGTGATTTCTTTTTATCGAGCCAAATTAATTGTATTGTGTTTTCAAAACAGTATCATGCTAGCATATATCCTGAAGAATGTCATAATATATTTTTCTGGTCTTGTTTATAGCAGTGAATCATATACTTTTAGTAATTATAAAACTCGCGTTTAGCTTGTGTAATCGCCTTAAAGTATGTAAGCAAACGTCGTTTAGAGGGATCTTAAGATTTATGCAGCGGTATCAACGACTTATTAAGGTGGATGCTCCAGTGTACCCCGCGAAATCAAAAATTTCTTACGTTTTTTTCATATTATGTAGGCCAGTGCTGGGTTGTATGTTGATGAAATTATGATTCGCGACTGTAAGACGTATGTAGTTACAGAATAATAATATTCAAAATCATTAATACAACCCTCCAAGTTCATCAAGGTCTAGGAATGACATCCTAGTCCTTTAGGAACTTGTAAAACGTAAGCATATTTGAATTTGGCGGGTTACCCTGCAGCATCAGCTTTAAATGAATCTTTCCAAGGGTTATCATGTTTTACAGAAACTGAGATATGGATATCAAAAGTACAGTTGATGACCAGATGTATGTCATGTAGTAAGCAACGACCTATTGTCAGGCCTACGCTGTCCCCCCATACTTTTAAGTACTAATGCTGTAGGTAACTGTAACGTAATAATATTGTAATACCAAATGATTTGAAAAGAGTAACCATAGAGTTTCTTGCCGGTTCTTCTCCATGGAATCGACCAACGCGAACCGTGCACCTTTATCGACGTTTTATAAGTGCCCATCAAAATCAAAATATTTTATTTCAAATAGGCCTACCTATTTGAAATAAAATATTTTGATTTTGATTCATTGATTTTGATTGAAGAAAGTGGATGAGGCAAAACAACAAGATTCGTTGAATAAAAAAATGTAAAAACCCCCGACACATAAAAATGTAATTCACCATTTTGTGGTGGCGGCCATCTTGGATTTGAAATTTATTTTAGCGTATACTATTCTACTAGTCAAGTCCTTTCATTTGATACCTATGTTGAGGGAGTTGTTAAATCAAAATATGTAATCCACCATTTTGTGGCGGAGGCCATTTTGATGACTGATTTTTATCAAACATAGCTAAAACCACTTCCAACTAATTCACCTTTCAAACAAAAGAAACAAAATCAAAATAGGTTCATCCGTTCCGGTGCTACGATGCCACAGACACGTCAAACTTATAACACGCCGTCGTTTTTGCGTCGGGGTTAAAAAGGATATATATGGATGTAAATACAGTAGTTCTATGGTAAATACTTGTGTCTAATTCTACAGGAAGCCGACCCTAAGATAATTCGTTTTAAAAGGGATGAAATACTTCAACTGTCTCGTTGGTCTAATGAATAAAACTTGAGTTTGTCAAATAAGTCTGCTGAGCTTAGACTCCAGAGTTTGGTAAAGTATGCAATAGCTATAGCGCTGGTATAGATTTCATCATTATAATATAACGCCTGTTATCTCTAAAGATGTAGGCAAAGGTGTATCTAATATCGTCCCGACATTTTACAAAATGTTTTCAAGATTCAAGTAATAGGGAGGGGTTCAAGTCTAAAGTCAAGAGCGACCCTATTTTTCTAGTATAATTAAAAAAAGCTCTCCCAAGAAAATACTGCGGTCATTTCATACGACTTTCTTTTTAAAAGCTTTGGTCTTACAAAGCAAGTAATCTCACTACAAACTTCGAACATCCCTTCATCTCTAAATCACAGTATCTCCACAATACATCACCCCCCCCCCCCTTACATCCCAAACTAAGGCCGTATCCACACGTTTCATGTTCCTGCAATAAAGATAAACTGAGCAGATTATAACGGCCCTCAGCGAGGGTTGTGTGCACTAACCCTTAAAGGAAATTGTTAGGATAATGACATCTCTTCTTATTAGGGAAGTAAATGAGTAACGGTGACACAGAATCGATAGGTGCAGAAGGACTACTCCGTACACACACACATACACAGAGTGTAATGACCAAATTAATGTCCGGGCAAAAATACCTCTTAGTTTGTTTTGATGTTTATTTTCCTAGAGATAGGAAGTCGGGTAGGAAACACCAACCTCATGTAGTTTTAAAACAAGAGAGTAAGAGTATATTTTAAAACCAACTTACAGACATAACTATCATTTTATCATCTGACGCGGAAATGATTAGTATGAGTTTAGTACCGACATATTTCAAGACCACCCAGGGTAGAAATGTTTCACCACTTTCTCCAGTTATTAAAACAGTATTTACGTACAATTACAAACAGCAGGCTCTTAGGGTTGACCGACATTGGTCAACTCTGATATTTGTCAAATTGGCAATTCGTCAAATTTGAAATCTTTCAAAGCTGTAGTTTTATATAAATTATGTTTCTACAACGTGTAACAGAAAGGGTATAGTCGCACGGAAGGATGTGCTATAGATTATCAAACTGAACAACTTTCTCCATGGGACCACCATCGTAATCGTAAAAAATAATCAGCTCTCTCATACATTTCTTCGAGTATTGGTTAGTCAGTTTGATGGTCTGTATCACACCCTTCCATATGAAAAAATTACGTGTAAAAGTGTTTGAGAAAACCTATTTTACCATTTATCATTTATGATTATACCCTTCATGTGACACGTTGTATGAAGGGTGTAAAACCTCTGAATGAAGCCGAAAGGCACTTGTTCTCCCCGTTATTGCGATCATTTGTTTGATCATTGTTCCACACCATACCTTCCCGAACCTTCTAGTTACGGAGATATTGTGGATCAAAGTTACAACTTTTGACTGTTTTTTTTTTTTTAATACAAGTTTTTATTATAAGATTTGAAACACCTCCACGACCCCCGTACTATTCCATCCACCAGCACAATGTTTTGAGTGCGTTACATCGAGTTCTACCACAAAATATGATTTATCACCGGAAAAAAAAGTCGTTTCCAAGCAGTAATTTTTGCATAAAGTTAATTAGTTTGATTTACAGAATGCTTGATTGACGGCTTCGTGATGAGGTTGTTCACACCCTGTATAACACCGAAGAACTTCTACCTAGCTGTAATTCATAGGTACAATTTACTCGTCAAATGGTCAATATGACACTGTAGAGCAGCTTCACAATTATACAGTGAGTGCAAGTGTACTCACGATCTGCATTTGTTTGAGATCGCCGTACGTACGCGTCTATGTGTGCGTACGCCAGTGTTCGTATGTTGTAGGTAAGAGTATATAGCTGGCCTTCTGTAACTATCTACTCTGTGGCAAGGCCCGATAGGGTACCCAAACTTGCCTGTGATTGGATGGTCATCTTATTAATGGGGATTTTCGTAATTATTCTGGACAGACCGTAAGTTGTAGTTTTAAAGCCAAATTGAATTTTAGTTGGATAAGTTGCGATCGGATTTTATTATTAAGTAGCTCTGGATTCATTTGCGTATAATTTGACGCAATAAGCGCATTCGGTATAAACAAAACTTTTATTTATTCAAAAACTAATGATACCGTTGAAACTTTGCCTATACTCAGGCAGGTTTCTTTAAAATTATTGCTCATTTGATTGTTGTCCTTTATTTATTTCCTGATTATTGTGATTTTGACCTTATTTTTAGGATTTTGACATTATTAGTTATTATTACCAAAATTTTTCAAATGTAATTATGTACTAACACTGATAGGGTTTAAAATGTGTATGTATCTGTTCAATAAATGATTTGATTTATTGATTGACCCCTAGTATCTCCGTAACTAGAAATGTTTCCAGGTATTATAATTATGGTAAAAACAAAAAAAAACCGCAATGACGGGGAAAACAATTACCTTTCGACATTAAGGGTATGAATAAATAAGTAACAGTAATAAAAGTAATTAAAACAATCCAATTACCAGCCCAAACAGTTACACTTGTTAGTTTAGACTTAAAATTCAAGGCTTTAGCTCAGTACATACAGACAGCCGTGTGCCTCAATTACGTGTATGTAACTACTTGAAATGTGCGTAATTCAGCTATGTGGGGTCCCGGGTTATTTCGAGTACAGTCGTGGGCACTGATAGGGTACATGGTCTAATTAAAAAACGGTGAAACTTCATAGGGACGATGGCATCGATATTCTTAATCTTGATGAAGCAAATTGCCGCGGTTATTGAACCCGATAATAGAGTTTAGATAAAAATGTTTTGGAAAATTGAAAAGCACTTTCTTACAAACGGTTTAAAAAAGAATTAAGTGCCTTAATCAACACATATTTGTGAAAAGTTGAAATAGTCAAAATCAAAAAAAAATTCAATATATTTTATTTCCTATAGATCCTATAATATCTATATAAATAAGATGCACGGTTTTCGTTGGTCGATTCCATGGAGAAGAACCGGCAAGTAACTCCATGGTTACTCTTTTCAAATCATTTGGTATTACAATATTATTATGTTACGGCATTAGTACTTTAGTTTGGGGGTACCGCGTAGGTCGTTGCTTACTATACAAAAAACGGAAAACAAGATAAATACTATAGTAAGCTAAGCACTGCTGGGACACGGGGTTCCTTTATGTGCATTTCTTCGATTTTTTTAAGGATATACCTACTTATCAGTTTCCTCACGCTGTTTTTCTTTACCTTTTTGAGAGCAGTGCTGACGAAATAAGCCAAACAAAGTGACTGCAGCTTAATTTTATAAAAAACACCGTAAATATAATAGTAGATATTTGTGCCGTTGAGTGTCCTCACACTGGTACAGACACAAACAATGGTCCGTTCTAAGTGTCCTATTAAGATTTCAACTACAAATGTTTTGTACAAAGGACGTCGGATTGTAGGCACGCGTGGGATGCTGAATGTAATTATGGAAACTAGAGCGGAGAGATTCTTTAGTTAGAATAACGTATAATATCACGCACACACGAAGCGCACCCAAATTTCTTCAGTTATGTTTAAGGTTCATGTAATAGGGGGCCACCTATTGACATCAACCGGGCACAATATAGGGCTCTTAGTAATAGGGGGCCACCTATTGACATCAACCGGGCATAATACAGGGCTCTTAGTGTAAAATTCCTTATGGAAGGACCAAGTTACAAATGTAATACACAGAATAAACTTTGCGTTTTTAGTTCCTGTTCAAACTCACCCTATTCTGAAGCAACCATACAATAAAGTTATCAAAAAACGACAACAACAAAAATACTACCTACAATAAATAAAAAATAACATTATGATCTCTATTCACCCCGCTAAACAGATCAAGAGAAACGTTCCGTATTCTTTACGGTAATTCTGTTATCCCCTCTTTGTGCCGGCGTGAACATATTTTATGATAACGCGGTTGAACTATGACGTCTTAAGCGAACGAGGAGTGAAACTTGCAAAATGTAATGTATATTTTTAGTTAATACGGAGAGATACTTCGAGACATTCACCGAAAAGATAACGGTCTGATTATCTGATAAAACAGCTGTTCATCTACAAAAAATATCTTTTAAACTGCTGTTTTAGATAATCAGACCGTCATCATTTTGGCGATCCTGGACGTTACATAGTTGATTCATGGGTGTTAAATGTCATTGTTCTGTCTCGTTGGTGTAGTTGTCGCAAGCACGACTGCTGAGCAAGTGGTCCTGGGTTCGATTCCCAGGTGGAGTAAAGTGTTTTTGGGTTTCTCCATCAGGAATTCCTCAGTAGCAGCCACGGAGTATGGATTTGAACCCGGTTTTTGGCAATAGGCTCGTTATTACATGGCACTTAAAACTTATCTGGCGAAATGTGGGTCTACTATTAAGTAAACCTCTGCCTATCTCTTCGGGGATTACGGGCGTGATGTTATGTTAGGTTATAAAGACATTATAAAAATATAAAAAGAAATGTCACCATTTTACGTCACTTAAATTCGATCTACCAATATACTATATACCCTACTCATTGTATAGCGTACAATCATCATCATCATCATCTCAGCCTGCAGACGTCCACTGCTGGACATAGGCCTCCCCCAAGAGTCGCCACATTGACCGGTCTCTTGCGACTGGCATCCACCGGATTCCCTTTCCGCAACCTTCACCAGGTATAGCGTATACATAAAGACAATATGGAAAAATGAAAACAACACAAAACTATCTATTTGAAATCATGGCCGCGATCCGGAAAGACATTCCGCGTACGTAAGTTACGTAAATGCACAAAATATTTCATTAAAATTGTTTTCATCATCAAAATAAATTAATTCTCATGAAGACAGGTAAAAGAGCACACACGTGTCTTCCTAATACCTCTTTAAAGTTAAGCCTCATCAAAGTCGGTCAAGCATTTCCTGACATACGCCAACATAAACGGACCAACGACTTCGTTAAGACCAGATTATAAAGCTTCAATACGTCATTAGGGAGATTCAACAATGCCCCTAGCGTGGGGTTCGATTCCCGGGTGAAGCAGACTGGCACAATTTGATTTGATAACATGTTATCTCCTAGGGGTGAAACTCGAAGGGTAGTTCCGTATTAAGGGGTAGTTATAGTGTCTCCGAATTTTATTTGTCGGGGTGCTTGGGTTTTAAATAAAGTGTATTTGCTTAGCTTTTGTAATCTTGCTTAAGGGGTATTTGTATTTTAAAGTGCATGGGGTACTTATCTTAAGTTAAAGCTGTATGCAGTAGAATATTTTAAGCGGATGGTATTAGGCAGCCTGGGGACATACTTCGCAATATGGTCTGCTAGTAAAACGGCTATCTTGCTAATTATACTGGGATAGCTAAATTGCTAATAGTTCAACTCTTTTCAGCTGAATCGGTTATTGCAAAAGAATATTTCATATGGAGACAAAATAACAGATTATCGACAATGAAATCCACAACTGAATACAGATAGTTTTTACATTTTGTCAGGAGTTTACATTTTTTATGTTTAGTACCAAGTTGCACATTTCTGGTCCAAAATTCAGCATAGAAATAGGTGTCAAACAGGGTGATCCGTTATCACCCAAGCTATTCACAAGCACACTGTAAGAGGTTTTTAACAAGCTGCCCGACTCTTGGCAGTCGCGAGGCATAAATGTTAGCGGCCTGGTGGCCGCCTACCTAACAAACCTCCGCCCGCTTTGTCGATGACATCGTGCTATTCTCCACATCAGCTTCAGAACTAGAAGAAATGCACCAAAATCTGAGCACAGCAAGTCTTGAGGTTGGACTTTCAATGAACAGATCCAAGACCCAAATTATGACACACAGCACGAAACGTAGGGTCGCGGTAGACAGGAATACATTGCAATATGTCGACGAGTATACCTATTTGGGCCAGATAGTGTCGTTCAAAAACAGCCAAGACAAACAAGTCGAAAGACGAGACCAAAATGCTTAGAAGACCTTCTGGACCCTTAAGAAACATATGAAGGGAAGCCAGCCACTGACATTAAAAAGAAAACTCGTCGACATGTGCATCCTGCCCGTCCTAACCTACGGTGCACAAAGTTTGGTCACTTACTGAGCAACAGAAGTCCAAACTCAAGATTTGCCAGCGAGCAATGGAGCGCAGCATAATAGGTGTAAAGAGAACAGATCGCGTTAGAAACACCACCCTGCGCTCCATAACTTAAGTAGCAGATGTTGGGGAAAAAACGGCCAGGCTGAAATGGGAGTGGGCAGGCCACGTGGCACGGATGCACCCGGAGAGAAGGGCAAAGATCATCACACAATGGACGCCTGAGGAAGGACAGCGCTTTCGAGGTAGACCTCGACGGAGGTGCCGTGACGATCTGGTCACATTTGCAGGGCCAACATGGCCGGAGATCGCACAAGACAGAGAGGTATGGAAGGAGAAAGGGGAGGCCTTTGCCCAGCAGTGGGACACGACGTAGGCTAGCAAAAAAGACAAAATGTTTAGTATTGTTTAAACAGGTAGCTTAGGACTTTACAGAGCAAAAATTCACCGAAACCAGGCCTAGGTTGGCCGTTGGAGAAATAATCTCCTCAAATGGGGTTTCTTTGACCCAAACAGAATGCAAGTGTTGAGTCCTTTTGCAGAATATGACCTACCCATTTTGCACTACCACCTGCACCTTCCAGAATTTAAACGAAGTCAACTATATTTAACTGTGCAGGTGGCTACGAATTGGTGGGATATAGTTTACATTACACACAGTTACCTACATTTTACGTAAAACATTTCAAGCTGATAGAGTAAATTGCAATAAACAAAAAAATGCCCACGATAAGTCGGAAATGCTTTTAGTAATGGAATGGTTTAAAATTTTGCTGTCATTGAGCAGTTGTTGTGAGCCAATCGAAAGCACTCTCTACTGCCTTGCACAGAAACGTGAATATAAGCTTCATTCAATTATCCTAACTAAAATAACTCCTAACATAATATGATTACGTCGTTACAGCTTTTTGTCACGTCACAATCAAATTAGAATGTTCACTTCGAACAATACCTACATAAAAAGTGCAGTTAAATAAGTTGGTACCATTGAGAATAGTGAGGTCGCCCATTCCTCATGGAACGATATAGGAATACATTTCCGTGTGAATGGGCAGGACAATGTTTACAATTACTATTCAAATATCTGGCATAGTTTTGACGCAATAGGGTGTTTTTTTATGTGTGCTTGTTCGTGACCGCAAGCCTTGGGTAGGTAAAAATTACTAAGACGATAATTATGTATTGTTTATGATGCCTTATAAATTTTTACCTCTGTGATAAAAAAACAAAAGAGGGTTTTTTACCTAAAGACAATGGCGGCAAAAAGGATGCATTCCCTAAATTACAACTAAATCACCTTATTTCAAGAGGGTAGAGTAGCTCCTCCTCTCCTCTTATTATAGGCAGCGCATTACCAAGGTTAATCTTCTAGGAGAGTCCATTTGTCGCTATAACAAAAAATCCCAATCCTTCTGTTCAATTCTATGCCGTCACCCATCTCAAGGGGAACCTCGTCTAAGAGGTATTATCGTGTACAAAACGCGGTGATTTCGCGACACTCCCAGACTTCCCCTTACCTCGTACCATGACACGACCACAACTGCTTTACAAAGCGACAATTTAGCACATTTCAACATACATCGCCTCATTTGTACTGAGATGTTTCTTTAACTTAGTACAAAAACGGAAATGTATGAAGTGTGACTAAAATGTCGATGTGTTGAGGAGAAACTGCTGATATGACTGTTTCAAGAATCCATACCATTGCGGTGATAAATGTTTTTTTTTTCTCCATTCGTGTGGGGATGGAATTTTTTATTTTTTTCCTCATTTCTGCGAGGGTTGTGATAGGTTGAACAAATTGAAGTTTTATTACAAGTGTTTGCAAGACTTACGGTGGTGGTAGAAGTGGAATGTGTCGTATTTTGTGTTTATACTCAAGGGGTAAGCGAAAAGGGTGGATTGGATTGCCTATAAGCTATAAGCGAAACCCATCTAGCTTTTTTGGAGCTACAAAATTGAACCCCATGAAATGCACAAATCTTATTGGATCGTTCCTTTTTAAGTTCGATCAAACCGGTACAGACAAATTATGGATGCGACTGCGGACACTAAAACCACACGTCCATTCAAATAAAAATTACTAAAAGTCAGGTGTCCGGTGTGTACAATTATTCCACAATTTGATTAATCATTCGTACCAGTTCTGACTGATCCTTATAACTGTAACACAACAATACTGTCTCCCATCATAAATAAATAATAACAAATCGGCTTACTAATAAAGCATCTAATTACAATCAGACTAAAACCTTCTTGTCCCGAACTCATTATCTGGCGCCAAAAGCAAATCATTACGTAACTAGATAAGAAAAGTTCGTTAGCGGATTCAGCAAATCAACAAAACGATCTAATTTGACAATATAGTACAGAATCATGAGGAAATTCGTTTTGGGGTGAGAAATCATTTGAGCAAATAAATGGAAGAGAAAGTGAGACGGAAAACAATGGAGAGATTGTGAGAAGGTTTATGTTTAATGAAGAATATATGCTAACTATGATTATATAGAATATAGAATATCTATAGATATAGAATATCTATGTTCCCAAATAAATATTTTGAAAGGACAATGATATAAAGACGAGATATTAGGAATTTAAAATTTCCGTAGAATTTTTTTTTTCTCATTACTCTTGTTTAAAAATCGTTGTACATTCAAAACGTGTGTTTGGGAAAGTATATATTCTGTAATCCAATCGAAATTAATACACGCAACCTTAAGAATATGTTTGATTTACAAATTATTTTGGTACTTATTACGTTTGTATGAAATACGCATGCTCCGCCGGCCCCTTAATATACAGTCCTATGTGATTGAGCTTGGTATTCCATTCTTAATGACCTTATTGATTTATGAAAAAAAAAGAATTCTATTTTCAGAAGAAGAAAACATTATCGAAGAGTCAGATGATGATAAAAACAGTAGTAGTGAAGTATCGGATAATGATGAAGTAAATTAATGTAAAAACTAATGTAGATTACATTAAAACTATTAAAATGTATTGTATTTATCATTTTTTTATATCACTCGCACTATATGCGTTCACGTGACACCTCTTACGCGCACGTCCTTGGCAGCTTTCCCCTCGCCTGTCAAGGTCTTATGCTATTCAAAACCGCCTGTCATTTTACATATTTATTTTAAAACGTTTACTCAAAAACATATCCAAATTTCAACTATACATGAGAAAGTTTATTTTACCTCATCAACTGTGCTCCTTTCAATACACCTTTTTTTTTTTTTTTTTTTAGAATGGGAAATCATCAAATGACTTTTCCCACTCTGGGCGGAGCGGGAGGGAGTGTCAGACTCGTACTGACTAAAACCCATCCATGTTCCTTCCTCGCCCTTTACGTTCCGGGGCCGCCTTTCAATACACCTGTCACATACTTTTGCTCATTGTAATCGCCTGTCAAGTTTTTTTCAAGATTTACAATAAATAAACTACATCCTGTTAAATTTTTAACCTTACAGGAACAAGTTTATATACTCTATTTATTTTACAATTTAAAAAATAAAGGGGCTGATGACGTGCAGGGCTGACGCCTGCCAGGTCAAGGCTATTGCCCTTAGCATGCTATAAATCATAAGTGTACAAATTTCCAACCTTACAGGAAGACCGTTACTCGGAGGGTTCACTAGCTCTTGGACTAGACACCTCTCAAGCTACATCCATCGAGCCGTTAGGCTACAGAGCGTGCCAAACAATTATACATACATACATACATACTCTCAACAAACATAACCCTCTTTCTGGCGCAGTAAAAGAGGATGATGATGATGACAGCAATACTAATTCCCTTGAACCCAAAGGTTACAAAAAGGTAGGTTTATTTCTCAAAGCAGTTGACGATAATGGATCGCTTCATTGTGTCGATAAGAAGAGTTCATTAGCGGCATTCAGAGAACAACAACAAACGGACTAATTTAACAAAATAGTACGAATTACGGCGAATCTGTTTAGCTGGGCACACACTTGAATACGGTCGGCTGTCGGGTCAGCGATACGAGTTCTTTGTTGATTTATTTTTATTTAGTGCTGATTTCTTGAACGTTAGATACTAGATCTTTATCTAAATTGGATCTTTGACGGTCTTAATATAGAATTTATTTACACTGTGAAACAACGTTTATTTTATTTCAAGAATAAAAGTTATGTAATGTTCTACATTTCACACAGATATCCGAACTCTTCCCTAATCATACAATGTAAAAATAACTATGTCTGTCTGTTTGCTTTTGACGGCTGACCTAGGTTCAGAAACAGGATACGTTATACGAGTATCTTATTAGTATGCTCTCGTGGCAGACTGTCCGCTTTCTAGCTCAAAGCTATCTAGCTTAAAGCTGGTTACACTCGAGAGCAATGAATCCGGGTCACTTAAAGAATCCTAAAAATCTCGGAAACTAAAAATGCTAGGTTAATGCAATAAATTGTATTTAATAGACAATGTAATACTCCTTAAATGAAGGTATTAAAACTTCTTAGTTATTGTAAAGTTATATCATAAAAAAATCAAATTTGAAAAAGGGCCACCTTCGAAGATGGAACTACGAAATTACAGCATTTGGTTTTGCTTTTGTTTGTAATCTGTAATTTATGTGGGTACATAAACCATGTTGATAGTGCTCTATATTCATTATTCAAGCTGAAATTATGTCGCTTACGCCTGAAATTCTTCAGGCGTAAGCACCAGAATACTTACAATGCTGGAAACCGGCCGGAGTCAGCGCGATACAGCCAGGACTGTCGGTGTGTCGCTGTCAACAGTACAAAGAGTTCTCCGACGTTACGAAGAAACTGGTTCTAACCTACGCAGACCAGGAACGGGCAGAACCAGGTGTACCACAGCACGAGAAGACCGATACTTGGTGAACACCATGCTTCGAAATCGCTTTCTCACAGGAACTGAACTCACAAATCAGTTTCGACGCCTCGGAGGAAGTAACCCAAGTGCATGGACAGTAAGACGTCGGCTTGCTGAATCTAACTTAAAACCCCTTAGACCTGCAAACGGCCCTAAACTGGAGCGTGGGCATCGTATTTCAAGACTAAGATATGCCCAGAGCCACGTAAATTGGAGTTTTGAAAATTGGTCAAAAGTTATGTTCTCCGACGAATCAAAATTTATGCTCTACAAGCACGATGGAAGACACAGAGTGTATCGAAGACCAGGGGAAAGATTCAAGCAAGCATGCATCGAAGAAAAAGTAGCCTACGGTGGTGGGTCTGTACTTGTGTGGGCCGGAATTTCTTCTGAAAGTCGCACAGAGCTGGTGATCATAGAAAACGGCTCTTTAACTAGCGTAAGATATGTGGAAGAAATCCTCAATGATCACGTTGGTCCATTTATGGTCAATTTAGGTGAGGATGCTATATTTATGCATGACAATGCCCGACCTCATACAGGTAGGATTGTGAATGACTACCTTCAAGAGATGAACATTATTCGTATGGAGTGGCCAGCGCGCAGCCCGGATATCAACCTGATCGAGCATGCTTGGGACGAGCTAGGCAGATGCGTAAAACAACGAAACCCTCCCCCAATCACGCTTCGTGAGCTCAAAATTGCTCTCACAGAGGAATGGGAGAATATTCCCCAAAATCGTATAAGGAACTTGGTGTACAGCATGCCAAACCGCGTAAACGCAGTAATGGAAGCACGAGGAGGCAATACGAAGTATTAAAATTCAAGAAAATCGTAATAAAGTTAAAAAATTTAATGTTTCCTATTTTTGTTTTAAGGAGAGATCAGCAGTTTTTTTCTTTATGTAATTTTGTGTTAATAAAATGTATGGTGACTCATATTTTTTTTACTTTCATTTAAGGAGTATTACATTGTCTATTAAATACAATTTATTGCATTAACCTATCATTTTTAGTTTCCGAGATTTTTAACATTCTTTAAGTGACCCGGATTCATTGCTCTCGAGTGTATTTATACATATTTGGCAACAAACAGTAATTTATGACGAAAACGCCAAAATCTAGATACATACATACCATGCCATAGTGTATATGTATAACAATAAAATATAAACCATACGAATAAAAACTAGCTTAACTTGATTCAAAACGGAAAGAGGGTCACGTCACAAACAATTGAGCATTCAAAACGACACACCAACAATAATCCCCGACACAATTCTTTTAAATCACGACAAGTCGTAGTCGCAGTCGTGTCGCATGCTGCGCGCGATTCCTTAGAGGGCCTGTCCATTGAGTTACGTGTGATTTGTGTTGCGGAAGCCGAAGGAGAGAGGGCTGAGGACTGAGGGTTGAGGGCAACGCCTCCCTTCCCTATTTATCCCCACACGATAGTTAAATGCAATCTTCTTCCATTAATGTGGACCCTTCCTTTATCTTATATTTTCGTGAGTTATTTCACACATAAAAAACACTGTATTTTTTTCTTGTTTCCTGTAATATACTCGTATGGCGGCGTTTTGTGCTATCGTGAAATGTGTTTTAGTTTCAGCGCTTATTTCGTACTTAAAACTTGTTTTAAGACTGAGAAAGCACTTATTATGGCTGGCACAGATGGGACACACGGCGTTAATGAGGTAAGCCGAGAAAGAATCATTTTTAGGTCTTATTACGGGGACAAAAATGTGAACTTATCATTAAAATATGCGAAGTCAGATAAATTAGGGAAATTATTACATTTTATTACACTATCAGTAAATCTTAAATCATATCAAAATTTCAATATGCCACAGTAATAAATACACTAACTGCTCTTCAACGAAGTCCTTTGAACGGTCATTTCTTTTGGTTTATCCACCAAAGATTCTAAACTAAACACAAAATTACATCCAGACGCCATCCAAATCTAAACGCATGACCCCAATACCGAAACAATCAACAATATGAAACGGCCAACAAAATTTCAAACCACTATGAACCACGTAACCAAAACATAACACTATAATTTAACAGAACTAACTGACCCATAAAATCTTAAGGCTCAATGCCCGAACTTGTTGGAATAACAGTCCGAGCTGAATGTGTCCACAATTGCCCGTATCCCTCATAAGCCGAGGATCCCAGCAATACTACACTCAATACTCAACTCGAAATATTCGCAGAGTTGGGACAGAAGACCCATTATAACTGGAATGAGACTGGAGAGTTATTCGCCAATATTATTGTGATAGAGAAATTGTTAGTGTAGAAGAACTATTTGATAAAGCAAATAAACCTTCATATGTTAGCGAAGAAGACACAATAGCTAAATAACGGCGTCAGACCGATTCGGTTTTAAGAGAATCGGTAAACATGGCGAGATTAATGGCATGTGATTGGAGATGAACTTCTGTTAACTGACGATGATGATAATGATGAAGAAATAGAACCTTCTAGTAAAGTATAGACGGCTGTTATAGAGGCTTGTAGTAAAGCTGTTGAAACAAATACAAGTAAGAACTGTAGAGCAACTTTTGGGGCAGATTGCATGAATAGGCGATACGGGCTGGGAAAACGACTCTTTAACTTTTGATGGCCAATCCTTATTCATCATCGTCATCTTTCAGCTCTTGTCCCATTCCACCATGATGGCCAATCTTTATTACTGGGACAAATTTCAATTCAACAGAAGAGGAGCTCGTATTATAAGCTGACATAACTATCTCTTCACTGTTATTTTAGCTGTGACTTTACATCCCAGTCGTTTCAAAGTATTCTATATGAACGTGACAATAAGGTTTATCTTGGTTTGCTGCTGTCAGAGCTAAAATGGGTTGGTTTTTGGGATTTGTACAAAGTAAACCTTCTTTATTTCCCTACCTCCTGGCACATATTTCTTATCCCCAGCCCCGGAGGGTGGGCAAGCTTTTAATCCGACGGTGCAAGATTGATGGTAAGTCAGTCGGAGGGTGAGCAGAGGTGTCCCTATCGAAGCTAGTTTCACGCTACGGATTAGGCGGTTGTCTTATATTGATTTATTTCTGTTAACTTGTTAATAGTGATAATGTTGCATTGGGGTGCGTTTTTTATTTCTTTTTAGAGAAAGGGATCTTTGTGGACAGTAGCTGTTTTGTACAGACTTGAAGATTTTGCGTCCTTGAAGTGGTCTAGTGGTTATATAAACGCTATTACTGCTAGTTTAAGGTTCAATTTTCAGGGTTTTGAATTGTACTAACTTTAGTTACTACTGCATTGCTAGGTACTAGGGTATCATAGGCACCGGAGACGTTTCAATTTACTGTTGCAATGTTACATTATCATGATGCAGTTATCATTTATTTGTTTGTGAAATGCATAAGAACCTATCAATGTGGTAACGTCTGAGGATCACCTATAGCCAGCAGTAGACGTCTTTTATTTTAATGATGATAATAATAATTGATGAACTAGACTTGCTGCTGTTAGTATCACCTGTTTTCATCCATTACCTACCGGGTAGGTCCTACCCCAGTAAACACAACTTTCTCCTTAGTCAAACCTCCGCAATAATAACTTGTGGGTTATTCCCCAAAGGTCTTAGCACTAAGAATACAGGACCATTTCCGAAGTACCTGCCAGTAATTCAGGAGGATCATTGGGTTACCATTAAATAAATTTATTTGGCTATTCACCGAGAAATTACGGCGAACGGGACTCGAAATGCTCTGCCCACAAATATTGGTCTGCCGTGATGAGAAATTATCTACTCAATATTCTGGATATAACCGGTTTGGTCTGGTTTTAACTGGAAATAACTAGTTTGGAGTTGTAACTAATGATTGGGGAATTGTTTGCGTTGTTCCTGGAAAACTAGATTTAGAACGAGATGTTTATATGTCGAACAAACAAAATAATTATATATTCCTAGAAATTTTACTGAGCTATCTGCTGTAGTTAATGAATTAATCAATATTATTTGTTACCGGATTTTAAATTCATTTTGTTTTATGTAAATTGGTAGTAACCACTTATGGATTATCTATGTAAATTGGTAGTAACCACTTATGGCGATACTTGCACATTCCTCCCTCTGTTGTTAATGATGTGGAAAATGTTAAAGTTTGGTCTCAAGAGGCGAAACACATTAGAACTCTTTCGGGTAGGTTAAGCTCAGCTGCATATGCAGTAAGGAAAATAAGGGTAGTTAACGGATGTAGCCACAGCTAGGTTAGTTTACTATGCTTATTTCCACAGTATTATGTCTTACGGCATCCTGCTGTAGGGATCAGCAGCAGACGTTGAATCAATTTTATACTTCAAAAGAGGGCAGTCGACTACGCGATCTATAAAATGGGTCCTCGCGAGTCACTCAGAGAAAAATTCTAAGAGATCCATATACTGACTCTGCCTTTATTTTATATCTTTGAATGTATTTTATATTATTTCAAAATCAGAAGCGACTTCCACAATAAAAACACACGCAGTAAACATGAAATTGTAATACCTAAATTCAGATTAACAAAAACTAGCAAGTCTTTTATTATAAACAGTATACGCTTTTGTAACAAGTTGCCAAAGTCAGTTAAAGAACTGAGCAATGGAAAGTTCAAAAACTATATTAAACGTGTCCATATGAAAAAAGCATATTACAAAATCAAGGACTACGTGACAAGGACTAGATGCTTTTTAACCTATTATTTGTGAATGAGTGAACATTGTAGGCTTTGTAGATTCCCAGATGCTCTTTAACTTTTGTCAAATTTTTATCTTGTTTTACATTTTTTGTATAGTAAGCTACGACCTATTGTCAGGCCTGCGCTGTCCTCCCATACGAAAATACTAACGCTATAACATAATATTATTGTAACACCAAATGATTTGAAAAGAGTAAACATGGAGTTGATGGAGTTTCTTGCCGGTTCTTCTCCATGGAATCGACCAACGAGAACCGTGCACCTTTTTCGACGTTATATAAGTGCCCATCTAGGCCTATGTGAAAACAGGCTTTTTTGTTTTATTTATATCGGTCTTTACTTTAAATGATTCCCGGGAAAATCTAATATATAAAATTCTCGTAACATATAAATCTTACCTTACTTACTTATATAAATGCAAACGATTGGATAGAGATGGATGAATACATGTTTATAACTGCCTGAATTAACATATGGGATACTTTTTGTCCCGGTAGTGTGACCCCTGGGGCAATTATCGACCTCCACACGGGCGAAGCCAAAAGCAAATATGTACACAATTTCCACTTCCCCAGTTTTTCAATTCCCCATAGCAGAAATACTATAGTGATTGTTAAAAATCGACACACTTATACATCCAGCCACAATGGCCGACCTTCTCCACAAAGGGTTACATTAACCCTCCATTGTTTCCGGCAACACTGGCACACAATGCCGCTGAAATTCCCGCGTTATTTACAGTTTATAATGGCAACATTGATATTATATCTGCTTTGGAACTTTAGATAGTGGTTGTCATTGTTGTTTTGAAGTTCCAGGAGTTTTATTGTGTTGTTGGTATCTTGAGGTTGAATCCTGTTTTTGTGGAGACGTCAGTTCCTGTTTGCATCTCGAGGTTTGCTGAGTCTTATTAAGGTTCATTTTTTGAGTAAATAGGCAGGTCTGATGCATGAAGAGCTCGTGGCTTAATAATATCAGCCGCTCGGGATGATCTTTAGGTTAAGCCGTGCTTGCCTAGGTTGGTCTGTGGATGGGTGACCACTCTTTCATACCGAGTTTCAAGTGAAAGCAAGTTAAGCTGTTGGTCCCAACTGTTATTTGTCCATCTTTGACAGTCGTTACAGGTAGTCAGTGGCCCAGAAAGTCTGACACCAGTCTTACCAAGTGGTATCGTATTACCTAGTAGTAACTGGGTTGTGGAGGTCAGATAGGCAGTCGCTCCATGTAAAATACTGGTATTCAGCTGCATCCGGTTAGACTGGAAGCCGACCCCGACATAGTTGGGAAAAGGCTGGGCAGATGATGAGACAGGTCTGATGCAATATCATTTAATTTTAAAGATTTAGTTCATGCTTTTGGAGGTACTAGTGGATAAATAGTACCAGCCACTGAGGCCGACCTTTAGTTTAAGCTGCCCTCGCCTAAGTTAGATGGGTGACCAACCCTTTTTTTTTTTTTTTTTTTTTTAGGATGGGAAATCATCAAATGACTTCTCCCACTCTGGGCGGAGCGGGAGGGAGTGTCAGACTCTTACTGACTAAAACCCATCCATGTTCCTTCCTCGCCCTTTACGTTCCGGGGCCGCGGTATCTCTTTCGAACAGTCCCGCAACCCCGGCAGGCTTCGGCCCTTGCGGGCCCCTCTCTGCTGCTGACATCTCTTTGAGGCGCGCGTGGAACACGAACGCGCCGTCGACACGGCCTGTCGTCACTAGACGGACGGACGGCTAGCTAGCCCATAGCTAACCGTCCACAGGCCCGCATCTACGGTGGCCGGTAGCCACCACGTGGCCCCCGACGCCCGGTGCGTCTCCCGCGGCGGCCGGGAAGAGAGGCTCTCTCCCTCTCTCGTTCCGCCACCTCCTTCGCTAGCATGACTGCTTCGCAGAAGGAGGTGACGGCTTCCCATTCCGTCTCGCTCCGGACCATAGACTGAACCAGGGCCGGACGCGAGAGGTCGCCGCCGCCAATCGCCGCTACGAGGACACGGCGGTGCTCCGCCCACGCAGGGCAGACCTCCACCGTGTGCTCCACCGTGTCCTCCGGTCGATCCTCGCAGTGGAGACACCCGGGCGTTTCCTCCCGCCCGATTCGGTGCAGGTACCTCCCGAAACATCCGTGTCCGGTGAGGACCTGCGTCAGGCGGAAGGTGAGGACGCCGTGGCGCCTCTCTAGCCACTCCTCAAAGAGGGGACTTACCGCCACTATCGTGGCGTGCCCTGCACGGGGTTGCGACAGTCGATCTCTCCATGTCGCCATGAGATCGCGCCGGAGGTCAGTCCGCTGGGCGGCAATTTGCCGCGGCAGCGGGGTTTCCCCCCGGCGTAGTACCTCCGCGCGCCATTCGTGTAGGCGCGCGAGGACTATCGCCTCCAGATCCCATGGCGGCAATCCGGCAAGCAGGCCCGCCGCCTCGCGGGCGATCGTGCGGTATCCACGGACCATTCTCACGGCCACCACTTTCTGGGGCGCGTTCAGATAGTGGGCGGCTCGCCGCCTCAAAGAACGCGCCCACACTGGGGCCCCGTAAAGGGCCATGGACCGCACGACCCCCGCGTAGAGCCTGCGGCAGGAGGCGTTTGGCCCCCCAAGGTTGGGCAGGAGCCGCCTGAAGGCAGCCCCGGTCCGTTCCAGCCTGGGGGCCAAACGTCGGAAATGCTCCACGAAGTTCCACCGGCTGTCGAGGACGAGTCCTAGGTACTTCAACGTCGACTCGACGCCGATGGATACCCCTCCCACCGTCAGTGTGGATCTCGACGGTGGCGCATTCCGAGGCCCATGAAAGCACATGGCCTCGGACTTGTGCAATGCCACCTCGAGACCCAGTTGCCGGATCCTCTCAACGACTATCGCAACCCCGCGTGTCATAACTTCGGCCGCCGCCTCGTGCGACCTCCCCTGTGCCAGCACCAGGGTGTCGTCTGCGTAGCAAACGACGCTGACACCACTAGGGAGGTCGGCGCGCAGCACCCAGTCGTAACCGATGTTCCACAGGGGCGGTCCCAGAACCGATCCCTGTGGGACACCGCACGACATCTCTCGCCGGTTCCAATCTCCGCAGCGACTGGGGTAGATGACGGCCCTGTCCGTCAGGTAGTCCCCGACCACACGATGGAGGTAGGTCGGCACCCGGTGATACCGGAGTGCCTCCCTGATGCAGCTCCAGGGCAGGGAGTTGAAGGCGTTGGCGATGTCGAGAGACACCGCCAAGACGACTCCGCCCCGGGATATCGCATCCCCCGTCGTGAGGGCTCTCACGCGCATGATGGCGTCCACTGTGGAGCGCCCCTTGCGGAAACCAAACTGATTCTCCGCAAGATTCGGCCCCATCCCATCAAGGTGCTCGGCGAGGCGGTTTGCAATCACTCTCTCAAAGAGCTTGCCCACCTCGTCGAGCAGCACAATGGGCCGAAATGCGGACGGAGAGTCCGCAGGGCGCCCCGGCTTCTGGATGAGGACCAGTTTCCCCGTCTTCCAACGAAGCGGGAACTGGCCTCTCTCCAAGCATGCGCTTAAGAGCCCTTTCAGTCGGGGCCCGAGAGCCTCCGCATCCGAGGCCAGGACCCAGGCTTTGCCAGGCAAGCCATCGGGTCCCGGGGCGGTATTTTTGGCCTTGAGCCTCGTTACCGCCACTCTCAGGTCTACCCCAGTCACTTCCGGAGTGTCGTCGTCGTCGCTTGGGTCCTCTTCCGGCACCGCAGGTGGCGGAGCCATAGGCGGGGGCGGATGTTCCCCCCGCGAGGGGAACAGAGCGCCCACCACATCCTCCACGAGGTCAGGCCGGAGACTCTGCGTCAGCGGGGGGGCCCAGGTGCGGAGTTTATTCCGCACCATCTTGTAAGGGCGCCCCCACGGATCTCTGTCGAGAGTCTCCAGCATCTCCAAGCGGGCCAGTTCCCTGGCCCGCAGGATCGCCTCCCGGAGGGCGGTCTTCGCCGCTCTGTATCCCTCGTACAGCTCCGCCTCAATGGCTGCCGCATCCGGCGGGCAGATGCGGAGCCTGCGATGCCTGGCGTACAGGCGCCGCGCATCAACACACGCCTCGCGCAGAGACGTTATTTCGCGCGACCACCAGTACACCTGACGTCGGGCGCTTCCTGGCCGGACTCGGGGCATTGCCACGTCGCATATGTCGGACATGGCCTCCCGGAACCACTCTGCCTCACTGTTAACGTCGGCAGGCCTGTCCGGTGATGTCACCCAGGCCTGCACGATCGAGGCTTCCAGGAGGAGCTCCCGGTCAAGCTGCTTCAGCGCCCAACGCGGACCACTCGGGGCCTGTTGGACTGGCGCGCTTGAGGACTGGGCGGAGACGTCAAACCGGATGTACCGGTGGTCGGAATATGTCTCCACCCCCTCCATGACACGCCAGTCAACGACACGCGGCGACAGAGCGGGGCTAGCGAACGAAATGTCCACCACCGACTCGCCCCGCATCCGCACACACGTGGGAACAGAACCCCGATTAAGGACGTCCAGGCCCTTCTCCAGGGCCCAGTCCTCCACCATCCTTCCCCGCACATCTGTGCAACGAGAACCCCAAGCCAAGTTCTTGGCATTGAAGTCCCCGAGAACAAGCACGGGGAGGGAATGGCTTCCGACGACGACACTCAACTCTGCGAGAGAGTTGTGAAACTCGGCGAGAGTTCGGCTCGGGGAGAAGTAGACTCCCACCACGACGATCTCCCCGAACCGTGCTGCTACGCACCCCCGACCCCTCCTGACATTTTCAAGGGTCGGGGTACCGGCGGCGGCCGATGACACTATGGTCACCGAGCCGTCAAGGTCCGCCACCCAGTCTTCCCTGGGCAGGACAAAGTACGGCTCGGCGACCACAGCGATGTTAATCAACCACTGCGCCATGCTCTGGAGCAACAGATCCTGAGCACAGGCGCAGTGGTTGATGTTCGCCTGGAGGAAGCGTAATGGCGCCGTTATTGACATTCCATTACCGCTTCCTCCACACGGGCCCCCTGTGAGGGCCCCTCCGCAGGCGAACTTGCCGTGCTCTGGGCGGCGGCGGCGGCGGCGACAGCGGCAGCAGCTGTGGCGGCCGCGGCAGCGGCAGTGGCGACGGTGGCGTTGGCGGAGGTGGCGGAGGGCCTTCCTCTGCCTCTGGCTCTGGGCTTGGCAGGTGCAGCGCAGGCCTTGCTCCCGGCACGGTGATCGGCCGGCTTGCGAGCCGCCGCACATGCAGGGCAGTGCGGCGCAGCGCTGCAGGCCACCGACACGTGGCCGGGCTGACCGCAGCGGAAACAGAGGCCGCTGCGGTCAACCTCCGAGGCGCACTGCACTGACACGTGGTGTCCCACGTGGCAGCGATAGCACCTCAGAGGTCTGGGCTCAAGCAGTTTAACCTGCGCTGAGACCCAGCCCACCAGAAGCCCACTATGGCTTTCGCCGCCGTCACGGGGCAGCTCACCGTGACGGTTCGCATTCCCGTGGGGTCCGGGCGTAGGGTGCCCGCCTTGATTTGCTCGGCAGAGCACCCCCCGGACCTATGGGTGACCAACCCTTACATGACATACCGTTGTCAGTCGTTACAAGTCAGTCAGTGAGTCTGTGGCTTTAAACTCTGACAACCAGTCTTACCAAGAAGTATCGTTTTACCCAGTACCTACTAACTGGGTTGTGGAGGTCAGATAGGCAATAGCTCCATGTAAAATACTGGTATAATAGACTGGAAACCGGCCACAACATAGTTGAGAAAGGATGCATATGATGAAGATTTACTTCTTATTAGTTTGTAGAACCATATAAAGGAAGGGGTGGCTACTTTAATTGTATATAAATATAACAACTAACTCCACAAAATAAATACCGCAAAATAAAATTAATAGCTACAACTCTGGAGTAGTAAAGCTAGAATGTTTCCCTGCGGAACTAAAACAAGTTGGTTAGACAGAAACCATACATATCGGTAATGAATAGTATTTCAGGCTCTGCCAAGCAAATAGCACCAAGTTCTAGGTAACTGGTTCTTAATTAACAAGCTATCTATAGGAATGGGTCGTATTTACTTTCATTGATTGGATATTTTGAAAACCAAATATTGTAGTGTTTATTATGTTTGCATCAGGGAATAAGACATATTATGTTTTCTATTTCGTACATCGTTTACATCTAAAACAAGTTGAAAAAAAAAAAACAGAAAACGCCGGGAGCGTCAAAAACGAATTGTAAAACTAATTGAAAACTAATTAGTTTACATCACAAGACAGGATAGATTTTAGAGATGGGGGCAGTGAGTTGAGTTTTTTTCTTAACAATTTTAACTGTTTACAATAATATAAGTAAAATATAATTCAAATAAATTAAATCTAATTTATTGATAAGTATGCATATACGTATGGTCAAAGTACCCGGGCGACAGAGCCCTGCTGGGGTGAAAATATAAGAACTATTTCGATGACTGTTGTAATAAAGGGAGGAAAAAATACATCTAGCTAGGTAGGTCTCATATCTGAAAAAGAAACGACTACCTAGCTAGATCTATTTTTCCTCCATATATAGCAACAGTCATCGAAATCGATAGAACCGTTTTTGAGAACGAGATTACAAAAATATTGGTCACTAAAAAGTATATGATAAATACATCTCCCATCCCCCATATACAGGGACATATTCTAATCAGTCTAAACTGAACCTCTATTATACTCCCACTATCCGCCACTTTTCTTTCTCCAAACAAACCATTAAATACCGTTACTAGTAATCAGTTTAAATATGAACGGAGAGTCCCAGTCCTGTGCCTTAAATAACAAGTGTCCGGCCTTACAGGACAGCTGGACAGAGAGGCAGGCTCACAGCCGGACAGCGGACAGCTATACGAGCAACATTTGACCGGAATCTATGACCCCGGACGGAACATCCATTTTGATTTTAAGGTTTCGGGGTCAAATTGTAGGTTGCTAGGTGTTTCCGTAGAAGCAAGGGGTTAGTATTGTTATTGTTGTAGGAAGCATTGTCTTTTCATTCTTCAGAAATTCAACAATTCTCTTTAAAATAAGGGGAAAGCAGCAGGATTGATAAAATAAGTTAAAATTGTGATGATGGAGTCTACTTTCGACATACATTACGTTGGTTGGGCAACTAGAATCAAATAATATTCTTTAAAGTACCTTCCAATTAAATAATAATTTGACTAAGACTTTACATTATTGGAGTCTATCAAAATAGTTCAAGGGTGGGCCAATGTTATCTTGTGTCAAATTATTGATCTGTCGGTTGTTGTGTCGGTCTAAAGTTAAGATATTTTGATTAGTTTCTAACGTCAGAAACCCAATCAGTCTTATTACAAAAAAACTAAATAAACCTTGTTTTAAACCTGGACTATCAAGTCCAGGCTTATCTGCAGAACGATGGTCTAAATTAATTCGTATTACAAAACTTAAAAAAACCTTGGTCTTCTTAGTACTGTCATTTGAACCATCAACCACAGATTAACAGAAAAATCATTCGTTCACCATGATATCATTCAACTGCAAAGTTCCGTATTCCCAGAAAAGAAAAAGTTTTTTAATACGTTAATGATTAGATCATGTTTATTAATGTTAAAAATATTGAAACCTGGTTATTTAAACATTATTTAGTTATTTCGTCGATTGTAGTTTTGTTTAATTTTAAAAATATTCCTGTCATGTTTATTTTCTAAAAATTTTATGTACGTAGATCGAAACGTAACATTCTTGCGCGTTGAATGAAACAATCCATAACATTAAACAAATCGGTTGGTTGAACAAAGTTCATTTAGCTTTACAATTTAGGTCTCTAATATAGAACATTTGCCTTATTGTTTCCCATCGTAATTTTAATAATTTAATGTGAAATGGATTAACAAAAAAAAACGATCCGAAAACACGATTAAATTTCTGCTGTGTGTCTTCAATATCCATAATATCAATTAAATCGATTTTCGAGTTTAAAGAAGAAAAAATAATGAAAAAGATTAATACTCGTACCTACTTAACCTAGAAGGGAAACTTTGACAGATCCGATTTTGTGGTTTAGACCTTCTTTAAACTAGGGGTCGCCAAGGTTTAGCGTTAGACCATGATATAGTTTAAGATTTATCGCAAAACCACGATTTGTAATACCATTTTTGTTTAGACCATCGTTTATAGAAGTTTAAACCAGGTTTTTTTAGTTAAACCGCTTTTTGTAATAAGGCTGAATATGTCTCCTGTGGGTTGATATTATTAGAATTATTTGGTAAAACAGATATATCTTTAGAATTAACAGCCAAGTTAAAAATATATTATTGGTCTCATATTCTTAACAGAAAATACCATCATCATAACTTCAGCCGAAAGACGTCCACTACTGGAAATAAGCCTCCTCCAAGTGTCGCCACATTGACCGGCACAGAAAATAAATATACTTAAATCCATTTAAATCATTTTTTTTATTAGCCTATGCCATCCCACTACTGGGTAAAGGTCTCCACATTACTTTCCAACTCTCTTGATGTTTTCCCTTCACAGGCCAATCAATCAGGAACGAGTCCATTTTATCACGCCAGCGTTTCTTAGGCTAACCTCGGTGACGACGATCGTCTTTAAAAGCTTCGTTGGATCCCTCCATAGCAGCCCACGGTTAAGTTTTGCACGTGTCGCTTCGATTTCTTTGAAAAGGCAGGCGTAACGTCCACTAACACCCACGGCCATGCTACGCACAGATGCCTGGCTGGCATTCAAATAAACCTCACTAAACTTAGGAAGCCTCTCTTTGCACATCCCACACACAACTCAGTGGATGGTCGGCTTTAAGCCTTGAGCATTTCTGGACATCGGAACCGGGTCTCAAGTTGGTAATTTATGCCCACTTACACAATATAACACCGGCCACGCTTATTAGCATCAAAATGACCCACTTCAGCCGACATTTGAAACTAGGTTAAAGATTCTCAACAATGTTCTGAAGTAATTATAGATTTGAATTCTCATTTCGTGTGGTGACCGGGCAAGAAGTTTTAGTAATTTGTATGAATCACGTTAACCACTAAAATTGTCAGGTTTCGCAAGTTTAATTTGTAAACATGTTCGAAAAAACGTCAACTAGAATAAACAAACTACTAGACTTAACAAGATTAAAATGTAACCAATTTTTAGATTGGGAGGAAAAAAGAAAATCTTCAGAAAAGAGTCTTTAAAACAGAGAATTGGAGACCAAAATTACAGTTCTTTCGCTAGAGTAAGCTGAAGTTGGACAATACAGGCTAACAACGATGAATAATACTTCCATCACAACTCATATCAGATATACTACTAAGTACTACTACTAACTATACGAAGGTAGTCAGAAGCCTGAAAGTCTGGCAATCAGTCTCACCAAGGGGTATCGTATTACCCAGTAGCTGGGTTATGGGGGTCAGATAGGCAGTCGCTCCATGTAAAATACTGAAATTCAACTGCATCTGGTTAGACTGGAAGCCAACTCCAAATTCATAGGAAAATGCTATGCAGACGATGATGATTTAGAACGCTGAGAAACATCCTTTTGATATATTTCACTTAAACAACCATTTAAAACATACAAAATTCATAAATTCACGTAATTGGACACCGCCCTCAAATCAACAATTACTCGAACAATTAAATTCAATATTATAATTAAAGGGCCCACGCTATTACCGTGACTGGCGGGTCAAAACGACCGCAAACAAAATGGCCGACTCAGAATACTTGGACAACTATTCCGTCTGTTATACCGAACCCAAGGACGCCTGGCCTTGGCGTGACCTTGGAAAATTTTATGATTGTAATGTTGGAGCTATTAGACCTAACGGGATTACTGGCACAATGGACGCGGGTTTTATTAATCTAGTGAACTGAGATCATTTGTTTAAAATGTGTTGATTTCCCAAAGAGTTAGGTTTAGACTGGAGGTGTACGTATGTATTTACAAACAAAAAATATCTATGTAGTATATCAACTAGGTATCTGATGTCCACGACACAAGCCTCGTTGCTTAGTGTGGCACTAGATGGCGCTGCGTAATATTCAGTTATATTTATTTTTTTATTATATTGTGTTACTAATTCCATTGAACAAGACATTACCTGACCTGGGAATGAAAGCTTCAGAAATCTAAGTACTCATGAGTCATGTCTTCTTATAATTAACAGAAAGCGGTTTTCTTCGAGATATAAAAAAACAGCTTCGGTTTCTACTTTTTTAACTACTAATCCTCGACCTCATACATATCAATGATTACAATAGAAGTATTTACGTAATAAACTATAACCAAACATTAACATTAAACATAGTATCTGATCACAAGCAGCTGTGCTGAACAAGGTCGCACAAGAAACGTATTTTATTTTTATCTTCTAACAATTTCACAGTTGCGTCGTTAGATTATCATCTTAATGGGTAATCTTGACAACATCAGGACTGTTGCTGACTTTCTTAGGACTAGATTGTTTCTGTAACATAATTATTTTAGAACTGACAGACGCTATCCTCTCCGTATTATCCAACGTAAAAAAAAAAACAACGGGTTGCACTCCGGGAGTGCCGGCAGAAGTGAAAACGTTGTGCATTTTTGATATTTTGGAATGGTTAGGGAATAATTTCGCACGAATTACTTTAATTTATCAGTATAAAGTATTAAAGTGGTAAAATACAATATTTATTTAGTGCGGCGGCGGTCTACCCTCCCTCCGTCTTAGGAAAGAATAGCTCGAAAGAATAGCTTTAATATTTTCAATGTGTTCACTGCCTCGTTGGTCTAGTGGTGCTGGTCTGAGCATAAGGGCCTCGGCTTCTCTATTCCCAGGTCGGGCAAAGTGTTATTGTGTTTTTCCATTTGTAATTTCCCAGTAGCAGCCACGTTGTCTAGATTTGTTCCCAGTTGATTCAATAGGCTCGCCCCCTATGGGGCCTGTAATGGGGCGGGTAATGTCATGGGTCCTAAACATAACTGGAAATGTCTGTGTACAACTCTGCCTGACCCTTCATGGATTACAAGCGTGATGTTATGTTAGGTGTTTCCAATTTTTTTATTTAATTTTCCTAAAGACCTATTGATTCAGACTATTACACAAATTAGATAGAAATAACCAAATAGATTCATCCCTCACCAAGTGATGCGCTAACAGCATTTAATTGTATTAAAACCTGCAACCTACGACACTGAAGAAGGGACCGTTGCCACTGAGTCACCTCTGGTCTCTAAGCTCTGAATTTCCCACATAGTCAGATATAGGTCAGTTTAGATCTTTCTTATGAATATTTCAGTTTCCTAGTCACCTTCAGCATATCTTTTCCTAAAATAAAACTTTCTTGTTGTTCAACTTATGTACAGAATTTGTCTTTCCAAGTTTCATATGCGACCACAACTTTACAAATTCGTCTTGAAAACCATAACACACAAGCAACTTGAACCGTAAGTCGGGGAGTTAAGAAGTCATAGTTTTATTGAAGGTGGTAAAATAAGGTTGCTTTGCAAGTAGAATTGTGTGACTTATTTGAGAAGTATGAAAAGTAATAATAGTTTGACAGACCAGAAAGTGATGCTTTTCAAAGTTTTCTATTGAGTGGACCCGATGATGTTCAGTTATTTTTTTAATGAGTTGCTCGCCAGTGTGAGGTTGTTTGGCCCTGTGTGTCATATTTGTGTGATTTGGGTGTTAAAAGTTTGTTGGTAAGTTGTTACGAAATGTACCAACTTTGTGACAGTGGAAAAGTTAGTTCCAGTAATTTATTATTTGTGTTTTCAAAAGTGACAGCTGTAGATCATATTATGGGACTATTATCGTCAGGAAAAGGTGACAACGTCTAGGGTTAGAAAATATTGTTACAATATATTGTTACGAGTAATTATAAATAGTCATTTAGGCGGTCACGGCAGGCCTAGGAGAAGATGACGGGACGCCGAGTCTGACTTTCTCATTAATTGATGAGAAGAGACGCAACATCGAGAGACGTGGAAGGAATGGGGGAGGCCTTTAGCCAGAAGTGTACTACCATATCCCCTCGCAGACAGTTCTTCCATCATGTCTTTCTTGGTCCCCTAATCTAATGGCCATCGACTACTAAACTGTTAATTGCTCAAAAACGACCACTGTAAATCTTCGTTTTGCCGTTTTCTCCATAGAAATAGCTATCTGTAACGAAAACATACCTTTTGTGCCGATTAAAAAATATTTTTCGAGTTCCACGATAGCAGCTGTACCAAAAATCATGAAAATCAATTTAGAAGGGGAAAAGTCACGTTCTCGTTTTAGACGGGCAGCTGAAAAACGTCCTGGAAAATCTCCAAAACTGTAACAGGTCAAGCACTAAAAATTTCATTGCAAAAAACTTTTAAAATTCAATTGGAGGCAGCCATGGGTCTTCCCTGTAGATTCAAATAGGGGGACCTTTGTAATGACGTTATGTTTGGGCACTGGGCAGAGGGCTCGGGCAAGTGGTCGGGGGGTGAAGGGAGCAGGGCAAACGACGGGGGTAGTACGTAAGTCAATTGTCACAGCTTTGGTTTTTATAGGGTTTTGGAGTTTCTATGTGTTTATGTAGAATGTAGATAGGTTTAGCTCTCGGCGTACTCAGGGGTGCCATTAAAATGTCCACTGTGTTTGACTGCAGCTTACGGAGTCTATACCCCTGGACTATACCATACCATGACCGAGCTATGAAATATCCATTGCATTGAAATTAAGAGACTATGTCCACAAGACCAAAATATTTTAGCCTGCAGTTGTTTTTCCGCCGTGCATAGAACGCTTTGGTGACGGAACGGTCTTGTGAGCATAGTCTCAATGCAAAAAATATAGGGGTTTAACCGCGTTTGGTGACTGTTCTAAGCCGGGTTGAAGTGTTGATACGTTCTAGTGGGCATAGTATTCCGCGTTATATTCCTTTCCGTGTCATGGCATGTTACGGTGTAGTGGGCAGACATCTTTATGGTGCCACAAACGCTACTGAATGCCACAATTAACTAATTAGATGAAACGTACGAAGAAAGAAGAAAACGAAATTTTCACAAATGGTAGATGAATGTGAACTCTGATGGAGATATAAGAAAAATGGTAGATAGATATATATAATAAAATAGATTGTAATAAAACTGAAGGATGACTAGTTGTACCCGTGATAATAAAGTCGAAAAACAAAATAACTAAACTATCCACATTGCAAACAGAAACGAAAGAAACATTACCCTAGGAAACATACGCACTCAGTTAACAAAATTAAAATTACTTTAAAAGCCTCAGTCTACCATCATAATAAAGACTAAAAAATTTCGTATTCGCATACGAATGTGTTCTTACTTAACATAATGAATCAGATTTTAAGCCAGAAAATATACAATATGTACATTAACCATATTGCAAAATGAATGAATGTAGCTCTGAAGAAATTATTCTGTGCATATAATTTATCATGATGTGTATGTAATTCTGGGTTAAGCTCGCCTTTGTACATAAGTTATAATACTCGTATCAATCAATGCAATTTAATATCGTGTCCTGTTGTTTGTTCACTACAGGAACTGATGAACGCTACTGAAAGCGTAAAACTACTAAATCAGTTTTTGGCCGATACAGTTTATTTATTTCTTTCCTTCTTTCTTTCTTTCTTTCTTCCTTTCTTTCTTCCTTTCTTCCTTTCTTTCTGTCTTTCTTTATTTATTTCTTTCTTCTTTCTTTCTTTCTTTTTTCTTTCTTTCTTTCTTTTTTTCTTTCTTTCTTTATTTATTTAAAATAGGTGCACCAAAAGTACAGTTTAGATTTCCATTGACGAGCTAAGAAGAAGAAGAATGCGATTTATATGTAATTTTGTTTCTACAATAAAGAATCAGAATGGAGGAAAAAGTTGAAGAAAAACATCGTGCGAAAATCGATAAAATATCCTATAACAAAAAGAAGACATGAGTGCAACATCTAGCACTCGGCCCACGTGGTAACAGTTGATATATTATGTAGTTCATTCACTCTCACAGAAACGATGCCTCACTCTTAGTAGTGGTAATGTTATAGATTATTATATAATACTCAAGAGATGTACGAGTGGAGTAACCATGGCAACGGTTTAAAAACGCAAGAATCCTCATCATCGTCATCTGCCTAAGCCTTAACCCATTACAATTCTGACCTCCATAACCAAATTATTAGGCTTGGTTTTTTCTAACCCCCTATTACAAGGAAATTGAACATAACTTACGAAACGTGGGAATGCTCTTAGAAACACCTCTTTCTAACTCTTCGGGGATTAAAGGTGAGATTTTATATTATGATATTTCTAACATTCAAGCTTCAAAATTTAAAACATATTTTGTAAACATTCCGAAAGCCCTAAAACCCCATAAAATGTTAACCACTAGTAATATGGTAACAGCTAGCTTACCGCCACATAAGCAGTGTTGTAAGAGGTTAAAAATTCACAATTAAATGTGCATACAGAATGGTTGGTGGTATGTAGGGAAATCCGACCAACACCGAAAATAGTCAGGTACTGCAGATTCACTCTTACAAAACTGGCTGTGAATATGTCCTGGATAACAATATTTTTAGTATATTCTTCACAGTCACAGAAATATTATGTTTTTAGTTTGGTCTAGATCATCATCTGCCTAGCGTTTTCCCAACTATGTTGCGGCTTCCAGTCTGACCTCCACAACCTAGTTAGTACTTACTAGGTATTACGATACCACTTGGTAAGACTGGTTTGGGTCACTGACTACCTGTAACAACTGTCAAAGATCTACAAATGACAGCCGGGACCAACAGCATAGCGTACTTTGAGAGGCACTGGGGAAACTCGGTATGTAAGGGTGGTTATCCATCCACAGACCAACCTAGGCAAGCACGGCTTAACCTAAAGATCGACCCGAGCGGCGGATTTTATGCAGCCACGAAAGCCCTTCTAGTTTGGTCTAGATAAAGTTATGAAACTCAGGGCATGAACAGGAAACCGACACGCAAAGGTATTCCTTTACGTGTTGGTTTTGTTGAGGCAGGGTATTCCCTGCGTTAATAATACCGCAATAAGTTGCAGAGGAAAGTTGAGATCAATCAATATGAAAGTTCCTGAATATTATGTTTTCATTTTCCAAGTCCATTAAAGACACCATAGTTGTGGTCAAGAAGCTTTTGAGAAAATCGAGTGATTTTGTTCTTCTTACTACCGTGTGATATGTATCATCATCATCATCAACATCGTTAGCCTTTACTGTTCCCACTGCTGGGACACGGCGTCCTCTCTATGAGAAGGAATGGGCTATGATCCACCACGCGGACCCAGTGCGGATTGGTAGATGTCACATCTCTTCGATTTTTTGGTTCTAGGACATGCCGGTTTCCTCATTAGGTGATATGTATGAATTACTTTAAAAGTATCATGATTTTTACTTCTCTATATAAGATAAAGACCATCATCATCATCATCAAAATAGTAAATAACCCAGTGCGGGTTGGTATATGGTGATTATTTTGGGTTCTGTAGTCAGATGGCTACAACGGAACCCATATTGTAGTCTCGCCCTGTTCGTCTAACTATTTGTCTACCTGTCTATCTGATTTAGTTTTTGGGATATGGAACTTCGACAAACAGCAGCAGTAATTTTGTTTGTCTTTAAAATAATGTTGTGTGTAAATCTAAATAACATGAATGGGTATTTATAATATTGTTTGGTGCTACGGACTCTGTGTATGCGAGTTCGATTCACACTTTGCTGGTTATATTTTCATTTTGGGTCAAGAGTATTTCTTCACAATCTTTTACTTCACAGCGGTTTCGTTCTGAGAGCATCGAATTGTTACAAAGTCACAAAACTGCTTTTACCAAAAATCACACATCACCACCAATCGAGTCACCAAACTCCCCAAAACCCAGATATAACGTGAATTGGCCGGAATATTTGGTAAATTTAATATATAAAACATATGAATCGTCTCTCCCCAGGGCTTTTGCGTAATAACATATTACGCGTAGCGGTACCGACAGCAACACAGCCGGTTCATTAAAATCTTTTATTTATTGACGTCAAAGCTTGTAAATTTCTGATGTCCCCAATGGTTTGACAGAATGTTCGTGCAGCAATTTGTTAATGTCCTGGTTTGATTTTAAATTTTCTTTATTTAATGAGGAGTTCCATTGTTTTACGTATCTAATATGGTTTTTGGGGTGTATGTTTGGATTTTGTTTTAGTCTATTGGTCTAGTTTGTTTGTGTTTTAACTTTATTGCTCATTAAAATGTAGGAAAGGAAAAAAATACTCACTAAAACGATTAAAATCTTTTAATTTTTAGGAAAGTGTAATGAACATACAGTTTGCCCCGTAATCACATTTTTATCTTCAATCAAAACTAAAATTACGCATAACTCGTAACTGAACCGCCTTTCAAATAAAATAAATTACGCAAAATCTGAGACTATAATTTGAACAAATAAAAACTTTTTTTACTTTATTGCCACGACCTCACAATGCCCTAGAGAAAATAAGCGAACTTTTATTACTAGCTTTAAGGTGGTATCTCACTTGTTCGATCTAAAGCGACGATCAAAGATAGCAGCCATCATTGCTATCATTTGTAGATGACCGGCACTGATACATCGCCGAAATGTTTATTAAGTCATTTGAAGAAATGCAGAATAGAAATAATGTTCGAGCGATTGTGAGAAACTTTCATTTATATTGAAAGGACTGGTAGATCGTTCAGCAATCACGAACTTCGATACAAACTTGCTACCCCTACGAAAGGATAAAAATCCTTCATCTTACTTTAGTTATAAATAAGAAACACTTGTGCATTTTTTTTTTATAAAAACCCATAGGTTTTATTAAAAAAATAGTCAGGTACAAAATGTTTGGGTTGTATGTTGTCAGTCATTGAATTAAAGATTTTTATTTATTGATGAAAACAACCACTTTAACTTTATCTTAAATTCTCTCTCACACGCAAAGATTATTATCAAAAGATTACAAAAGATTCTCTTTTCATGTTATATCTAACAAAACCAGCTTTGATCTGATTAATAAAATTTTCTGAAAGGAAAACTTTCAATGGAATGAACGTTCAAACACGAAATTTCGGTTAAAATTTTAAATAAATAATAAAAATTAAATATTTGAAGTACAGTTTTTTGCCTGACGTTACCAAGACAAGTGTTTTTAGAAGATTAGGCAAATGTTTGACGTTTTCTAAAATATTAATATCTTTGTTTAGATAGGATCTTTTGTCCGGTATCTTGGAGGCAAATAGTCCGTAATTAATTAAATACTTCTACCTTTTGTTCAATTCATTATTATTATTTTTGAAGTACTTGTTACTAGCCTACTATAACATCAGTTGTTTTACCATTTCTTAGCAAAAGAAATCTTTAGGGAAGTCTTTAGGGACTGTCAATAGAAGTGAAAACAAAAAATACACAGGCCTAGCCCCAGTCATAGCACTGTTACGAGTTGTGCCCCGCGCACGCCTACGTGGCGCTACGGCGTAGCGCATCGGCTACGAGTGCTACGAAGCGTACGTGACGGTAACGCGAGTTCAATATTTTCTTTTTCCCCAAAAAGTGCTCAACTCGCCTAAAGAAGTTAAAAGATTCCTTTTCTATTTATTGAAACAAAAACAATATGGTTTTATTAACTTCTTTTCACATCATACCACTTTTCAAATACCTTCTATCGATTTTCCCAAATATAGAATACCAAAAACAATTGTGTTCCCTCCACAGAACCTTATTCAGAAAGCTATTTACCTTAAATGTGTCACTTCAAACGATTTGAAGCCAATTTTTGGTTCGTTGTTTACATCACAAATAGGAGTGTGCTGAACGAAATGTAATGGGATATTTAGTATTTTCTTTGTTGAGGTAACATTACGTTGAAATGTTTAAGAATATTTAGACGAAGTCTGTCAAAACACATCACTTGTTATGTTTTTTACGTCACATTTAGTAGGTGGAGTTTATGAGACAACCACTTGTCTTGATCATTGACAAGCAATAAAAAATTAAAACAGATTATGGACATAAAGAGTTATTTTGTACTCGCCCAGATGAAAGTTAACGATTTTCGTATGCTTAGGTAACTACGGTACTATGCTAAGCTTAATCCTGCAATTTATATTAGATGTAGAACAACATTTTATACACATGTAGAGTTAATAAAAAAAAATCAAAGAATTCATCACCAAACTTTTACCAACATTTTAAATATTTTTTGTTAATTGAAAAGAAATCATCGTGTCGTCACATTTGCAACCAGTACTACACATGAAGCGTATCGTACGGAAATTGTAAAGTAAAATTGGGTAGTCATTTCATAAATTGCATTTGACCTGACCCGGCTGCGCCCCCGGCTCCCCTCGCGATATTTAATCTGAATATTGCCATTTTAATCATTTCATATATTATTTGATAATATTTAAATATGTTTTAGGGTAAATACACATTTTTGACATATATATCCGGTGCCTTAACAAAATATTTTACACGTTTATTTTGCTTACCTTTTATTGTAAGCTAGAGAATATTTACGTATTTTTATTGTTATTTTGTTAACATTTTATTTTTATTTTGTTAAGTTTTATGAACTACTAACGGTTGTCATGCGGTTTCACCCGCTTAGTTCCCGTTCCCGTGGGAGTACTGGGATAAAATATATTTTATCCCAGTACTATTGGTACAGTAGGATATATCCTATGTTACTCAGTAGGTATAGACGTGACTGTCTAATGGTGAAAGAAGTTTTAAAATCGAAACAAAAAATCAAATCTTTCCTCCGAAATCAACATACAACATACAATCACAATATTATATATTAATGTAGATGGTATTGATAATTATGATATTTATTCGTGTTAGTAAGGTCGGTAATACAGGCATTTTACTCAGCCAAAATATATTTTTTGCCAGACGACGATGGTGTTTCTTATCTGACTACAATCCTTTTACGAGCTTTTTATATAGCTTACTTAATAACATTATCTCGGTTAATATGCCTACGTCCGTAGCTATCAGTGTTTCTATAAACAGAGTTGTCTTCAAATATCCTATTTGCGTCACCTACCCGTCACTTGATTTAGAGAAAAATGACGTTTTGTTTCATACCCATCCGTAAGATAAATGTCAAGCTGACAGAAAAAAAATTTCGTTACCTTTTTGCAAGTTATTGAAAATGGCCGTTAAACTCTACCCTATCGGCAAACTATTTTAGGTAGGTGCCTATTTAAATTTAAATAAAGACAACCCGCTTATTTGTACTGAAATCTTTTTCATTTTTCATTCTGTAGCTACGAGGAACCAAGTCAAATGAAATCCAAAACTTCTATTTTCAGCTTAGCCGTAATTGGATAAAAACACAAACATATTTTCGGAACAAACAAATGAAAGGACGGATTAAAAAAACTGTACGCTTTTTCCTTTGTACCACAATACATATCATCAGAGACAAAAAATATAACAGAACTGAAATCGAGGCTAGACTGAAACCTAGACTGACTGGATAGCGAAACTTTAATTAACTGAACGCAGCAAAAACGCAACAAAAACGCACGAACAAACGTCACTCGACTTCTATCTTCAAAAGGATTGAAATAGAATTTAGACAGCAGAGTTGTCGTTGGGAGAGTGGGTTCCGTGTTCTCTTTTTACGTTTTGTAGTAGTAATTATCTTTAGTTCGTATGCATCGGTAAATAGAGAGAGCATAGTTTGAGCTAGCAATAAAGGGGACTACATGAGCTAAATTAGCAACTCTATTTGTAGTGGTTCAAACTTCGTTTGAAATAATGTTAGAATTAAGTTCTAATCAGCTTGCACTACAAAGTGGTTGTTACGTCAGTCACTGCGGGCCGAATAGTGTGAAATGAGTGGTTTCGATCGATATACAAAAAACATTATTGATTGGACTAAAAAAACAAAACATTACGATGGTAATGTATTGCATGTAGAATTTATTTGCCGATATAAAAACAGAATGATCGCATGTATTTTAGTATGGTTTTTACTCGTTAAAATAATTTTTTAAAGTTAATTTCTTGATTTTTTTTTATCGAGTAAAAGTAATTGCATTATGTTTTCAAAACACTATCATACTAGACTAGCTTAAATCCTGAAGAACATCATACATTTTTCTGGTTTTGTTTATTGCAGTGAATCATATACTTTCAGGTATTATAAAAGTCGCGTTTAGCTCTTGTAGTCGCCTTAATACTAAGGCCCATGTTCAACGAGAAGATAACAGTCTGAATATCTAAAACAGCTGTTTAAAACACATTTTTGTATGGGAACATGTCACAGTGACAGCTGTTTTTTGATAATCAGACTGTTATCTTCTCGGTGAACATGGACCTAAATGTACCTAGTTCAGTACTACGGTACCAAAAATATTTCTCTTCAGCGTATACAATTGAAAATTAGACAGTGAAGGCATTCAAATCGTAGTGTCAGTCACTAAACTCATAATTTATTCGTCTTCTTTACCGTGTGGTTAGTGCGTAAAAAGCCTAAACTCTGACACCAGGGTGTCAGAGTTTAGGCTTCTGACTTAGCTTTACATGCTGTCAATAAAATATATCATGCTATTTCCTCACGATACGATGTTTTCCTTCACCGAAGCAAGTGATAACTATACAATACACACATGAATCCGAAAAATCAGAGGAACGTGTCTTGGGTTCGAACCTATGACTTGGCAGTCGAACGGGCACACCAATAAACTATCATTGCTGTATAGGTAGGTAGTTATTGGCCTCGGTCCTGAGAAATCGTCAGAGAAATCATTTTAAGGAATAATTTATTATAATGCACATTTTCATTCTCATTATACAGCCAATAACAACACTGCACTAATCAACTCGCACGTTAGACCTGCGTATCTCCAAAACTGGTCAATTTTGCGAACGCCCACGAACGAGCACGCTCCCAAAATTGAATATCGCAACGTGCGACCACTGCATGCCCATAGCGCGACAGACTCCATACATCACTACAGAAATACTGAGTGTACCGTAAACTTGGAACTTGATCTAGTTTATTGTTAGATACTCTGTGGCATTTCCATTCCGTTCGAAGTTCATGGAGCTAATATAGAAAATTTTGCAGACGGAGAGATGTTGTTGTGACTGTTTTATGCATCATCATCTGATAAGCCTTTTCCCAATTATTTTAGGGTAGGCTTCCAGTCGATCGGGATATAGCTGAATACCAATATTTTACATGAAGTGACTGCCTATCTGGTCTTCACAACCCAGTTGAGTAATACGAAACTGCCTGCTTGTCTGGCTCTCGAGTCAACAAATTACCAATTTATTGGGTTAAAATGTTAAGCGAAGCAAAGGACCATCGAGTACTTAGGTAAAAGCCGCTGGGCAGGCAGCTGCACACTTCATCATCTTCTCATCTGCATGTCTTTTCCCAACTATGTTGGAGTTTGATTCCATTCGTAACGGATGCAGCTGAATATCAATATTTTAGATGGAGCGCGACTGCCAATCTAAATCCGTAAGGATTTCAGTAAACACTAGGTAATGCAATACTCCTCGGTTAGACTGGTTGCCGGAAATTTGGACCACTGCTACCTGAAACGACTAACAAAGATCTGATCTACAAATGACAGCCGGGACGAATGACCTCATTAGGTATTGGATGGTTATTTATCCACGGACAGACCTATGCCGCTGGAATCAACATCACCATTTCATCTGAAAGACCATTGCTGGACATAGGCCTCCCCCAAGTGTCGTCATATTGACCGGTCCCGTGCGTGCGTGTGCAAATCCCACGGTTATCGGTCCACTTAATGGGAGGTCTTTACGCTACGTCTTCCGTTTCGCGGTCGCCACTCCACTACTTTTGGTGTGCTTCGTTAAAATTACATCTGAACTTTTCCCTGCAGAGGCCAATTATCCCCAAAATATTCATACACTTTTTTCACTGTAGAGTGCAGAGTCTACAGTGTCAGTAGTTCTCTACGCTACAGACATGGCAACACTAAAAATTCCGGAAAGCTTTTAAGCTCACGTCACCGCGGTCACGGTACAGAACTGATTGGCGGCGGGGTAGACGGGTGGGTGATGGACTTTCTATTGCAGGATCTATTGTGAATGTTTCGTTACATTGTGAAGTTTGTCGGTGCGAGTAGACCCGCTGTTGATACTTGACTGATCGAAACCTATATTGTTACAATTTTAGGGTACGTTATTGCAATTTAAAAGCAATAAAGTTAATAATCGGTCGCTGTTTCTATGTAGCAGAGTATAACCGAAAACTGTATTAAGCTTTAACTAAACTTATACTGTACGGAAAACTGACTACTGTACTGTACTGTTCTTGAGTGGAAGATATCCCGTAAGTGACAGATGTTGTAATTTACCGGTTGGAATTTAATTTATCACTACATCTTTCAATGGCGTTTCATTTATAGTTTTCCAGAATCAAACAAAAGTTGCGCTGAAAAGAAATGTTACTGTGCGTCGTGAGTACCTCAGATGAAGCGATAATTCTAAAGTATTTCAATCAACTTGAAACTAAACATTTGAAGAAATTTAATTCCACAGAGTCAAACACACAGAGGCCGTTACTAAATCTCCAGGAGCTTTATGTGAATTGTTAAACTATTGTGTCTCTTCGCTATCAGTTAAAGGTTTAAGTTTATTTCAATTAAGAATAAAAGCTATTTAGGAACAGTTCAACAACCGATCCTCTTAATGTTCCAACCGCGGCGTATCGACCGCCCGTCTGTACCTCACGTAACACACGTCGAGTGCCATGCTTTATTGTTTTGTTGCGACCAACAGTACCCGCGACCGGGGACCGGCGACCGACAATGACCGACATGCTCAATAATTCAACTATTTCATTTTAGAAAAATAAGGTATTTTTAAATTCAACAATGAACTTTGTTATTAGGCAAGTAACTAGAATAAACTATATTAATATATTCTGTCTGCCTCTCCCCATCCATTCATCGAAATGTATGTTCATCACGCTTCTTGTCACATGCGATTAATCCCTCCTCATCACATGTCCATACCGACAGTCGATTATCTTTCAACTTTTCTGTAACTGGCGCAACTTTTAAGCTTCCTCTAATATACTTGTTCCTTACCTTATTCATTCTTGTCACACCACACATCCACCACCAGAGAGCAGCGGTGGCCCAGTGGTGGCGGCCCCGACTTACGTTCAGAAAGTCGTGGGTTCGAACCCAGGCAGGCGCATTACTTTGTGTAATTTATTACATCACCGCTGCTCTCAAAACGGTGAAGGAAAACATCGTGAGGAAACCGGCATGTCCTAGAACCATAAATTCGAAGATGACATCTACCAATCCGCACGGGGCCCGCGTGGTGGATTATAGCCCATTCCCTCTCATAGAGACGAGGCCTGTCCCAACAGTGGGAATATTATTAGGCCGATGATGATGACACATCCACCTCAACATTCTCATCTCCGCTACATGCACTCTTTTTTACCCATCTTCTTCATGGCATTCCGGTCTAATTGACCGGGGGTCCGTGATTAGACCTGTCGTACTGTATGCAGTACGACAGGTCTAATCACGGACCCCGCATCCGCAGGACTTATTAAAGTAATCACCGTTGCAAAACCTGTTCCATTACACCCCGTTAACCAAATAACGTGTTTATTTTACCCTTCCCGCATTGTTTTAATTTTGTTAAGTAATAATTTTTAAGCTAATATATTTGCATGGCGCGAATAACGTGAAATGTCGGTGAAATACAAGCTCGTCGCGCGAGGGATACATTTTCGATAATTACATTATTTGTCGATACAACATGGGATCCGTAACGTTATTTTATAAAAAGTCAGGAATAAATAAACAGTTTCCATTTATGGATGGTTTTTTCCGAGATTTTAATTTACGCAAATATTAAAGCCAAAATCAGGCTTTAATTTTTTATCTTTCATTCGGCTAACTGTCACTCGAAAGCAGCAACTGAACACAAAATTATTAAAACGTGGAATGAAACAAAACTGTTCATTCACTCAAGTGAAACGTCAGTTATCAGTTTTACAAGCACTAATTAGTACCAACGAAGGAGAAGAACAGGAAATTTATTCTTCACTGTAACTGTGTTATGACCTATCAGGGTGAAAAGGCTAAGGGGCGAGAACTAAGTTGCGGTGAAAATACTTATTAAAGTTAGTAAAAATGTCTGTCCTCAGTTTTAAACAAATATTGTTTAGTTTTCATCTCATTTCAATTCCAATGAAGGTCATATATTTTCTGAATACTTACATAATTGAAAATTCTAATTTTATATACTTGTCACTTTTGACATTTCATAAAGTCCGCGACGTTTGATTGACAGACGTCAATGTCAGGTTGTCAAGTTAGAATTCATGATTTTATAATGACGCGCAATTTCCAATCACTGACAGTTTGATTGAGTCAATAATAACGTCAAAATGGAATAAAATGCGAGCCGCCGTGCATGGATGAATGTTTAAATAAAAGTTGATGATGCAACGCGATTTTTAAAAACATTATTGGGATACTGATTTCTATATTTTGTTATGGGGTTTTTTGACAAGCGAGTTGTTGTTTAGATAGATAACATCTTAATTTCACGCCTACCTCCGACGGAGTATGCAGAGGAGTACCTATATTAGCACACCCATATTTCGCCAGTTATGACGTCCCTTATGTAACGGGGATGAGCCTATTGCAATCAAACGAGCACAAATCCAGACTACGTGACTGACTGCTATTAAGAAATTCCTGATGTGAAGACTTAAGAACACTATGTTCGACCTGGGAATCGATACCCAGGAACTCATGCTCAGCAGTCGCAGTGATCATCATCATCATCATCATCAGCCTATAATGTTCCCACTGCTGGGACACGGCCTCCTCTCAATGAGAGGGAATGGGCTATAATCTAACACGCGGGCCCAGTGCGGATTGGTAGCAGTGATACGAAGGTTTAACTGTCATCATATCAGGATATTTGAATTATTGAAATTGCGCCTCTGATATGCAAGTAGGTAATACTTACTTTTGTGTAATGTAATATTCGTTTCATGCAGTATCTTTAAGCTGTTGGTCCCGGCTGTCATTTGCAGATCTTTGACAGTCGTTACAGGTAGTCAGCGGCCCAAAATTTTGACAACCAGTCTTACTAAAGGATTTCGTATTAGCCAGTGTGAACTGGGTTGTGGAGGTCAGATAGGCAGTCACTTCATGTAAAATACTGGTATTCAGCTGCATCCGTTTAGACTGGAAGCTGACACCAACATAGTTGGGTAGAAGGCTAGGCATCTGCCTAGCCTTCTACCCATCAGAGGTACCCATCAGAGGTAAGAGAGCCTCATCTTCAATAGAAGGAGGAGGATCATCTGACCTGTTATGTGTTGTGGGCAACTGCCCTACGGTTGTTGTGAATGTCCTACTGCCACAGCTTGCATGCTTGACCCATGTAAAACATTGCGTGAAGCCGCCATAGTGTTAATTCATGCAGTACCACTCATTGTAGCTGGCCAAAGGTTGCCCTTACACTTTTCCATGTACGGTCGAACAAGCTATTTGGTTTTCATTTTATTACAATGTAATTTGTGGGTTAAACTGTGAACCAAATTGCTTGTCCAACCGTACCAAATTTTAGAAACAGACATAGCCCAGATGTTTCAATCTCCACAATGTACTACACTTGTAGTAAAGTAGAACTACAGCAACAAAGTAATTAATAACCTCATTTGCTAGCCAAAATCCTATTTTAAAACTTTAAACACAGGAGAGTGGGCCAATGGCTCAATAGTTTGTAGTTTCATGTGTTTTGCGTTTTACAACTAAAATTATGTGCTTGACTAACCAGCGCACGTGAGAACTAAAACTACTTTATTAGTTTGATAACTGTATACCTATCCATACTAATTTTAAATTTGATTTTGATTTGGATTTTGATTTTAATTTTGATCTTAGCCTGGCTTATTATACATATAAGATACAAGCGGACGTCATGCGGTTTTACTCGCGTAGTTCACGTTCCATGGGAGTACGGGGATAAAATATGGTCTATGTAATGTAGCTATCATTTACTGAAAGAATTTTTCAATCGGTTTATTCGTTACATACAAACATACAAATCTTTCCTCTTTATAATATTAGTTTGGAAGAATATTTATTTATTTATTACAATAATTAAACACCAATAACAGTAATTAATTAATTTCTAACGTATTATATAAACAAGTTTCATTTGGATATCTAGCAGTGAAATGCGATCAATATCAAATTGACTGTCATTTGAAAAAAATGTTTAATTTTACATACACTTGAGTCTTGACTGTACCTAGGTGTACCGAGATAACCAGATCAATCTGCACAAGTAACTTGCTTAGTAACCCGCTGCAGTTACAGTTTACCTTTGTCCACCAATTGTACCCTAAATATAAAGTACTTAAAAAGCCCTTACCTCTTTCAGCAGCAGCGTGAGCGCCCCCGACGGCGGCCACCACGAGGATGAGGAGAACTTCTTTCAGCGCCATCTCGTGACAGTTTCACTAATCACACCATCACCACTACACAAACACTATTTTATTCTATTTACACAACACTATTTAACTATTTAAAACATTTCTAGTCGTTTTTCATTCGGATTTATAACCTGCAAAGAGAGAAAAGTTTTATTAATAAAAGAGAAATCATTCATTGCATTTATTTTATGAATAGGTTATAATTTATTGGATTAGTCTTTTTAATTGTCACAGTGGGAATTGTGATTTTAATGCTCTCTATTTGATTCATTTTGTATTATTATTGTAATCCGATTTGGTGCGCTCCGCTCACAAAAATATTTTCAGTCTATTCTCATTTAATGTAACAAATCCAATATACTCATTAAACGCTGAAATTAAATATTTTATATGACAAAAAAAAATAATTTCAAAATAATCGTGATAGGTATTGTGTGTTATATTTCAAGACAACATTCTGGAAAGGTACAAAGAAAAGCAAAAAAAATAGACTCAGTAACAAAATCCTAGAAATTGTTAGACACAACAAAATTGCAAATTGGTGTCTGATTATAAAACATCCCTAAACAAGCCCCTTCAGAAAACACAGTCGTGACGTCATAATAAATTCAAGTACGGAAGTAAAATCCAAATTAAAATAAACTCAGATTAAAATCAACAATATTGTTTAAACTCTCAACTTAGTCAATTAAACTCATATTATAATTTAACCCGGTTCTAAATAATAGCCGGCTGATTGAGCAATAAATACGGATCATTTTCTTTAAGCTGGTTTTCTGTTGGATCAATTTAATTGGTACACACACAAACTTATGGAAGCTTGTAATCAAAGTTTCAGTTTTCTATAAATCGCAATAAGGATCAAGTTTTGTTAATATTTTGCTACAAAATTTACCTAAAATTTTGATATAAATAATCGCTTACACGTGGCACTAAGGTATTTTCAGATCTGCTTACAGATTGAGCTCGGATAACACCTCGCTGACTGACTTATCTAAACAAAATAGTGGATATAACATTTTATAAGAGTTACTATGGCGTTTCTTACCCATTCTTCTGCATACGAATCTTCCTTTGCGAATGAGCAACTTAAACTAATAGGCTAGTTTCCACCATCAATAAATTGCAAATCTATTTAAATAATGAACGCAAAAATCTCGGGAGTGGGGGCTCGTGACGTCAAAACGCACTAAAAATTACAGCACGGGGTGACGTATTGAAAATTTTAATAGCGTCGTATCGTCAATTTTAGAAAAAATACGTGTCAAACATTTTTAGAAAATCAAACTGACGGATTTATTCGATTTTTTCAGGACACAAGCCTATTTTATTTCCTTGTTCTTGACATTCAACGGTGCCTTTTAAGTACCTAATTGAAATAAATGGTTTCACTGACTTGGACTCTGCAAGCTGGAAGTTTTCTTTAGTACCTACAGCCCTTACTGTAAGAAGAGAAATTTGAAGCTTTCGAAACCTAGACTGTTTTGATAAATTACATTTATTTGCCTCATCGACGGTAACCTTATCCAATTCTAATATTTACCAGACTGTGTAAAAATGGTACTGGCTATCTCATATGTTCTTATGTACAAGCTTTTCTTCCTGCTAATGCTAGCTACTAATGTTTTCTATCAGAACCCAAAAATATCAAGAAAACCTTACTTCATTTAGAAAATCACTTTTTAAATCTTACATCTATGGTAAAACCTTCATCTCTCAAATCGTAGACCAAAGCTGCAACAATTTTGTACACAAAACTTAGATCTAAATGTGAACTAAATAGATCTTATTTTCGCGAATTTCTTGATTCATAGTAGGTAATGCTGTGGTGACCTAATTCTATCTCCGTTTCCGCCCGTCACCTTTATGGCGGCATGCGATTGTCGCACAAAATTAGTATTAGCTGGAGAGCTGACATTTGGTCCAGGATGACTAAATATATCTTTTGCTTCGTACTCAATGTTGTAATGAGACGATGGGTAAAATTAGCTCCATACTAATATATGCGAAAGTAATTCTGTCTGTTTGTTATCTTTTCACTCCAAAACCACTGAAGCGATCGTTCTGAAACTAGATAGAAAACCAGAAATATGGACAAAGAAAGTCCAAAGTCCTGGGGTAATAAAAACATGGTGAAAGCCTAGAAAAAATACAGACAAAAAACGCGGTAACTTGTAGTCCTTTAAAATGCTTAGTTTAACCCTATCATTATTTTTTGAAGCTTTCACAAGTTTAGTAATAATTTATGACCAATTCTAAATGTAATTGATTTAAGCATGTTCATTTAAACAGTAGGTACACTTACGTACCTACTGAAAATTATCAGCCGTTTTATGATATTTTGATCAGTTTTTATGCTCCTGCAATTCTGTTAGCATGAGTCATCAATGACGCAAGATCTAAAAACTGTCTAGTATTCACGTTTACCGGTATTAACGTTTTTTCAAGGTCTATCTTTACGAGATATTGGCACTGTTTACAAGTATAATCACACAACGCTGGGACCAGGTTATACGATCACAATAGTACTAGAAGTGGCACGGTGCCAGTCTTTGCCAAAATATCTATGAAGTCATTTCCCTTTGCACATTCTTGCAACTAGAAAAACTAATATTGGCTTTGTAGCATAATCTTTCATACACCTTGTCATATCGTGAAAGAACTGTATGTTTTCTTTGGCACTTACTAAATACAGGTAGATAAATCAATCAGCAGATTATTATGGTGTCATTGCACCTTACAAACACAATGTGAATCTCGCCAAGTTTTATCTGACAAACGATTTGTTGAAACATTTGCTCGCAATTACACCAGGGCCTGATGTGGTCCCTGAGGAACTCTTTTTATTTTTATATTATTTGTGAAGATCAGTCAGTCTTGATTTCTATTTTTGAGTATTTAACGATATTTTGTACGAATACCAAAACAAATGCGAATCAAATGTTGGAAGACTGTACATTATACTTTTAGAGACTGATATCAAATATTGTTTAAAAGTATCGAATGCTCGACGAACAGCAATTTCAAAGTGAAACTCAACCCTTGAATGAAGACCGATAACCGATTGTTCTGGAGCGTCGTGGCATGCAGAACTCTATTTATAACCCTCACCACATCACTTTGGTTCCGTTAAAATAAACGGTTGCAGACTGAAACTATTTATGTACGAGCCAGATACGCGAATATCTTGTTGATATGATTACGTGGAGCTAAAGCTAGATATTTTCACTTTCATTTTTCTTCGCGGTGTATGAAAATAAAAGATGGAATGTTTTTTGACATAATAAGGTATTCTGCTGGTTGCTTGTTTGTTAGAATGTGAATAATAAATATGGTTCAGTAAATGGCTAGACGGACAATAAATAATATTGTTAACACATAATGCTTGTCTGGCAATATTTTTTCCCTGGAAATTGAAACCTGGGTCTAAAGAGCTAATTATTTTTCGACCTACACAACAGCTTAATGATAACGTTTATTTCTCGTACATAGTTTTAATGCAGAATAAACAAAGACTAACTCAAAATTAACCTTGAATGTTGACTCTAAGACAATTATTCAGTTTTTGTGGACTGTGAGAAAATTCCCAGAACAGTTTGGTGACTAATGTAGTAATGACCCACGACTTTGAATCCTGTTACATGTAATCTTCTACTGTTGTTAGTACCTTTGTATTATAGTAATGCCTTTTACCACTTTTATTTTTCCAATACCAGACTAGCATGTTAGTTGTTCCAAGTTTAGATTTGTTTACATTTCAGGATCAAACCTGATTCCAATCTGAATGGCTCGAATGTAAGTTTAACATTACCTATATCATTATGATTTACCTAGCCTTTTCCCAACTTCGTTTGGTCGGCCTCCAATCTCCTCGGATGTAACTGAATACAAGTTTAGTATTTTACATGGAGCCACTGCCTATCTGGCCTCCACAACCCGGTTAAAAGATACCCCTTGGCAAGACAGGCTGTCAGACTTTTGGACCACTGACTTCTTGTAACGATTGTCAAAAATCTATGAAACATTTAAAAGAGACACCAATATACTGCTTATAATACTCAATATTTTTAAAGATATATCTGCCAGCCAACTTTTGCCGGTGGAGATGGATGAAAAACGCAGTGTGTCAAAGGAGAAAAACTACCTACACATACATATAGTATGCATAGACATAAAGCCTGCGCGTCTTCAAGGTAATACAAAAATTCTTCTATCTAGCAACTCCGTGTATGTAAATTAAGTTCGTCTATTTAATTCCAGACTCGCATTCATGACTCGAGTGAAACAATTTGCGGCGTCGACTCATTACAACAGACTAACTATTTGCAGTGCGACCAACTATCCCGTATGTAGGCCGAACAGACCAACTACTTGGATTTGTCGTGTGACGGGCGTATCCTGCTGATTTACAGAGATGGTCCGATTTGGGTGTACTGAGAAAATTGGGGAACTGTGGTAATTGATGATTAGTGATCTAATCATAGAGATACTTTGCATGAGCAAGCGAAACCATGCGAAGTGTGAATTTAACGTTGCCATTAGGGGTTTAATCTTTAAATAAAGAAATGGAATCATAAAAAGCGAATTGTACGTTTTCGTTTGTGTGTTTTCTCAAACTTATCAAGCGCAAAAAAGGAGAATATAAAGGGGTATTTAGGCTTGGCGTAGCGTAACGTAGCTTCAATAGTAGGTACAAGAGGCGGCTAGTGCTGGTTTTATCATAACCGAATGCGGCCTACAGTACAACGGAGTCCACGCTTACTTACAAAGTTCAGCACAAGGATATGCAATTACGCCAAAAAAATGCAATATGTACAAAAGAAAATTCCAACCATTTTAAAGTTATAAAAACACACAACGTCACAAACCCATGTAAATTCCAACGATTAAAAACACGGACCTGTAAGGGAGACTCAATAAAGAATTCAATAAACCCAACTCTTTCGCTCCGACTCTTCCCCGTGGTATCAAAGGTAACGTGGTGAGAGGTGAGAGCCGCATGTTTTCGCCGCGTGACTGTTGTGACGCGAGCAAACAGAAAAATGGGGGATATTGACTCCCTTTGACGCGGATACGGTAGGGCACAAGGTATAAGAAGAAATGAGAAAGATTCCGAAGAAGGGTAGTGAAAATATTTTAAGAAGTTCATGAAATGATAGAGACAGATATAGAAAACAAAATTGTGTTTCGAAGAAATCTCCATGGCTGGGACTGAAGATGGTGATGATGCTAAAACCAAAGAGTGAACTGAGGGCTTAAGATTTAAAAAATATGACAGAAAACATGAATAAGTAGTAACCCTGCTAGTTAATATTAATAAGATGATTATTTATGGATTAGTAGATGCTATGTGAACCACAAAACAGCTAAGTATGAAGAGATCCCGCTCTTCACTTTGAATACCAGGTGAACTTAAATATGGATAACGAAAGGACCATTTATGTAACTAGCGATTATTGTAATTTTAATTTCCGATAAAACATTAAAATATTCAACAATAAGCACAAAAACTTCTCAAATAAATTCATCTCTACTCACACATTTTTCATAACTTGGACCCCGAACCTATGTCACCGATATTGTCTCTGCCTGTGATCACTCCGCAGCTAGCGTGATGGTGCGGCGGTCGCGAATCAATCAGACATTGCTTTCAAGTCGAAGAGAAGGAATGTTCCTTTTATTGTGCGTCTTCATTTGTCTAGTCTTTGGTTAGGGAAAAAATGGTGGCGGCAGAAAAAGTGATGCTTTTTAGTATGAAGAGAGGTGGTAATTTAATATTGGGTTGGCTTTGACGGAAAATTTATTCTCTCTCAGTGTTGGATGTGAGCAAAATATTTCAGTATTATTTTTAGGTTGAAAATCCGATTGTCACTCTACCTACAAACTGTAATGTCTGAATTAGAATGAAATTATCGATCAGTTGAGAAAAATGTATTATCTCCATGTGGTGATAAGCCATCTTATGCGTTACTTTGATTAATGTTTTCAAAATATGTTTAAGTTTCTTTGGCAAATGCGACGATTTCTTTTGAACCATTGCTGGTTTTAAGCTAGCGAGATTTTTCAGTAAACTTCTATCAGTATTTAGCCTAAATTACAGTCTAGATCTTCATTATGATCATTAGTTATATTGTGTAACTAGATAAACGACACAACAGCCATTTCAATCTACTTATTCAGCGAAAACATCGTCGATGTAAATAAAATTCACATTACACACACTTAGCAGAGTGTCACGACTGCTGATCATTACTCAAGCAGTCTTTAGACAAAGATTGATAGCTCGCATTAATTATTTTATTTTATTAATTTATATAGCCTCGCCTCGCCTCTTAATTACCTGTATTGTAAGGTTAACGCGAGTAATTTCAGATTTGAGGATTTTATATAAAGTTTTTAGTGATAGATGATGCCTTTTTTGATGTAATTTGATGCTGAAAACTTAGTTTGAATAATTGTTCTGAAACTGGAATCTGTTTTAGTAGTGAAGAAAGAATAATATTCATGTTGAATTTTGTTTTGTTGATGAATGAAGCATTTAATGAGGGGTAAATACTGAGACGACAGTTGAAAGATATGGTGTGACCACCTCAAAGAGATTGGTAACAGAAGAGGGCTGATAATATACACCCTGGGCAAATCTTCTAAAACGTCAGTTTCTTTTCTGACCGGCTTGATCACTCCCAAAATGAAAAACGTACTCTCAATCACAATTTTCACAATATTTCAAAAAATAATTTTGGCGATCAAAATGATTAAATTGAGAAAGTTCATCATCTGTCTTACCTTTTACCAAGTTTGTTAGGATCGGCTTCCAGTCTAACCGGATGCAGCTGAATACCATTGAGTATTTTACATGAGTTACTGCTTATCTGACCTCCATAATGCAAGTTAGTTCTGGGTAATACGGTACCCCTTGGTAAGACTGATTGTCTGACTTTCGGACCACTGACTATCGTAACTAACTAACGAATGTCAAAGATCTACAAATGACAGCCAGGACCACGGGTTTATCGTACTTTCGGAGACACGGATACTACGAGGCTCTGTATCTGAAGTTCACTTATTTGCAGCCCAACCTAGGTAAGCGCGGCAAAACCCTGGCTTAAATTGCAAAATAAAAAGCATATTAATTACGAGTGTGTTCCGAAATTATAATTCTAGTCTAGTAGAATTAACTAAGGATAAATATTGATATCAAGACCTGCCAATTCTATCGTTGCTATCCCGCTGAATGTGAAGTCAAACTGAAGGGTTATGCCTGAATGCTTTAACTTGGAATAATATTACTCATGCTAGCTGCAAACCTTGGAATACTGAACCAAATTAATTGATAGAGGAAACATCTTGAATGGTAACTGTCTTAATGTTTTAGAGGTAAGAGCTGATGGTTAGGGTGTGATTTTGTGACTGACTTCCAGTTCAGGCATCAGGAGCTCGTGGCTAAATAATGACAGCCACTCGGGTCAATCTTTAAGTTAAGTCGTGCTTGTCTAGGTTGGTCTGTAGATGGGTGACCACCCTTACATAATTTTTTTTATTTTTATTTTATTTTTTTTTATTTTTATTCAAGAGGAACAGCAAACAGCTACAACATAAAGTACAAAAGAAAGAAAGATACACATAAAATTTTAACAATATTGTAGCCCACAACGCTGTTCACAGATTAACTGTGGAATATAATAAACAATTAAGTGAAATGCTAGGGTAAAAATAATATTAAAAACTAAACTTACATAACTAACTTAACTATCATGCTCATCTGCATCATTATACATAAATCAAGAGAGCTCCTTGAGTATAAGACATTTGAACTTATTGGGAGAACATGCAAAAATATCAATATGTTCAAAAGTCATGTTGTAGGCATCAATCATTCTGCGAACAGGTGAGCGCAAACCAGTGTTAGAATGGCAGGTACGCATGAAAAAAAGTCTACCAGCGCGCACCTTTCGCTTGTACACAGTTCTAGGAACAACATAGCACAACATATTAGTTAACTCAATGCAGTCAAATCTATTTCTAACAATATTATAAAGATTCATGGCCATCAAATACTTGCGTCTACTTTCGAGTGTTGTAAGTTTGTACTTTTTGAGTAAAACCTGATATGGCAAGTAATATCCAAAGCACCTAAAATGCATAGCACGTAGGAATTTCTGTTGAACACTCTCAATCGCCTCAATGTACTTTTTATAGTACGGGCTCCAGACGGACACGGCATACTCCAGTTGCGAGCGTACGAGAGACTTGTATAGGCAAACATATGAAGAAGGCTTTTTAAAATCTAATGTCGAGCGCATAACAAATCCATAAAGTTGGTACGCTTTGTTAACTACTTTACTAATATGCAAGTCTAGGCAGAGCTTGGAGTCTAGGATAATGCCGAGATCACGGACAGAGTCAACTTTTGTTAGGGGAGCATCGCACAGAGAGTATGCATATTTTACGATGTTTTTATTTTTGGTGAAGTTAAGAAAATTACATTTAGGTAAACTAAGCTGCAACTTATTTCTACGACAGTAGTCAGACAGTCTATCCAAGTCTTGTTGTAACAAAAGACAGTCATTTACGTCGCGTATTGTTCTGTATACCTTAAGATCGTCGGCGTATAAAAGGAATTTGGTGTTAAGGAAACACTGGCTGATGTCGTTAATGTACAAAACAAATAATAGGGGACCAAGAATAGAACCTTGTGGTACACCAGAGGTGACCTGCGCGATGCAAGATGAATGACCATTAACTACAACTTTCTGACTACGGTTAGTGATGTAGGAAGCAAACCACCGTAGTAAGTTTCCACGGATACCATTAAACGCTAATTTATTGAGCAATATTACGTGATCCACCTTGTCGAAAGCCTTGCAGAAGTCTGTATACACTGCGTCCACCTGGACGCGGCTGTCAACATTATCAAATAAAAAGCTTGTGAAGAGCAAGAGATTAGTGACTGTGGATCGCCGTTTGACAAAACCGTGCTGTTGTTGAACAATAATATTATGCAGAACAGGATAAATTGCATTATGCACTAACCTCTCAAAGAGCTTCGACAAGGCGGATAACACAGAAATAGGACGATAGTGCTCAACTTTGCGTCTCGAACCGCCTTTGTGGACGGGCACGATGAAAGCATCCTTCCACTGTTTGGGCACCACACCTTCCAACATGCATTTATTATAAATAATATAAAGAGGCTTGCAGATAGAGACGGCGGCATTTTTTAAAAAATAGGGAGAAAGTCCGTCAGGACCAGGTCCTTTCGAGGCATCTAGAGATTTAAGCTCATTCAGTATTGTATCTTCACTAAAAGAAATATCGCAGATCATAGTATCGTGTAGCGCATTTTCAAGCGGGGGCGTCCAATGAGGCAATGACGGTGAAGCAGGTTCGAAAACGGAATAGAAGAAATCAGAAAACATATTACAGACAGAAATAGGATCATTAGATTCAGAGTTTTGATATTGAAGCTTAGCTGGTATACCTGGTTTCTCTTTCCGATTCGAAATGTATGTCCAGAAATGCTTAATATTTATGCGTAGGCTATCTTCCACCGACCTGATATACGAGTTAAAACATTTCAGGCACGTATCCTTAAACTGTCCTCTGTAGCTAGCAAACGTATTGTAGTCCGAAATGTTTTGATATTTCTTCCACTTAACCCACGCTTTGTGCTTCTTCTTCGAGATGGCTATAAGAGTCCTAGAGAACCAAACAGGATAACTAACTGTTCTGGCACGAGCCAAGGGAGTATCCTGTTTGATAATCTTATCCAACTCATCGTAAAAAGTACTCAGTGCGTCTTCGGAATTTTTAGAGCTAAGTAGATCTGTCCAGTTAGTTTGTTGTATGTTACAGTTAATGTTGTCAAAATTAGCTTTATGAAAGTTGTATTTGTGTAGGGGAATCTTTTTCAACGGGGTGATTTTAATATCTAAGCAGATCTCGCAGGTTAAAGCAGGGTGATAAATGTCAATAGGTAATAGCGCAGTTGTGGAACGGGAAACGATACAGGCGTTATTAGATATAACTAAGTCAAGTATTTTACCTTTGTCGTTTACTACATTATTGAGCTGAGAAGCACCAAGAAGTGAAATGAGATTGTGTAAGTTAGAGCAAGTCGCAGATGTCACAGGGGAATCTGTGACACTGCCAGGGGATGCAAACCAATTGGCTTCTGGAAGATTATAGTCACCCATAACATAGAAGGTGTCAACAGTAGGATGACTCAACACTTCATGTAACGTTTCGAAATGCATATTGTACACCAATGAAGGAGTCTTAGGTGGTATATAGGCCGCACTTACAATGTGCCGTTTTTTATTACGAGTGCTTTGCAATTCTACAATGAGGTGTTCGATATGGTTGTGTGAAAGGTCGCTACGCTGAGTTAGCGCGAGGTCTAGCTCAGACGGCTTGAGAGAGCTCAATATTGCAACCAATACACCGCCACCATCCTGCTTATTTGTAGCAATACGATCACGATCGCATCGGAAAACTGCATAGCGCTGGTCTATAAACTCGCTGTCGTAGATTTCAGGTGTCAGCCAAGTTTCAGTTAATATTAATATGTCATAAGTGTTCATAAGGATGTACTTGTAAAGTTGGTCTAGCTTTGTGCGAATGCCCCTGCAGTTTTGGTAGAAAATTGTTATATGTTTACTAGGCATTTTTAGTGATATAATATATATACATGTTTACGATATGAGAGTGTTCAAACTGTGAATAGATAAAATGCGTTAAAATAAAATTGATAAATAAGGATATTGGGTGAAACAGACAGTACGGACCACAACAATCGACTAAATTGAGAAAAATATAATATGCAATAACAACAGTACTAGAACGATGTATGTCATATGACGCCAAATCTCTTGGGTACATTAAGTGGGAAAGCAGTTTTGCCACAAAAACTATGAAGACGGAGCTTAATTTACAAAAACTATGTTTTAAACTTAATACACATAACAAATAAACATGCAAACAATAGCTAACTAACAAAAACAGATAGATTAATAAAAAGTAGTGGATATAAAAATAATTAATGACTAGTACTGTCCATGGCACTATTCTCAATGCATTTAAGTTTGGATATATCATCATCTGATCTGATGGCAAAGGCTGCTTCGCCGTCTTTTTTACGAACAAGGATGGTACAGTTCTTAACCCAAACATATTTGTACTGATAAAGTTTTGCAGCTTCCTTACATCTACGAAATAAAACTTTGTTCCTTAACGTAAGATGCTCATTCATGTAAACATTTGTAGAGGACCCAGAGACACCAATTTGATCAGTTTTAAGTGACTTAACCTTCCGATACGCGCTAAGGACATTATCTCGCAGTATGCGCGTGGAGAACTTAACAATAATATTTTTAGGTCTATTGTTCTGCTGATGTGCGTGCGGTACTCTATGTACAGATATGACCTCTTTTTGAGGAATTGTAAAGCCGATAGATTCCCCAATTGAGGCCAAGATCTGCAACAGATTTTCGCCTCTCTTGTCAGGAACGTTGCAGATTTCGAGGTTACAGGCTCTCGCCTGCTGCTCCAGCGTATCTATCTTCGATTCTAGATAGCTGGTCGAGGTAGCGGACTGTTCAGCCTGATGACGTGCAATATTCTCGACTCTTCTTTTGAGGTCATCCTGTTCGTTTGCATGGAACTGTAGCGATTCTTTAAGGCCTGATATTTCTTCGGCCATTAGCTTCACATTCTGCTTAAATTCGGCTTGGACCGTACGGACAGTGCTCAACTCCTGCTTGATATCCAACAGGCTACGCTTAAAAGTTTCCTGAAAACTAAGCATGCTAGCTTCGATCTCGCCTCGCCAATCCTGCATCGTGGTTTTTATATCTTCCTTGAAAGATTCAAGGGTCCGGTCCATGTCAAAGCGCCAACCCTGCAGAGTTCTATTGAGTTCTTGGGTGAGCGTCCGGATTAGGTTGTCTTGGGTGACCAATGCGCTGGTGTCACCATCCCTAGCAGCAGAAGGCACATACATCGGTGGAGTGCGTGGCGAAGGTGCACGCTGATCCAATAAGTCACAGGACATGTTCATACTACTGTCCTCATAAGTCGGAAGCTGGGTGGAAGAAATAGGCGTATCCAAGTTATGGCGAGTACGACGGGTAATGTTGCTACACGAAGGACATTTCCAACAGGACTTATAATCATGGGTCAACGCCAAGAATTGCTGCAGCGTAATGTTTAAACAGTCGTGATGGTATTTTCCATCGCATAAATTACATGCAAGATATCCAGCCTCAGGAGTCAGTTCAACGTTGCACCCGTTGCAGAGCATCTCGAAGATAAATAATAATAATAAAGTTATTATGCAGTCCAAGTAGGTAACGTAGTTTACAGAAGAAGATTGAAGTGGCGCCACCTATCGTGAGCCGTAAATAATGCCGAGTTTCCTCCGTGCCTCGGAAAGCACGTTACACCATTGGTCCCGGCTGTCATTTGTAGATCTTTGACAGTCGTTACAGGTATTCAGTGGCAAAAAAAGTCTGACAACCAGTCTTACCAAGTGGTATCGTATTACCGAGCGCTAACTGGGCTGTTGAGGTCAGTCGCTCCATGTAAAATACTGGTATTCAGCTGCATCCTGTAAGACTGGAAGCCGACACCAAAATAGTTGGGTGAGAGCTAGGCAGATTTCAGTTCAGGCATAGTTTAATACGGCAGAGAAAAGGGCCTACATTGAAGAAAAAATACAAAGCGTAGAAGATGATCTGACAAAGTACGTCAAAATATAAGTCGAATGACTAAATCATCGTCATCTGCCTTCACTTTCTCAAATATGGAGGGGTAAGCTCCTTGTCTAATCGGATGCCCCTATAGTAGTTTAAATAAAGCGATGTGTTACCCAGTAACTCCATTCACAACCTGGTTACCGGATGGCACGATCTCCTTTGATAAGGGGTCTCGGTATGTTATGGTCACCCATCTATTTAACCCAATCTCGGAAATCGTAGAAGTAATTACATTACATACAAGCATAATAGGAGAGTGCAATGGGATGTGTTTCTCTGCTCATATTGAGGAAAACGACGAAACAGGTACTCCTACCAAAACTTACAATGCAAATCCAAATTAATCACCAGAGAGTATTACAATTACTAATAATATTGGAACACCAAGTGCTAAACAATGCATAACACCTTATATTATTCATAGGCAATATAGCCGTCTCCCAAGGGACCCTCACGCCACGCAAATTTCCGGGGTTAAACAGAATCACTTAGATTTAACTCGCTGAGGGGAACTAACTAAATGTCGAAGATGCGAGATTTAATAGATTTTGATACATAATAATTAGAGGATATTAGGTAGGAATTGGAATGGTAAGAAACGTGTGTCAGGTAGAGTGTAACTTTAATGCTTAAATCTCAGAATCGGTTTACAGAAGTGTATAATTATTCCACCATAATTTTTCCAGTTATGTTTAAATACGATATAATAGTGGTTGAGCTTAAAACAGCCTTCAAACCAAATATTAATAGTTATTAAATATTACACTTCTAGGGTCCCAAAATTGAAGAGGACCCTTGAGACTTACTTATAGATTAACGACTAAGAAAATCTAATAATAACATATCCAATGGCTAACCACAATGGCTGGTCGAACCACCACAAACAAATACATATTATTATTAGAAATACCTTTGACCCAAGCCTTTTGATCAATATAGGCTGTCCGGGCTTTCACAGTATATAGGTACGGGATTGAAATAAGACGAAACCTTGGTACCTTTTCAACAAAAAAATATGGTATTAATAAACAGACAAAAATGTCCGCCAACGCAGTATAGTGTCTATGTTACTTTTATCTTTAACACGTCAACTTTCAAATCAATAGTGAACATGTTTTTTTTAGGTTCACGTATAAGTGTATGTGTGCTCTTCTATCCTAATATAATGTCCTGTTAAGTATTTTTGTGTGTATAAATAAATATCCTGGACATTACACACAGCGCCGTTTAGTACCACACTAAGCCAGGCTTGTATCGTGGACACCAGATGGTTAATATATACTACATATATACTTTTGGTTTGTAAATACATACTTATTACACATATAAACATCCATGACTCGGAAACAAATGTCCATGCTCATCAGAATCAGAATCGGATCTTTATTTGCTTTGAATGTAGGTAGGTACAGGTATAAGATGTTGTACATAATTAATGAGATCGGCTACAGTCTACCTTAAAGCGTGCAAATTATTTGCTCCTACTGGGATTCGAACCCAGGACCCTAAGAACGTAAGGCAGCCTCACTACCGCTGCGCCATTCGGGCCGTAATTTCGGGTCGTTTTATTTTTTTCGGGCCGTCGTTATGTTTTCAATGTTATTTAACCGTCTTCTGACCACAAGTCAAGATTGAGTTCAAAAGTGACGATGGAATCTGTAAAAATATTAACTCGATCTTCCAAATCAAATCAAACAATTTATTTGCTTGAAGGTAGGTTCGCGTAAGGATAAAACGGAGTTCGTTTTAATAGTCCTTGAACAACCCTGTTTAAAAGTATCAATAAGTCAACGTCTATCTATAGTATCATCATATCCCTGCCCTGATCTTAAACAGCTTGGGGTTTCCACAACACGTTTTGTTTCATAATATCATTAATCACATCACCACACAAACCATTCATCTTTTCATCTTCTACCTGTACTAACTTACGTCATGAATACATTGATTGCGTGAACTTTACTGAAGTGACGTAGACGGTTTGACGTCACGACACAATGGCGAAACAAGCCTACTCTAACAAGTTCAGGCTTATTCACCGGCGGCCATTGTTCTAACCCGAACGGCACCCAATCGATGCATCGCTATTGGCTACCCATTCACTTCGGATCACTTCGGGAATTCAAAATTTCGAAGTGGATTCAATTTTGGAACTCCGATTAAGCTTTGTGTGGCAGGATGGATTATTGTTGAGGTGACTGTGTTAGGGGTCAAAGTCTTTATGAAGCTGAGGGTATAAGGTCAAATAAAAATTAGCCTGTCAAACTTAACAGACCTGTTTTCATTTTATTAGACGAGCTAAATTAGCAACTCTATTTGCGGTGGTTCAAACTTCGTTTGAAATGCTGTTAGAATAAAGTTCTAATCAGCTTGCACTACAAAGTGGTTGTTACGTCAGCCACTGCAGGCCAAATAGCGCGAAATGAGTAGTTTCGATCGATTTACAAAAAAACTATTAATTGGATTAAAAAACTAAAACAGTATCATGCTAATATATTGCTTGTAGAATTATTTGCTAAAAAATCAGAATGATCGCATGTATTTTAGTATGTTTTTTATTGTTTGAAAGATATTTTTAGAGGTAAGTTCGTGATTTCTTTTTATCGAGCCAAATTAATTGTATTATGTTTTCAAAACAGTATCATGCTAGCATGTATCCTGAAGAATATCATATATTTTTCTGGTCTTGTTTAAAGCAGTGAATCATACACTTTTAGTAATTATAAAACTCGCGTTTAGCTCGTGTTGGTAATTTAATCATATTTAATGACTTTTATGGACATTTTTGTAAAGTTTTGTAAGAGTCATAAACAAATGTCATAACTTGAGAAACCACTCAATTTATTTATTTTGTAACAATATAAACATCACACCTATACCTGAAGAGATAGGCAGATATTCCTCTTATTGCACCCAAATTAAGCCAGTTATGTTTAAATTCTAATTAACAGGAGACAAAGCCTATTGCCATCAACCAGGCATAAATCCAGTCCCCGCAGCTGTTTTGAAAACTTCTTGGTGGAAAAACTCAATAACTTTTTGCATGACCTGGGAATCAATCCCAGAACCGCATACTCAGCAGTCGGCTTGTAACCACTAGTCTGACCAGTCAGACACCCCTTGTACGTAAAGTATGTTTTTCACGGACAAGTCGCTTTCTCCCCAAATAAACTTTGCGTGAGGTCACAGGTATTTTGAAAGGTGAATGACTCGCGTGGGTGTCTGTGAACACCTGCCTGTTCACCCTCCGGAGTTATATAGCGTGACGATGTTATGTATGAGAACTTCTTTTGTGGGTAGACAAACTTAAAACGTTGAAACGAGGCCGTTTTGAAACTAACTTATAATATGAGCCGTTGTAAATGAGTGTGGAGTTAGGTGTGGAATTGTCACACTTCATAAAACCATACTAATAAAATCTCACACACCCTTAAAGTGTGAGGCGTGGTATTTAATTTTCTGTTATTTTAATTCCACTAATACTTTTATGTGTTCTTTCTTATGTTTTTGTGCTGACATTTAGAAATCATATTTTCTTACGTAAGTATGTCCCGATATCATCTCTATTACTGATAAAAAGACTGTTTACTTATTTGTTTGTTTTACTTTTGAAAGAAACTGAGCTCGATCTGCACATCTGATACCGCGTTCAAGACGATACACTGAAGCTTTTGAACGCGGATTACGATCAGTGTTATTGGTGAAGCTGGCCCTTCTCTTCTTCAACCTTTGGTCCCCCAACACTGAGTGTAGGTTTCATCCAAATATCTCCAGTTTTGGTGGTTTTGTGGTTTGGCTTTTCAGTGTCTTCCGGCCATGCTCATATTGCTTCGTCCTGTCCGTGGTCTCTACTTCAACAAACCTATCAACATAGTCATGAATCTTAATCTACTGCTAAACAGAACCCATTTACATCAAGATTACGTCTCTCTAATGCCAAAAAGAAACAAAACAAGAAGAAACAAAAATATTCCTCCCTCGTTCTGCCTTTAACCTGCGGAGTTTATAAGGGGCACCCCTTATTCCGGCCATAATTGTACAACAGATTATAAATTAAGCCACCTGGCTTAATTAAGAGTAGCCTTTGGGGTAGGGTGTCCATGATTTGAGGGAGACGCCGTGTATGATGAATGAGATGGATGTTGGTATGTTTGGTGACAGTGGTACTGGATTTGAAAGTTGATGGATGATTTGTTTTTTAATGTAGTTGTATTTTGTTACTGGTGTAGATGTCGTTGTGTTGTAAATTGACATATATGACTGGGGGGTATGTCTAGCAATGAAGTAATGATAATGAATTCTATAGGGGCAATTGTATGTAAAGCTCCTCATCCTTCATAAAATACATGATCTTCTGACCAGATGGCTGTTGTGTCTATCTGGTAGGCTACTTGTGCGTAGGCTGCCTTAGGGCTGTTATTTGGCTTTTGTATCATAATGTCGTGGAAAACTTTGGTTGTGCAAAATTGAAGAATGCAGGATAATATTGTGTGGTATAATCTAGGAGGTGAATGTGACGTTAGAGTTGAAAAGGCAAAATATTGAATTCTTGGCTTTACTTTCCTATTCATGAATAATTGTCATTTTGTTTAGTAAAATATTAGAATTGTCCCCATCTGGTAATATAACTTTGTTTTCATTGTATCATGCAGAATCGTGTATTTTCCCAAAACTGCTTTCACTCTTTCTTGGTACTTTTAAAAATCTGATCACTTCAACCATGACCTGTGGCCTCGTGGCCACACGCTACTCACACACGCGTCTCGCTTGTGTAAGCGAAGGAAACAAGTGACACGCGTACGTTTTTCCCGACCCAAAACCGTGAACCTGGCCCGGCATTCAAAATATTTGTTTTATTTTGTCCTGCGCTCCGTTTTATCCATGGTCACCGTAACTTTATCTTAACCAGGTACTTGTTAACTGTCACCTACACAAAGTTAACGCAGTAACGGAATAACAACGATTGTCCAAACAATTATCGTTATCCGTTACATGAAGCAGAAGGCTTCTGAGGGGGGTAAGCGGGGGGGGGGGGGGGGGCAGCGTGCTAGTTAATGGATGAACTTGCGGTTAAGTTAAGATACAATAGGGGATGGTTTTGGTTTATTTATTATGTTTCTGTTATAACCATGACTTTTAAGATTTATTAATAACGAGTGGTTGTAATGCCAACCGTAACTACTTATCAGTGTTGTTAAGGATATCCATATCCGTAACCGAAACTATCGGATACCCGAAATAAAAAAATATCCGTAACCGTAACCGAATCCGAAATAAAAGTTTCGGATTGGGCGGAGTCTAACTAAATACTACAACTCGTACGAATTAACTGTGCACTTCGCTGGAATGCGACACCTCTCCCGCTACCTAATGACAACACAGCGCGAGGTGCGCAGCTAATTCGTACGGGTTATACTTTCTTTATAGTAAACTAGCGGACGTACCGCGGTTTCACCCCCATAGTTTCCGTTCCCGTGGGAGTACGGGGATAAAATATATCCTATGTTACTCGTGGATAATGTAGCTTTCGAATGGTGAAAGAATTTTTAAAAACGGTCCAGTAGTTTTTAAGCCTATTCATTACAACCAAACAAACAAACAAAGTTTTCCTCTTTATAATATTAGTGTAGATAGTGTAGATATGACAAGTCGTGACAAGTTTTTGTTTTTGCCCGGCCGGCAGACCATCGCGCGCCGGTTTAGCTGTCGTAACTTTAGAGGTTATTCAATCAATCAATCATTTTATTTTCAAACATCTTAAGGCCCATAGATAAAATACACAAAATACAAACACTACTAAAATGGTTGGTTGGTTTGGTTATGGTTGGTCAATACTTAAATGGTTACTGTAATAATTAGATACAATTTTAGTTACCTCTTTATTTTAATTAAAACACAAGCAATGATTTGTATTTCATTTTACAGTTCCTTAAAAAAATAATATCCGTAACCGAAAATATCGGATAATCCGAAATAATTTAATATCCATAACCGTAACCGAAACCGATATTATATTTTACCAATATCCATATCCGTATCCGGATCCGAAATTATATATCCATAACATCCCTGCTACTTATAATGAACCATTTTTCTTACCGAACGTTTGTTGGGTAATTGGTAAAAAAGATTCTAGGGGTGAATTTTAACAATAAACCTTAACGCACGATCTAAATAGAGCTTTCAGTGTTAAAACCTTAACGCACGATCTAAATAGAGCTTTCAGTGTTACAACCTTAACGCACGATCTAAATAGAGCTTTCAGTGTTAAAACCTTAACGCACGATCTAAATAGAGCTTTCAGTGTTAAAACTTTAACGCACGATCTAAATAGAGCTTTCAGTGTTACAACCTTAACGCACGATCTAAATAGAACTTTCAGTGTTACAACCTTAACGCACGATCTAAATAGAGCTTTCAGTGTTAAAACCTTAACGCACGATCTAAATAGAGCTTTCAGTGTTAAAACCTTAACGCACGATCTAAATAGAGCTTTCAGTGTTACAACCTTAACGCACGATCTAAATAGAGCTTTCAGTGTTACAACCTTAACGCACGATCTAAATAGAGCTTTCAGTGTTACAACCTTAACGCACGATCTAAATAGAGCTTTCAGTGTTAAAAGGTTAGGCAGAGGTATCAATAATAGTACACCCACATTTCACTAGTTACGTTTTAGTCCTACGTGATAGAGGGCGAGCCTATTACCACCAACCGGGCACAAATATAGTTTCCGTGACTGCTACCAAGAAATTCCTGGAAGATAAAATCCAGTAACACCTTGGCCGACCACGAAATCGAACCCAGGACCTCATACTGAGCAGTCGCGATTGACCATCGAGCGACCGACGAGCCACTGACAATTTTCTACAATATAGCAATGGTGACACTGATAGCTTTTGTACCTACCTGTACTCTGTTCTATTGCAAAATGATCTAGCTATGAAAGAGCGGAGTATCCTAATACAGCCTTTTTATTTGCTTAAAAGGAGGCTCCAATCATCTACTTTTGTTCTGTTATGGTTAAGATTTTTTTATTTAACGTGGTTTAAATATGATGGTTGCGTTCAATTTCGCCCTAAGTATTATGTATGTTGTACCAGTTACCATAATAATTATGCTAGACTACGTTTTACTAATATTGTCCCTTCCCAATAATAAGTAAGTATTAAAACAATCCCAAAATGGTCAGTTGAAAATTATTGGGAACCATGAGAACTATAAAGGTAAATGTAGCACATGCTACAAGCATAATGTATAACTAGCTTCTGCCCGCGACTTCGTTCGCGTGAATTTCCCGCTTGCAACATTATTTTCTTATTGCTGCTCCGCTCCTATTCATCATAGCTTTATGTTATATAGCCTATAGCCTTCCTCGATAAATGGACTATCCAACGCAAAAAGAATTTTTCAATTCGAGCCGGTAGTTCCTGAGATTAGAGCGTTCAACCAAACAAACAAACAAACTCTTCTGCCTTATAATATTAGTATAGATATACATTAAATCCAATTGATACAATGTACAGACAAAGTTTTTATGGGTTTACGAAACTTTTAAATTCTATAAGGTCACAGAAGGGACAGGAGGGGGGGTCAGGTGTAAGGGAATAGTTTTCTTCACAAAAGTAGCTTTTGACTTTACTTTTAAATGATATTGTAGAATGGTAAAGTTGTCATTCGATAAGTGTTAGAATTTGCCTAGTTTTTCCAACTATGCTGTGGTCGGCTTCCAGTCTCACTGGCTTCAGCTGAATACCAGTATTTTATACAGAGCGGCTACCTATCTGACTTCCATTACCCATTTAGTACTGGGTAATACTATATAACTCGCGTTAGTAAGTGCCAATTATCACCTGTTACGACTGTCAAATATATACAAATGACAGCCGGTACTGGCTTGACATGCTTTCCAAAGCACGCTGGAAACTCGCCATGACATGGCTGGAAACTCGCTATGTCATGGCTGGAAACTCGCTATCTAGTGGCTGGAAACTCGCCATGACATGGCTCGAAACTCACTATGTAATGGGTGGAAACTCGCCATGACATGGCTGGAAACTCGCCATGACATGGCTGGAAACTCGCTATGTCATGGCTGGAAACTCGCTATCTAGTGGCTGGAAACTCGTCATGACATGGCTGGAAACTCGCTATGTCATGGCTGGAAACTCGCTATCTAGTGGCTGGAAACTCACTATCTAGTGGCTGGAAACTCGCCATGACATGGCTGGAAACTCGCTATCTAGTGGCTGGAAACTCGCCATGACATGGCTGGAAACTCGCTATGTCATGGCTGGAAACTCACCATGACATGGCAGGAAACTCGCTATGTAATGGGTGGAAACTCACTGTGTAATGTGTGGCCATCAACGGACCATCCTAGGCAAGCGCAGCTTAACCTGTTGACCGACCCAAGCGGTTGTTATTGTTAAGCCACGAGCTCCTCATTCTCAAAGATGTCTGAAAAACAACTCTTTGCCAATAAAGACTACACGTGTGTAACCTTTACACAGAGAACAAGCAATCAACGATGAAATAAAACGCAATCTCTATGAACAAAAAACAAACACTTGAAACAATATTAGGTAGTATTTTTGGAATAGCTATTTTTCTTCTGAAATCAACCTTTTGGCAACGAGAATAAAGCTCTGTGTGCCTGTGACAAGCAAAGTCAGATAAAAAATTACAATGATATGACAATAACGACTATCTTAATACTCTCCGTCAGTGTCAATAAGGACGCGTTTAGCATGTCACACCTCTTCCTCAACACTATCATCTCGAACCTTCCATTTAACGCCAGCTTCGTCTTCGAGAACACGATCTTTCATCGCATAATCAACATTTCTCCTTGAAGCCAAAGAAGAATGAACAGAAGCGAACTCTTGAAGTTACTTTTATGACAACAGATTTGGGGTGTAAGAAACTTCTGAACTGTGAAGTGGTATTTAAAGTATTGACAACACTATTATTGTTTAGACTTGAATTACAAATTAAAATATAGAGTAACTAAGCTTTTGGACTATACTAGCCAAAGCCCGCGGCTATGTCGGCAACTTGCGTATAGGTTCAGTTGACATGTCGGCGGCGATGGTGTGTAAATGCATTCAAGATCTTTTAGGGATAGAATCCAAAATTAAAAGTATGATAAGAATAAGAACTGGTGCTACTGAAATAGGACTGACGTAAGTTAGAGCAGAAGAGTAATAATCGCGGTTAATTAAAGACTGTGAATTATCATTCTTAGCATAAGACAATAATCTATAAAGTTCTACAATATGGACTGACTACCTACAGCAGTGGCCCAGTGGTGGGCGGCCCCGACTTACCGAACAGTAAGTCGTGGGTTCGAACCCAGACAGGCGCATTACTTTATGTAATTTATTTCATCACCACTGCTCTCAATAACGGTGAAGGAAAACATCGTGACGGAACCGACATGTCCTAGAAAAAAAAAATCGAAGACATGTGACATCTACCAATCCGCTCCGGGCCCGCGTGGAGCCCATTCCCTCTCATAGAGAGGAGGCCTGTGTCCCATCAGTGGGAACATACATAGGCTGATCATGATGATGATGACCTATAGCTATTCAACTGGATCGATTAGACTGACTGTGGATACCGAAAAACTAATAAATAAATAAATAAATATCGCTGGACATTAACACACAGCGCCATCTAGTGCCACACTAAGCAAGGCTTGTGTCGTGGACACCAGATAGTTGATATACTACATATATACTTTTTTGTTTGTAAATACATACTTATTATACATATAAACATCCATGACTCGGAAACAAATGTCCATGCTCATCACACAAACATTTGCTCCTACCGGGATTCGAACCCAGGACCCTATGAACGTAAGGCAGCCTCACTACCACTACGCCATTCGAGTCGTCATTAGATTATTCGCAACTTGAAACAATCTTACGTCTAGCTGTAGACCGCAATAAAGTACAGAGAGACAAAGAAGGTGTCGGTAGGATTCCAGTGTACATACAAGAGTTTCGTTTCTAATCAATTTTACTATTCTTTGTCGCACCTAGTGAGTGTGTTTATTCTCCCGCGACGACAGAGCCACAGATAAGCAACGCTCTTGTTTATATAAATTACTCTTACATAAACGTCATGTGCCGGAGACGAAATGTGTTAGATCTGTGATCAACTGTCTACTGTGTTTCTTGTGGCGTTAGAGAGCTTATTTAAGTACGTGTTTTTTTGACAAACATGTAGCTTCGTTTTCTTTTTCATCCAACAATGTTTTCTACGTGTTATTAAATTATTAATATCTATTATGTGTCTGCTTTTATCTTGGCCTCAAAAGCATTTTTAAGTTGGATGTTTTCTTTTTCGGAATACGTAAGCTTGAGAAGTATGGGGTATTCGTCATTTTTTCAAGTTTGATGGATGGATGACAGATCATTTTTAGTTTTTACGACAAACAAAAGAAAGTACGTAAGAACTAAAAATAGAAGGAATCAGCAAAAACTCAATATTATCCAAGAACTCACATGTAAGTACATAGACGGTCTAGTCTTAATCTAAAATCAATTCCAAATTAGGTAGCGAAGAACGCCAGTAGAATACACAATTTTAATTCTAAATGTAAACCACGACTGTACCGATACTACAGAATCGATGCGCTTTGTGTATTCCAATACAAAATCAAATCTCAACCGAAGCCATTGCTAACAAAGCATTATCAACATTATCCGACTAACAGTTATTCTACACAATGACCTAATCGACAACACAGAACGGCTATTGTTTACTATATATAACGAGATATATCCAGTAACAGCCAGATATTACCAGTTATAACCGGCTATTACTGGATCGATCAGGTTCGGGAGCGCGGTGTTAGTAGCAACGCTGCTGTTTAGTTTTGGCGGGAGCTGTCAAATGCAACGATTTTGAGTGGTCGTGGCCGTGGCGTCGTCATAATGTCATTGCTAAAGTTGGGGACAGTGATGGATTTGAAAACAGATTTAAAAATAAACATACTACCTTAAGTATCTGAAATTCTGAATAGAAAGATGAGGTAAAAGGCTTTTTGATACAGTTTTCCGTCTATATCAAGAATAACTATCAAGCGGCTTTCAGACTACGCCATAATATAAATAGCATAATATAGTTTATAGCTCATAGCACAACAAGATCGCTCACCATACATTAGTATTATGGACACGTTCACACTGTACTATACTATATATTATTGGAATACTATATGCTATAAAATGGTGCGATACGCTGAGCTCACACTATGCTATATCACGCGCTACCCTCTTCCTCCTCCCTCACCCCCGGCCGTACCGCAAGACTCTTCAAAGATCGCGGTCAACTGAGCTTGCTATATACCTACTATAAATGCTTGCGATAACATCGCGTAATGTGAACGCCATGCTATATAGTACAGCATTAGGTCCTGCTTTGCTATTATACTATATAGCAGAATAGTATAGCGTAGTCTGAAACCAGCTTTAGTTGGTCAACTATATCATCTCCATACCAGAACAGTATCATAATCAACTAGTAGCTTTCAAACGACTGCTGCTTCTACTGCGGCTGGGACAGAAGTGTCTTGGGATTGAGAGCCATGATTCTCTGTTTATGAACCCAGTGGGGGTTGAAACATGTCCTGCCGCCAAATACCTATAACAAAATCACAATTACCTACCCGAGTTTATTTGAACTTATAATCTGACTAGTGCAAATAATTATGACATTGATAAAATAATCAATGCACTTTTATATGGAACTTGACAGCAGAACACACTCATAACAAATAAGATGAAATCTATGCTACTAACAAAATCGTTTACTAATGCAAATAATCTCACAATACATTAGAAAAATCGCATCAAACATCAGTCACCACTCAATCTATTACTCACAGAAGCACAAAGAAGTCTAAATTCTATTTATCTATTTACTCCAAGAAAATTCTTATATGAAAAGGGCATGCGTGTGGCCTAACTAGGACGTAATACCTAGATGAAGGTATGATGGTATCGAGAGTATAGTAGAAGATAGTTGAGGTCTGTACCAAGTAGTGGGTGATTCTGGATTGAAACGATGATGACGATGTCATCATCGTTCATTCAGTCATACAATAAGCAAAAAAATAACCATGAAAGTTGTATTGATGATGCTGCTGATACTGTACTGTAAGAAAAAGTAACTGTAGTCAATCAAAACAAATACAAGACAATAATTGATTGGGTTTCGTAGGAAACCGAAGAGCATCCACTAATATGCACTAGGCCCGGATTACAGACTCTTTCGCAGAGAGGACACTGTAGTCCCAGCAGTGGAAATACAACAGACGCTATGCTAGAAGCATCCCCTTAACAGCAGTGATCTATCAAGTCTAGCACGGCCTGAATGGAATCGCAGCGGTAATTGTCGGCAATGACATGCCCTTTGCATTTAAGCTGTTATATTAAGCCACCCCTTTGTAACGACCCCAATGAGACCCCATTGAGAGACGAATGAAAAATATTTTTGAAATTCCTTTGACTCTTGTTAGAGGTTATTTTATGTAAGATTTTGGGTTTGATTTTGTTAATTAATTGTAAGTTTGGTTGCAATCTGGTGGCAGTTTTAATAATTATTTAGTTTCTTTTTCTATCAGTGTACTTTAAATAACAGGCATTATTTTTACTAAATGAATTCTGACGGGATGTCTCAAACGTAAATCTTAAGTTAATTCTCATCACATTACATCTTATACTTATTTTCATCAATTACCTATTGTTCACACAAAAACATGCCAACTTCTGAAATCTACTTAATTCTTGAAATAAATTCTTTGTAAGACTCCAATGAGATGACAATAGATTAATTAGATTCAATGATTGAAATTTCCAATTTCTCAAACTTAATCAAGATCTAATCGAATAGATTACATCTTGATGATGAAAAAATAAGACACTTTATCCAAAGATGAAGTGTCTTATTTTTTATCATCTCAATATTTTCAGCCTTTTTGTCACTGCGGTCAATATTCATGCACCCCGAATTAATACTGTTACATCGGACCTACTAGAACATTCGAGAAAGCACGTGATTACAGTATGTGTACGTTGGAATTTCGAGAGATTTCTATTATTATTACTTTCAAAGTTGGGTAGGTACCTACAAACTCGCGACCTCTTTATAAAAAGACATTAGAATTTCGACCGTACGCCTAGGGCATACGGTTCATATTTGTTTGTGTTGTACAAGTAGCTAGTAATAATAATTACCTACCTACCTACCTTCTCTTTTGTTAGTGTTATCTATGACCCTCTAGAATATTCGAGGTTATTCTGGTGTGTCTGTGGGCGAGTATAAATAGACCGCTCAGGGCCGCGACAGTCAGTCTTGTTTTGGCTATACAACGAAGCGAATCGAAGTGAACTTGAAGTGCGATATCTAAGTGAATAGTGAATAGTAGTGTATTGTAGTGTACTTGTGATTAAGTTTAAATTGTTTTGTGATTAATAAAGTTATTGTGTTGTTTAATCGGTAGTAATTAATTTATCTCATACCCAGCTCGTAACAAATTGGTGTCAGAAGTGAGAGATAAATTATGCCAATTCTACCAAAGGACGACATGGACGGTATCCGTACCAGGAGTCAGCGACAGCAGGACATGGACCAAAGGCGGTTTGGAGATTCTCCGACACAGACACCGGGTGGTGTCCAGCCTACATCACAGCCAGTCGCTGGCCGTCATGAAAGCGAATGGATGGACCAAACCGCAAGCCATGACCGCGCTCACCTTGGGCCTCCGAGACCAGGCCCTAACTATTCTCGAGGCACTCGGCAAGGATGTAACCTACGAGCAGCTGCTGGAGGCGTTGGAGTCCAGATACGGCGACGCGCACCTGGAGCACGTATTCCGTGCTAAGTTGAAGGACCGTGTTCAACGTAGTGCCGAGAACCTACAGCAGTGGGCCCTGGAAGTTGAGAAGCTGGTTCGAAAAGCATACCGGTCTGCCCCGGTACTGATCGAGGGAAATCTGGTACAGGCGTTCGTTGATGGAATACGTGACTTAGAAGTTAGAGCTGCCGTAAGACTTGGGCATCATGAGACATTGAAGGACGCCTTAGCCCATGCCTTGGAAGTAGAGGCAGTGAGGCAAGACCACCGCACACACTACGTCAGGGAGGTTGTGGCATCACCTGTACACGACCGTGCGCAAGGTTACAGACCTAGCTGCTACACAACTAGAGAAAGGGATCATCTTCGGCCAAGTTGTCCAAAACAAGTTGTGGCATCACCTGAACGCCAGCGTCCGCGACGGTACAGCCCTAGGTGTTACACTTGTGGAGAAAGGGGTCACCTTCGGTCGAACTGTAAAAAGCGAAGCGCACCTAGAGAAGATCAATCTCAGCAGAGAAAAGCGGCTGAGAAGACTGGTCAGCAACAGTGGAGAAAACACAGCAACACAGACGAACTGTCAAGAAGACCTTTGCCCGAAGATTGTAAGCACAGTTCCAGACAAGAGTCTAAGGAAGTGGTACCTGTGAGGATGCTAAGAACGGATCTTAGTGACGAATGGAAGGTAACGATACAGCAGGCTCAGCACAATGACTCGGACATCAAACCGATCTTCGGGTGGATCAAAGCTGGTGTTCCTAAACCCAAGTGGAGTGATGTGGCTGCGATGAGTTCCATCACAAAGAGTTATTGGGCGCAATGGAACAGCTTGGTGATCCAGGATGGAGTCTTGTGCCGTAAATGGGAAAACGCTAGAGGGGACAGCTGTCATCTACAAATGGTTGTCCCTAAAGCCAAGGTACCGGATGTTCTACGGCTCTACCATGATGGATGTTCAGGAGGACACATGGGGGTAAAAAGGACTCTACTAAAAATACGAGAACGCTTCTACTGGATCCACTGTCGAGATGATGTGGAGGACTGGTGCCGTAAATGTACCAGTTGTGCGGCCGTGAAAGGACCCCGTACACGCAGCAGAGGTGCATTAAAAGTATACAACGTTGGAGCCCCTTGGGAACGGATAGCACTTGACGTTGCGGGACCATTTCCAGTAAGTGAGAGCGGAAACAAGTACTTCCTGGTGGTCATGGATTACTTCACAAAGTGGCCAGAAGTCTTCGCCATTCCTAATCAAGAAGCTAACACTGTCGCAGATAAATTGGTTCAGGAAGTCTTCTGTCGTTTTGGGGTACCCTTAGAAATACACAGCGATCAAGGAAGGAATTTTGAATCGCAAGTATTTCAAGAGACTTGTCGATTGATGGGTACCCACAAAACCAGAACCACCTCTTACCACCCACAATCTGACGGAATGGTGGAACGATTTAACCAAACGTTGGAGAGGTATCTGGCGAAGGTCGTGGAAAGCCGGCAAAGGGATTGGGACAAGCACATACAGCCGTTTCTTCTGTCTTATCGAAGTGCAGTCCACGAAAGTACGACTGTGACACCAGCCTTCGCGAACTTTGGAAGGGAATTACGGTTACCTGCTGATTTAATCACTGGAACTCCCCCAGATGCTCCATGTAGTGTAACAGATTACGCGAATGACTTGCGTAATAAGTTGAACGATGTTTATGAGCATATCCGACAATCCGGCCAACAGATGTCTGAGAAGATGAAGACCCGTTATGATCGGAAGGCAAACGGTAGGGGTTTCGACGAGGGTTCACTGGTGTGGTTGCATAACCCAGTGCGGAGCAAGGGGAAGTCTCCGAAGTTACAAGCAAAATGGGATGGACCATATCGAGTCGTGACTAGGATCAACGATGTCACCTACCGAATACAGAAGGGTCCACGAGGTGCGCCTAAGATTGTGCATGTAGACCGGTTGGCGCGATACTACGGGACTAATGATGCTCGGGACGAGCATGTCTAAGGAGGGGGCAGTGTTACATCGGACCTACTAGAACATTCGAGAAAGCACGTGATTACAGTATGTGTACGTTGGAATTTCGAGAGATTTCTATTATTATTACTTTCAAAGTTGGGTAGGTACCTACAAACTCGCGACCTCTTTATAAAAAGACATTAGAATTTCGACCGTACGCCTAGGGCATACGGTTCATATTTGTTTGTGTTGTACAAGTAGCTAGTAATAATAATTACCTACCTACCTACCTTCTCTTTTGTTAGTGTTATCTATGACCCTCTAGAATATTCGAGGTTATTCTGGTGTGTCTGTGGGCGAGTATAAATAGACCGCTCAGGGCCGCGAAAGTCAGTCTTGTTTTGGCTATACAACGAAGCGAATCGAAGTGAACTTGAAGTGCGATATCTAAGTGAATAGTGAATAGTAGTGTATTGTAGTGTACTTGTGATTAAGTTTAAATTGTTTTGTGATTAATAAAGTTATTGTGTTGTTTAATCGGTAGTAATTAATTTATCTCATACCCAGCTCGTAACAATACATAATATTCAAACCGCAATTTTCATATGGCATCACCAAAAATCAAATCAATAACTTGTTACCAACAGAAATCTCTCCAAGGTGAAAGAGTTTCGCGCAATCTTGTCTGCGTACCGCGAGCTATTTTCTCACAGAACCCATCGTTGGGGCAATAAACCGTTTATAGCTTCCGGTGTACGCAGCAGTCAAGGTCGAAGACGTAGTTATGCATACGATATCCACGAGTTTACTTTGATTCACTGGTTTATGGAGATTCCTTGACTTCCATTGCGTTTTTTTTTTGTATCTTTGTGGTCTGATATATCAGGTTTATTTCGTGTTTCCGCTCCCCTTTTCCTAATTTATTTGGGGGCGGCACAGCTTGTCTTACTTCATAGCTCTATTTCTCATAATTTCAACTAGTCATATTATCCTTCACACAGTGCATACATAGTTTCTTTGATATTTCTCTGCTCTTTAAGCCATTCATATTCAAACTCAAACCTTTTTCACGGCATTTGTCGGGGGGCCTATTTTCAGCAGTGATGATGATAACAGGTCAAATGGAAGCATTGGTCGTTGCCAATGCTTCCATTTGAGCCGTTGCTCCGATGTCGGGTCGTATTTGTGAACAAACGTTGCTACTTTCGCTGAAGAAAAACATCGTGAGGAAACCAGCATAACCTAGAACCTAGATTCGAAGATATGTGATTATCCTTTAACCCGCACCAGCCGTGTTGTGGCTAAAGGCCCATTTCCTCTTACAACGAAGTGGCCTATGTCCCCGTTGTGGGAAGTTATAGGCTGATAATAGTAATAGGTGTTAAATCATCAATGGATGATGAATATGGAGCAGTTTTAACGTCAGGTTTTAATGAGGAAGATAAAAGAGTTATTACTGATGGATATTTTCGTCGACATTGACCTAAAATTGCGTGTTTATAGGTCAAGCTCGCCTAGACATAGCGATTCTTGTGGTTATGAGTTCATTCTCTATCGCAGATATTTTTGTTAGTCAAACAAATACATATTTTCAGTGTTCCAACGCCTGTATGATGCATGGTTTTAAACGGCCCAAAATCATATGTTTCGTTTTCTTTTTCTAGATATTAAGTAGATGACGAAGAAGAACTCTAAAAGTGACGCCGGTGACTGAAGTTGTGTGGTAATCAGTTGGTGTATTATGGGTATGGAATGACGAAAATGTCATCAGGAAAAAATTGAATATGAATGTTGAGCATAGAGGAAGACCAAAGAAACTATGAACGGACTGTGAGAAGGATGATGTAGCAAGGGAGGAAGTTTCTGATAGATGAGGTAGTAGAGAAGTATAGAAGACTATAATATCTATTGCGTCTATAAATGATGATGATGATGAATGAACACCAAATGGACTCTCCCTAATAACAACAACGACACCAATTTTATTTGAAACCAACCACTACATTCACACTAATATTTGCTTGAATCATGAAAGCATACATTTCTAACATAAAATGCACAATACACACATCGTTCTCCTACAGTCACGCAGAGAACGAAAGCAAAGCTTTTAAGCTATGTAGCTTTCAACAAAAATATTTCCAGAAACATACCCACATAGATTCAGGTCATATGCGAATGTTTTTCAGACCTATTCGTAAAAAGCTCTCGTCCTAGTTGGCGGATTGACAAAATGTGTGTAAACAATTATCGGACGCTGGACCATGCTGGAAAATGCTGGCCAAGCGCCGATAAACAGATCATTATGTTTGGTTAATCAATCTGCGTTGAGAACAAGGATAGATATTACTCGGCCACGACCTACGCGCTGAAGCGATACGCGTGTTGCGACATTGACTGCGGAGGAAACAAATGAAAGAAACTGATGTGCAGGAGCGTGCCACAAGTCATAGAGAGATCGCTGCGACTAACGCGAAAGAAACAAAAAACGCACGCTGGAGGTTGTGAACGGGGCAGAAAGGTAGACATGTATGACATGTATATGTGACACCTACGATGACAGTAGCGAATATTATATTATTTTGTACCACCATTAATACCATTAATACCTTGCAAGAACAAGTACAAACCCTTCAAGGAGAATTAAATTGCTTGAAGGAAAAAAATGAAAATAAAGAACCCTTAGCAAAACAGGAAAGCGAGAAAAAAATATTTGTCCAGCGTACAAAAAGTGACGTTGAATATTGCACGGACGAGGATGAACTCGCCAAAGAGACTGAGTGGATTAGGGCCAAGAGCAGGAAGAAGAGGAAGCTTAATACCTCTCTCTCTCCAAAACAACAACCCGAAATAAGTGCCCAAGAAAAACAACTGAAAAAAGCGAAAGAGACTTCCGTCAAAAAAGTGCCCCCGCCACCGCCACTCATAGTAGATGGAGTTAAAAACTACCAAACGTTTTACGACTCGCTAACTGAAACAATTACATCTGAATCATTTACCGCAAAAATGATGAATGGGGATTGTGTCAAAGTTAACGCCAAAACAGAAGACTCCTATAGAGTAATTGCAAGGTTTTTAACTGAAAAAGACTACCATTGGCATTCGTACGAGAATAAGCAAGCTAGACCAATTAGAGTTGTAGTGAAAAAATTACATTCTTCTTACCAACCTGATCGAATTAAAGACGATCTAACAATGCAAGGACTGAAAATAGAAAAAGTAGACAGCAAATTGAGCTGGAAGAGTAAAGAACCACTCAACATGTTTGTTTTATCATTTAATAATGACGAAGATGTCAACAAAATCTATGGCATAAAGTACATTTTAGGGTGTAAAATTGAAATACACCCACTTAAAAATCCCAAACTTATTCCCCAATGCAAGAGATGCCAGGCATATGGACATACTCATAAATATTGCAGAAAAGAGCCAAGGTGTGTAAAATGCACTGGCAAGCATCTTACAGCCAACTGTACTAAATCTCCCGAGGAGAAGCCAAAATGTGTTCACTGTGGTCTACCTCACCCTGCCAATTATAGAGGGTGTGAAGTAGCTAAACAAATTCAAGTTATGAAAAATAAAACAATTAAAAAGAAACTTGCGGTACCAACTACCCAACAGTCTCTTCCCTTACCAAAACTTGACAAACAGGCACAGAAAGCAAGTGTCCAGTCAACTGCAAAACCCATGCAAGTAACCAACGCTGGTTCCTATGCGGAAGCTGCAAGATCACAGCCTTTGAATCTGGAGGATAAGATTAATCAGATCTTAAAGTGTATAACCTCATTTGACAAGAGATTAGAGAAATTAGAATCCAGCACTAAAACAGCTGTTTTAAATAATCAAAAATGAATAACACCCTTAAAATAATGGCTTGGAACTCTAATGGGCTCCTCAAACATCAAAATGAGTTGCAGGCGGTCCTGGACACAGAAAATATAGACGTGTGTTTGGTCTCCGAAACGCACTTCACTAAGCAATCTTTTGTTAAATTTAGAGGATACATGGTATATAATTCGCTCCACCCTGACAACTGCGCCAGAGGAGGTAGCGCGGTTATAATCAAAGAGAACATTAGTCACTACGTGCAGTGTAAATATGAAGAACAAGACATTCAAGCCGTGGCAGTATCTGTTAAAACCAAATTTTGTCACATATCCATTGCAGCCGTATACTGTCCTCCACGGCTCATGATAAGAAAAGAGCGATATTTACATCTCTTTGAACTATTAGGCCAGAGGTTTATCCTAGGCGGCGATTTTAATGCTAAGCATACGCATTGGGGATCAAGACTTACCACAACTAAGGAAAGGCAGCTCTTAAGCGCAGTCAAAGATACACATTCCGAAGTTATGAGCACAGGCAAGCCAACGTATTGGCCCACTGACCACCAGAAAATACCGGATCTTATAGATTTTTTTATATGTAAAAATATATCCGCCAATTACGTCAGTTTGGAGGAAGGTTTTCATATGAATTCGGACCACTCTTCAATTATACTAATGCTTAGTCAAAAAATCATATTCAAACAAAGCCACTTAACACTGGTTAATAAATTAACAGATTGGCAAAGTTTTGCCCTTGATCTAGATAATATAATTGACCTTAAAACTTCTATCAAAAAGCAAGATCAGCTTGACTCAGAAGTAAACAAATACATCGTTAACATCCAACAATGTGCGTGGAACAACACACCGCAATTAAAACGTAAATATAAGGGATTTATCTATCCTAAGGAAATTGTGGATTTACTATCTGAGAAAAGGAAACAAAGGAAGCAGTGGCAGCAAACAAGGTGCCCGCGAGATAAAACATCACTAAATAACCTAACTAAACGATTAAAGAGGAAAATTCTGCAATTTGAGGATGAATCTCTGAATGCCAACCTTCTGCAGCTAACCAATGACAAATCAACGGATTACTCCCTTTGGAAAGCGACAAGAAATCTAAAAAGGCCGATTACACAAATACCGCCCATCAGAACTAGTGACGGAAAATGGGCCATAAATAATGACCAAAAAGCGTTAAGGTTTGCTCAACACTTAGAAGAAACTTTTCAACCCAATGAAAGCTCGATAGAAATACTTGAGAGTGAAAATGTATCCCAAAACCAAAGAATTAAGCTTGTGACACCAGCAGAAGTAATGAGAGAAATTCAAAATAACATTAGCTCGAAAAAGTCTCCGGGTTACGATCTCATTACAGGTGAAATTTTAAAACACCTCCCGCGCAAAGCCATAGTAAAGCTGACCAAGCTTATCAATGCTGCATTTATATTAAAACATGTACCTGAGTCATGGAAGGTTGCTGAAGTCATTATGATTGCAAAGCCTGGGAAACCACCCCATGAAGCATCATCATATAGACCTATTTCTCTGTTGCCCGTGTTATCAAAACTATTTGAAAAACTGTTATTGAAACGGTTAAAACCAATAATAGAAGATAAAGACCTTATTCCAAATCATCAATTTGGCTTCAGGGAAAAACACTCAACAATAGATCAGGTACATAGAATAACTAACATCATTGAAAAAACGCTTGAAAACAAGGAAGTCTGCGCCACCGTGTTTTTAGATGTCGCGCAAGCATTTGACAAAGTTTGGCATAAAGGTCTAATATTCAAGCTCAGACGCATGCTACCAGAATTCGCAGATATCCTAGAGTCATACATTACTAACAGAATGTTTAGAATACGGCAGGAGGACGCATATTCCGAGCTAAAAGCTATAAAAGCTGGTGTACCTCAAGGAAGTGTGCTAGGCCCAATTTTGTACTTGTTATACACATGTGACATCCCAGAACTGGAAAACAACACCATTGCGACCTTTGCAGATGATACTGCAATTATGGCTACCGGATCAAGCCACAGAGAAGCAGTAGAAAAAGTTCAACTAGCTGTGAACAAAGTTTATGACTGGACACAAAAATGGAAGATCAAACTGAATGAGTCAAAATCAATTCACATTGACTTTACAAACAAACACTTGGACTATCACCCAATCTACATAAATGGTTCGCAAGTACCTTATGCTAATACAGCCAAATACCTTGGCATTACTCTCGACGCCAAGTTGCGTTGGAAAGCTCATGTCAAAAAGAAAAGACAGGAACTCGATATACGATATAAAAGTATGTATTGGTTACTCGGAAGGAAATCTTGTCTATCAATACATAATAAAATAACCCTATACAAGCATATTCTTATGCCAATCTGGACGTATGGCATCCAACTTTGGGGCTGTACTAAACAAAGCAACGTCAAAATAATCCAGCAATTCCAAAATAAAGTACTTAGGGATGCTGTCAATGCACCCTGGTACATAAGAAATGACGACCTTCATCGTGACCTTAAAATGGAATTCGTCACCACCATTATCCAAAAATTTGCTGAAGCCCACGAACACAGACTCCATCGACACGTGAAAGTTGAGGCAATCCAGCTGCTAGACAACACAGACTTAGTGCGTAGGCTAAAAAGAACTAAACCTTTTGAATTAGTGTAGTGTACAAAGTGAATGAGTAATAGTAACAATGTTGTGCTATACATAATAACACATGAACATAGTGTTTTATAAATTATATTAGACTCTAAGAAAGTGCTACGGACTTGTGTAAAAGTGCAAATGAACACTATTCTTAGTTTTAACATATTCTATCACGTAACATATTAAGTTAGAGTTAAATTACTTATTAGTCTTTTAGGCTAGATCGTAATTAATTATTAAGAATTTTGTTCTTAGTAATAAAGCACAAAAAAAAAAAAAAAATATTATTTTGTGCTATCATAAATGTGAATGATTGTGCGGATGGATGTTGTTTGTAACTTTTTCACGCAAAAACTACTGAACGGATTTGTACGAAATTTGGCACACAGATAGCTTAACCTGGGAACCTTTAACATATAGGTTACTTTTTATCCCACAAGTTCGATCCCGTGGGACAATCACTGAACTCCACGCGAAGCGAAGCCGCGACCATAAACTAGTTCTATTTAAGATACTCCAAGATATATTGTTATTTAGATTGTTTCTCGAAATGTCTTTTTCCTTATTCAGTATTTCACTCAAAATCATTAATCTTCCAAAGAATCTTTCTTTTTATTTTACATCCAATTACTTCTTCAATAAGAAAATCAAATAACCTATTTGGATTTTCACAGAACAAATCTCAGTATCCGTTTCCTATTAAGCTTTTCCAGTCAAATTACTTGAGAGCTCTCATCTTTCCCCTCATCTCTCGAAACGAGCAAAATCAATTAGTAATTCTATATGAAACGTAAATAAAATTCTAAAAACGTTAAATAAATCTCATCATAAAGAAAACGTTTGTCCGAATCAAATAAAAGTATCATCTTAGTTTATTGAAAGAAAAATCGGTGTAAACTACGTGACCCGATTACAGTCTCTATCTCTTTGATAATAAAAACGATTATTGTTTCAAAAGTTGCCGCTGGAAATTTTTCATTACTCGTCTAGCTTCATTTTGGTACCACGTTTGTTTTGTGGTGTGGTGTAAGAGACAAGAAAAATGATCAAAATGTTTTTTATTTTTACAAGACATTTAGATAGAAAATGAGAATTCCTCCTGATTGGACTGCTCAAAGATTCATTCAAACAAGTGAAAAAACTATAGTATGAATAATTATTTTGCACATCAAATGGTGGTCACATCAAAAAGAATATCACACACATTAAAGGATTTACAAAAAATAAACACAACTAATGAAGAATTAATAAATTCTAATTAAACAAATTCCTCATGATCTGTCTAAATAAGTTAAGACGGCTTATATAACTAAAATAATACTAATGACCGATACATCACCACCCATAATCATTATATTCATCATCATAGTGTAAAATAATTCACATCAACACCGTGCGTTAATTTCCACGTCTGATTCATCTTCATTAAAGATGAAAGAATAGGTACCTAATTATAACCCCAATCTGTTCAGTGAATAAATTAGACGGCGGAACGAATTTGATGAATATTTAGAAGTATCATCCCTCCTACGGAGCTTTGGAGGGCCAGTGGTAACCGCCCCGACCTATGAGTCGCGGGTCCCAGGCAGATTACTTTGTGTAACTTATTGCAAAGCCACTGCTCTCCAAAAGGTAAAAGAAAACTTAGTTAGGAAACCGGCATTTCCTAGAACCCAAAATTGAAAGACATGTTCCATCCACCTACCCGCACTTAGTGAATTGTAGGTCACTTCACTTCCTCTCACATAAAGGATATCTGTGTCCCAGCAGTTCATTTAAGTCTGATTTATGCTACTGGCAAATGTCCTGATTTCAAAGATCAAGTTAGAACATCAATCAAAACAAATTTCGGACCTATTTCAAGCAAAAACGTTGTAAATATTGTAACAAAAACATAACTTCAAGCTACTATTAATTTATCAAATGATTCGCAACTCCTATTCAACCTTTGTTCAAAACTTTTCGACGTAAAATCATAGTTTACAAGTCTAATGTTTTAACCGTTTTAATTAAATCAACAAAGTAAATTATTAGCAGAGTAACTTTTTGGAACAGTTCCAAATTCTATATTAAAATGTACGTTATCTTCGCATAGTAAGCGACCAAATTAATAAACTTGAATTAGTTTTTAAATGTACTGCGAACGTTCCTAGTAGAGTCTGCTGGGACGTAATTGTATTACTTTACGCCTTTGTTCTGGTGCTACTATCTTGTTGTTTTGGTAGCGAAATATTTCCGCAATCTGACAAGGAAATATAATTAGATGAACTTAATGATGAGGGGGTTGTAAATGTGGATTAAAACGAATAATTTAATGATGAATTCTTACGCTAGAGCTTCGATAAATACTGGTTCTGGTAATGGACATCCAATTTATGCTTCCAAATCACTGTCAGATAATATCCGAAGCAATAAGAAAAAGCAAACCTGTGCAAGCCAGTGTTGAGAAAATCATAAATATTATTGCAAAAGGACTAATCCACTCTAGACTAGTGCCACAAGAAATAAAATAAAATAAACCTCTCATAGTCCGGCTGATGGAAACGCATTGGTACGGTTCCAAGCCACTCGCATTTAACAAATCAGAATCCCAATTTACAATATTGCAGCACTAAAGCGGATAAAAGGTAAAATATTATTATAATACCACTATCCCATCCGAATCAACTACCAGAAACGCAGCCTAATCAACGCTTTATATTCGCGACACAAATCATGAGAAACAATGCAAAAGTTCTCCAAACCACTCATTTCATTTCCAACTTTACCTGCTCTGGAATAAAATTTACTTTCGAACGCACTGCATTTGGCAAAATCTTCATATTTGAAATCGCCATCTCCTATGGCTTGGTTTTCTTCCTCGTTGGTAACATTTGGATGGACGCCAACTGACTGACCAAGACTGGCCTCGGGCGGTATTATTTCCACCATTTAGTCAGTTTCTTTAGTTAGGCAATTGATTAGTCATAAGTATTTTGGGGTTGGATTCGAGGTCACCGGCACAGAAGGGTTGGTTTCTATAAAAGAATTGTGTTTCCTATTGTGAATGGAAAATCGTGTTTGTGAGGGAAAAAATTGTATTGTTGAGTTCGGTGACAAGTAACTTGTTGTGGTATTACAAGTTCAAATGTGTTTACTTATGTTTTGAGTGTTGGAAAATCATGAAGATTTTTTAATTTAGATTATCAATTTTTTGAGTTTTGTTTCGCACAGGTTGGCTCCAAATTTAAAACTACAAAGATTGCTTTCGTAATTTTAGGTCTTATCAACTAATATTCAAAACAAGTACTACAAAAATAAACACGGAATGAAAAGAAAATACAGGTCCACATTCTTATTGCTCAAGGCAATTTCTGTCTGACAGCCTTAAGATGGCTGGATACTTTCTCTGACAGAGACTTGAACTTGTATCCCAGTAGTGGGAACAACGTAGGCTGATTATGTCATGTTGAAACCTTACAATAAACTTCACTCAAAGGTAAAGGTATTTAATTTACCAATAACCGAACGCAATAACGAGCAATAAACTTATAACGACTGCGACCTTGTCCACCAAGGCTTACGATTCGGCACACAACGCTAGCTTTGTTCTAAAAGCAGCTCACACGGCGGTCGTTACCCAGCAAGGTACTCGTAACTCTGAGGAAATTGAGGAAGGGCTATTTTATCATAGTGTTATGTTTAGATCAGAGATAGATGTAAGATTTATCGGAGATCTGAAGATAGATGGTGCTTTGTTTTAGGTTAAAACTAGCTTCTGCCCGCGACTTCGTACGCGGATCCTGTTGCTTATGCCAGCGACAACGGGGTCGTCGAAGATCTGAAACGTCTGATGTCGAATTCTAAGAACCCGGGGACGGGAAAATAACGGATCTTTCCCACCTGAGCAACACATACCATTTGTTTCTTTTTGCCATTTAACAGCTTCACAAAAAGTACAATTTTTAGCCATACCTCCGATGGCGGAATATGTGGCGTATTCAATCACAGGAGACGTAAATGCACTCCGTGCCTTATCAACCCAAGGAAGGTCGCCATGCCCTTTTTTTTCGGTTGGGAAATAATCAAATAACTTCTCCAACTCTGGGTGGAGCGGGAGGGAGTGTCAGATTTTTACTGACTAAAACCCATCCATGTTCCTTCCTCGCCCTTTACGTTCCAGGGCCACGGTATCTCTTTCGAACAGTCCCGCAGCCCCGGCAGGCTTCGACCTTTGCGGGCCCCTCCCTTTATGCTGACATCTCTTTGAGGCGCACGTGGAACACGAACGCGCCGTCGACACGGCAGGTCGCCATGCCCTACGGCCTACGGCTATATCTTGAGACACATCCGGTTTTTCAGATGATATCGACATTCTGTTCAGAGAATGTCGACGTCGATCAGAATTCAAACGTTCGTTCAATGAACGTGCATCGCGCATCACGCATCACGTTCATCACTCGTTTCAAAAGACCTGTTAGTAGATGTGCGAATACGATGAAAACTCAAGCCTGATTCTGTATCGGTAAAAATTTCGCATTCGCTCACGATCAGCGGACAGTCGCGCATCACGTTCCGCACTTGTCTCTAAAGACCTAGAAGAAGCTATGCGTAGATACGCTGAGAACTCAAGCGCATTCTCTATCCGTGAACGTCTCCGACTCGCGAGACAATGCGTGACGTTCACGATCAGCGGTCAGTCGCGCATCACGTTCCCTACTTGTCTCTAGAGATCTAGTAGTCGATGCGTAGATACGCTTGAAACTCAAGCGCAATTCTCTATCCGTGAACGGCTCCGACTCGCAAGACAATGCATGACGTTCACGATTAGCGGTCAGTCGCGCATCTATTCTTCACTGGTCTCTAGAGACCTGGATGTAGAAATACGCTGAGAACGCAGGCGTGCTTCGCGATCCGAAGAGGTTTCCACGGAGCAGGTTGCAGCCTGATGTTCTCGAACAGCATCAAGTCTCTCCTGACGCTCTTCGATAGATTCTTGGGATCTTATGATCCTCAATCTTTTAGCTCCTTTGGAAAATTGGGAAAGATTTGACCTCTTTCTAGGCATGGTTATAGTTTTGTTGTGAAGATACCTGATCAATTGAAATCTAAGTAACTGCTCCCCTGCGTTACCGGGTAGGCTACCGAGTCACGAAGATAACTGGAAAAGGAAATTAATTCTACAACAGGTGTCCGATATCTTCGATTTTTATAAGTCAACAGTGAGTGCTCATCAGATTGAACAACTTTTGCTAAGACGTCATTCCTATATGTGTTATGGTGTAGCTGGGCTCTTGGAGTTCCACAACAGGTGTTCCAGATCTTCGATTTTTATAAACCAACAGAGAGTGCTCATAAAATTTGACAACTTTTGCTAAGACGTCATTCCTATATGTGTTATGGTGTAGCTGGGCTCTTGGAGTTCCACATCAGATGTTCCAGATCTTCAAACTTATACTCTCAGCAGAAAATGCTCATCATGTAGGTAGAACAATTTTTGCTATGGTGGCAGTTTTGTATCTCTTATAGTTTAGCTGGTCTGTTGCGGTTCTGCATCAGGTGTTCAAGTTTCCAAGATAAATTATAGCCTCATAGCATCTGCCCGTGACTTCGTTCGCGTGAAGTTTTGATATCGCAACGCATCGCCTACTCAACGGAAGTTTAAACTGCTTTGTTCCCGCTTGCAACATTTCTTATTGCTGCTCCGCTCCTATTGGTCATAGCGTGATGTTATATATCCTATAGCCTTCCTCGATACATGGACTATCCAACGCAAAAAGAATTTTTCAATTCGAGCCAGTAGTTCCGGAGATTAGCGCGTTCAACCAAACAAACAAACAAACAAACAAACAAACAAACAAACAAACAAACAAACTCTTCTGCTTTATAATATTAGTATAGATTAGAACGAAATAGTCTTTACGCAACTAGGAATAAGGAAACATTTTATGGGTGGTATTAAGGAAACGCACTTAAAAAATTAGATTCGAATATGAGAATGCATTTGCATTCTCATATCCCTTATGAAATCCCTTATGAAACTAAAAGGTGGAAATAATTTTGACGTGGTAATCGAAATGTATGTCGGATAGAAGCATGCGGAGCTAATCGAGAATACATTGGGATAAGGGCAAAAGGGTGGTGGATACAATATGATAGATGAAATGAGAATATTTTGTTAACTTAATATACCCTTCAAAAGAAAGCCCAGTAACTGGACAGCCGAACAAAACGAAGTTGGGAATAGGCTTGGCAGATCTTTAATAGCAAAGAAGGATAGTATAAGTGGCTGCAATAAAATATTATAGGATGAAATAGCAATCCCTATGCATAAAGCACGACTCAAAACTTGCTACATTCGACTTGGTAACTCAGTTAGTATCAAGCTGGACCTTTAGCCTAATTGCAAAATCTTCTCGAAATCAGAATCGATTTCATCGTTATAGATTTAACTTATTGGACTTGAAAGGTGAAAGAGAGAGCAATGCAATTAATTTATGCTTGAATGATAACTTATTATTCAAGCATTAATATGAGAAAATGGATAAAGAAAAGATTTGATTAAGTAGATTAGATTGATAAGAAAATAAATTTCTGATTGTCATTATATATATTTTTATAGAATTGGAATTAAACGAATAAGATCATTTTCATAGATTTTTGGCCAAGGAATCAGCATTGTCATGTCAGTGACAATGCTGCCAGCCTTCTGGGCACTTTTGCCGTTAACAGCGGCGTGGACGAATTTTATTATGTCATGTAATTATTCTTTTTCTATTTTAATAGTTGTTAGATTTAGTTTCATTAAAGTTTGTATTATATATTAAAGTTTGTATTATATATTTTGTAAAAAATAATAAGATTGAAAGCTCAGATCTAATGAAAATCTTATATTTTGGTATTTACGAAATAATGTTTAATTCGAATAAACATAATAACAATTTTATCTGATATTCTGTACCTTACCGTAATTATTAACACCCTTGAAATATCCACTGTTAAACAAAATATTACTTGGTCCTTATCCACATTGATTGATCAGGTTGATTGGTGACCTTACTTATCCCAAAAGTCTGTACAACAGTCCATCCTTCGGTTATTACACAAGTTAATAATTCATACAATACTTACTTAGCTTTACTTGCAAAAAATAAAGTTATCTTTTTTGACAACGCTTTTACTAAATATTTATTCATTCGGTAAATATTGTGTTTTTTGATACAAAAACTCCAATATTAAAAGGTTGAGTGAAAAACGATTGAGTTACATTCGTATTTCTTCCATAGTTCAGGAGCTTATCGCTTGGTAACGAGTACCTACTACACTAACCATGCTGTAAAAATATTCAGCAAATGGTCAGTATGAAGAAAACCACACAGATTACAGATGTATTCATAACATAGGTACGAGTATGTATCTATAAACATAATAGTTATGCATGACATATTCCTGGCTCGCTGCCTATTACACGAAAAACTATTTCTTTCAGCAAACACACGCACACATTCATGGATACACAAAATATTTTTTTGTTCTTTTTGAATATTAGAATTATTCATTTTATGCTAATGTAATATCCATTTTTACTTCTTTTCTTGAGGCAAAAGATCGTAATGTCACAGGTTCTATTCATAGCAACTCGGTACTAACATACACAAATTATTGATAAACTTTAAGTTTCAGTCACACTTCTTATTTACTGTTTTTTTTTTTTTTTCGTAATGTGAAAAGAAAACACCGACTCACACCTAGCTAAAATATTATTATTTGGACGTTTAAAGTGATTCATCATCATCATCATTTCAGCCGAAAGACTGCTGGACATTGGCCTCCTAGTTAGTAACTAGTTGTCTCTAAAATCGTTTCCTACATACATAGTCTAACATTGAAAACATATAGACTATACGTCATTACGCGGGACCACCGCGGCGCCGTCGCACTGAACTAATTACTGAATTAGATGTACATACGAGTACGTAAACAAATGAGTGGCGATGTGCGAATTCTGATATTATGAAACTATGGGGAGAACGGATAATGTAGGTGACGATGATTGTACTAGTTATTGAATTCATTTTCTAGATGTATACTAGCCACGTCTGCCGCATGCCCTGATACAGCCAGAAGGCGTCGCGGTGCAGACCTCGCAGAAGATGGCGGGACGAGCTGGATAAAACCAATGACCCAGTGGCTCACATTAGCCCTAGATCGCAACAACTGGAAATCATGGGGGAGCTAGGCCTTCGCCCAGCAATGCGCTTCATCCCCACATAGGATCGACGCAGGAATTTTGTAGTATCTGCCTACCCTAGTGGAGTAAAGGCATGAGTCTAGTGTATGCATATTGTGAGAATTAACTCGTGTAATAACTGAAGGATGGACAGTAGGTAGTATAGACTTTTGGGATAAGTAAGATCACCAATCAATTTGACAAAGTAAGCTGATCAATCAATGTGTATATGGACCAAGAAGTGGTGTTGAGTGGTGGAGTAGAGGATATTACAAAAGGCAAAAGGCTTACAACGCTCTGCGCGTGCAGTATTATAATGCGCTGAGGATACAGTTGGGGCTGCCTCGGTTTTGCAGTGCATCGGGCATGTTCGCGGAGGCGCGAATAGATGACTTTCATGCCATCATACGTAAACGGTGTGTGTCGATGTTGTGGCGATTCAGGGGTAGCCCGAACAGTATTTTAGCTACACTGGCGGACAAGGTTGACGGACCTTTTATTAGACTCTGGGCTGGCAGACATGTGCGTGCACATGTTCATGTAGCCAATTAGTGTATTTTTAAGTTATGTTAATTTGTTTTTTACTAATATAGGATAAGTTCATACTAACACTATATGGATCAATAGGTCTGAAATAAAAAAATGAATTTGAATTTTGAATTTATATTACAAAGATGTTAATAATTATGGTAAAGAACAGTTAATAGTTGTTAGTAGTCTAGTAATGGAACAGTAATGTGGGGTTATATGACATACATAAAATCACGCGTGTACCTAATCTTTGGAAGGTTAGGCACAGGTGTACTTAGTGCACAGCAGGGTATTATATATTAATTTGAATGGGGTTAATTATAAATTAAGAAATAGACTTCAGTATGAAACGAATGGCCGATGGGGCCAAAAAGTACTGAGGTGGCCAAAAAGTTCTGGAGTGGCGACCGCGAACCGGAAGACGTTGCGTTTGAAGGCCTCCCACTAGGTGGACCGATGACCTGATGAAGGTTGCGGGAATCCACTGTATGCGAGTTGCACGTGACCGGTCAATGTGGCGACACTTGGGGGAGGCCCATGTCCAGCAGTGGACTTCTTTTGGCTGAAATGATGACGATGAAACGAGATGTCATGAATGTCAGATTGAAGAATTTGCCACGAATAATGATAACGATGACTTCTTACTCTTCTTCTTCAATTAATTTCAGCTCTCACTGATGACTTAACAGCAAAATGTTTCATCTAAGTTCACGTCAAGGCAAAGCTTACCTTCGGAGGAAACCTCGAGTATTGCCGAAGTTAATACAAACTAACGGAGACATAGTTCGTAGCCCAATCCTCCGGGGAATGCCGTCGACACGAAACAAGAATGTATCTGTTGGCCGAGTTTTTATTTACATTTAGTTTGGTGTTGCCAGTTATAAATAAAGTAAAAGAAACATTATTGACTATTATAGGTACTCTGTCTGCATTGTTATTGATCGTTATTTTTTTAATTAGACAGGTGAAGATTGTAATTAATTTAACTGTAGTGAAAATGGTGTGACGATCTGCTGTTTTGTTTGCGCAGCAGACATGATCAGAGATCGCACAAGATGGAGACGTTTGGAATAAAGAAGAGTCGCCTTAAAACAGTAAAAATCTCAATCTTAAACTTAGTATTTATTACTAAGATCTCATGTAAAATGTATCAAAAATCACACCTGCATTTGAATTTGTGTGTCAATTTAATCTAAATTGTGTCATCCCAGAACGGTTTTTAGTTTAGCGCTAAATCTGTCACGTGCATGTAATTCAGGTTTAAATAACAACAACAGGGATGAAATTCTCACTCTCACCCTTTATTACATAAGATTAAATCTATAACAAGGCAAAATTTGGGTGCACTAGAAGGTATACTCTGGGAAAACTGCTCGCTCCATGTAAAAACTGGTATTTAGCTGTATCCGGTTAAACTGGAAGCGTCGGTTTCCAACACAGCTGTTGAGAAAAAGCTATGCAGATAATGGGCAGATTCGGCAATGGTCTCAATTCAGGTAAGTACCGTGTACTGTGGGAGACTGGTGCATAAGTTAGGCTCGTGGCCTGTGTTTCCAAACACCAGGATCCTTATTTTGGCCTAGGCTGTGTTTCAGAACACCAGTATCACACCCCTTTTCATTTACATTTCATGAATTATGTGCTAATAAAAGAATCCACTCGCAGCAGTAACGATGCAGTTGGTTCCTATTGATTACATCCCTGTCTAGCTAACTAGGTGTGTCGAGTGGCGTGATAGTGTGATAGTGTCTGATAGCATTTAGATATTAATTAGCTTGCTTTGCAGTGTTACATAACGCTTCGATTGCAACTAGCGCTGATTATAGACCTCTTTATACTGGGTGCAAAAACCTCCTTACGAAGCCGAAAGGCACTTACTCTCCTCATCATTGCGATCGTTTTTTGTTTTACACCATACCTGGGAACCTTCTAGTTACGGAGAAATTGGGGGTCAATGTTCCAGCTTTTTGACAAGTTTTTCATATATTTTGTATGGCAATAGCACGCTGTGATGTCACTGTTAAGTCAACTCAATGACTCAACTTTTATTGATTTCAAAGTAACTAAAAATCCAATTCGGCAATTAATTGAAAGTAAATCCGGTTTTCAGACCCAAAATGACGTTTTTTGATGAGATTGGTGCCTCGGAATTATTGTTTTATGGGGGCATATATACCTATCCTTTTATCTCCAAAATATTTATACGGCCTAGATGACTATTGGTTCGAAATGAATGATCGCTCGGATGAGCTTTCCGAGGTCTTTGTGTGGATACGCAAAGACCTCAGAAAGCAATACTTAACTTTGATTGATCAGGCCGTGTTGCTGTTATTGTTAAGCCAAGAACCTGTCAAAGCATTGTAGTAGCATCAAAAACATTCCGTCCTATAATCGGGTGTAGGGCACAAAACATCAAAACAACCTCGGGCCCGTCTAAAAGACGTAATCGCCGATTTAACCCCGTAACACAAATAGTTGCGGCGACCACGACCCGGCTATAAATGTATCGCAATACTGTTGGGCTATTTTTAACTCTGATATTTGACTCATTGCTTCATTGTAAATGATTCCTTTGCTAATGTAGGTATGACTCATAATACCTATAGGTAGTATTGAAAATATCCACCCATTTTCTTGGGTATCAAGACAGTTGCGCGAAAGACATTTGAGCGAAAGACACTTGCGCGAACCCATTTGGGCGAAAAGACAAATGCGCGAATGGACTTTTGCGCGATTGGACATTTGCGCGAAGAGACATTTGCGCGCCAGGACACATGCGCGAATGGACTTTTGCGCGATTGGACTTTTGCGCGAACGGACTTTTGCGCGAAAGGACAATTGCGCGAGTGGAAACTTGCGCGAGTGGACATTTGCGCGACTTCGTAGCCACAGAGGTTTACTCTGTGGAGTAAACATAACATCACGCCTCATAATACTTGAAGGGGTTTTTTTTTTATTCTTTCATCATGGGTGTCATTTTCAAAAAAAACATGGGCGCCATCTTGGATTTTCTTTTTGACCCCATTTTTGTTATCAGCCACCCCAAAAACCATGAAAACGACACCCATGACAGAAAAACAAAAAAAAGCATGGGCGTCATCTTGGATTGTCTTTTTGACCCCATTTTCGTAATCAGCGACCCCATAAACCATGAAAACGACACCCACGACAGAAAAACCAAAAAAAAATCATAGGTGCCATCTTGAATTTTCTTTTTGACCCCATTTTCGTATTCAGCGACCCCAAAATCCATGAAAACGACACCCATGACAGAAAAACCAAAAAAAAACGTGCGCCATCTTGGATTTTGTTTTTGTCCCCATTTTCGTAATCAGCGACCCCAAAAACCACGAAAACGACACCCATGACAGAAAAACCAAAAAAAAACATGGGCGCCATCTTGGTTTTTCTTTTTGACCCCATTTTCGTAATCAGCGACCCCAAAAACTATCAAAACGACACCCATGACAGAAAAAACCATTGAAACACATGGGCGCCATCTTGGATTTTCTTTTTGACCCCATTTTCGTAATCAGCGACCCCAAAAACCATGAAAACAACACCCATGACAGAAAAACCAAATAAAAACATGGGCGCCATCTTGGATTTTCTTTTTGACCTTATTTTCGTAATCAGCGACCCCAAAAACCATGAAAACGACACCCATGACAGAAAAACCAAAAAAAAATCATTGGCGCCATCTTGGATTTTCTTTTTGACCCCATTTTCGTAATCAGCGACCCCAAAAACTATCAAAACGACACCTATGTTAGAAAAACCATTGAAAAACATGGGCGCCATCTTGGATTTTCTTTTTGACCCCATTTTCGTAATCAGCGACCCCAAAAACCATGAAAACGACACCCATGACAGAAAAACAAAAAAAATCATGGGCGCCATCTTGGATTTTCTTTTTGACCCCATTTTCGTAATCAGCGACCCCAAAAACCATGAAAACGACACCCATGACAGAAAACAAAAAAAAAACATGGGCGCCAATCTTGGATTTTCTTGTTGACCCCATTTTTGTTATCAGCGACCCCAAAAACCATGAAAACGACACCCATGACAGAAAACAAAAAAAAAACATGGGCGCCAATCTTGGATTTTCTTGTTGACCCCTTTTTTGTTATCAGCCACCCCAAAAACCATGAAAACAACACCCATGACAGAAAAACTAAAAAAAAATCATGAGCGCCATTCTGGATTTTCTTTTTGACCCCATTTTCGTAATCAGCGACCCCAAAAACCATGAAAATGACACCCATGATGAAAGAATAAAAAAACCCTCTTCAAATATTTTGAGGCGTGATGTTGTTTACTCCACAGAGTAAACCTCTGTGGCCATTAAGTCGCGCAAATGTCCACTCGCGCAAGTTTCCACTCGCGCAATTGTCCTTTCGCGCAAAAGTCCGTTCGCGCAAAAGTCCAATCGCGCAAAAGTCCAGTCGCGCATGTGTCCTGGCGCGCAAATGTCTATTCGCGCAAATGTCCAATCGCGCAAAAGTCCATTCGCGCATTTGTCTTTTCGCGCAAATGGGTTCGCGCAAGTGTCTTTCGCGCAAATGTCTTTCGCGCAAAAGTCCCAGATCCGCGGCGGCCCCGAATTACGAACAGTAAGTCGTGGGTTCGAACCCAGGCAGCCGCATTACTTTGTGTAATTTATTTCATCACCGCTGCTCTCAAAACAGTGAAGGAAGACATAGTGAGGAGACCGGCATGTCCTAGAACTAGAAGACTCGTGCTCAACAATGAACAACAAATAAAATACTCGATCGCTAGTAAAAAGGTTTACTACGAAATAAGAATGAACCTAAGATTTCTCCGAACCCCGAAAAGGAATAATGCTCAAACCTGACCAATAAATACACAACACTAAAAATAAACTCAAACCCCAAACAGTAAATAAAACGACAATGGTCTTTAGTAAAAACTAATTCAGGGACAAAAATATCTAACCAATACACACAATGAAACTAACTTCAGTAGATCGACTCCATACAACACGCAAAAACTCGACGCACGTACACATAGACGCGTGCGAACGACGATCTCAAACAAATGCCGATCGCGAGCACGCCTGCACTCGCTTTACATGACACGCGTGTCCATGCGTGCGTGCGTTTTCGATCGTTATTATAGTCCCGACCTTCTGTATTTATTTTACCTCGTGCACTCTACCCATAAAAAGAAATGGCGGCTTCAACCCCGACACGCAAATAGAAATGACCTACGAACGAATCGAATGTTTTTACAACTACATTTGAGTATATTTTTTCGGTCAATTTCTTGTGAGGTTTATCGTGGTACAAGTAGTGGGTAATGTAGCGAAACATTAAAATTGATGCTGGAGATGTCTGCTCTCTTTGAGACAACTTTATTTTTCTTTTTGCTAAGTCAGCAAAAACGTTAATGTATTCGAATCTTTGTGTATTCTCATTATCTTCTTAGTTTCGTTTTAGATAATGTTAAAGGTAAAAATTCACATTCACTTCACAGCAAAAAGATTGTGCTCAGTAAAATCGTAGCCATTCCTTGAAATAATGGTGATCAATACTCTTGTTCTTTTTTTGTATTAGAAGAAGCCTTTTTCTAGCTGGCGTCTTTTTAAATGACTTTTGGCAGCGAAATAGCTACTAATCAATACCTTGTAACAAAGCAAACATTAAAAGTCATGATTTTCATTTCATTGGCACAGCATGAAATAACACATAAATAAATAACAGAATCGTAAAATGGTATCACACAAACTAGAATTGAACAGAATGACGACGCAAACCGTATAAATTCTGCCAAATGTATTCAAAAACAACAAAACAAACGTCCACAAATTTCTCATATTATTTTGAACTAGTTTTTATAAGTGGCTTTGCCTACGTCGACAATAATCTGATGTGAACGTGTTACCGGGATGACAAGTATCAATTTCGTCATGACACAGCTCAAGATCTAGCTATTTGCAAAACTTCATAATTATCGGTTCAAAGGGCAACAGACAGACAGAAATAACTTTTGCATTTACATTAAAGTAGTATGAAAAGCATCGACGCGTGATGACGTCATCAAGTCTGACCTACATACTGCTACATCGCCGGTGCTGCGCAGGAGTCTCGCTTGATTCGCTCTTCAGAATACACTTCCCACGGACAGCTTTCACTGGGTGACCGAACAATGGTTATGGGGAGCTACAACTACCTACATTGTTATCAGGTGATTTTACTTGACTGTCCAAAACATTATACTGACAAAATAATCTTAAGCCATCATCATTCTACTGCCTTCCACCGAACTTATTTGTGGTGAGCGCAGCATTGTCTTCTTCTTCTATACATCTCTATTACTCGTCGTCTCATCAGTCACCTAAGAAAAAAATGTAAGTACTTTAAGAATATTCCTTTAAGAATATAAGACTATTCCGACACGAGACCAAAACTAGGACCTTGTGCATTATAGTCGCATTTATGAGCTATACACTATAGAGGCAGCATGAATCTAAACCCACAGTACAGTATAAAAACCTGGGATTATTATCAATCAAATTTTCAAACGTGTTAATCATAGTAATTTTCCCATTGTGATTCCCATGGAGATCGATGGGAATGAAGATCATCGTATTGTTTCATTTCTATAAATCTCATAACTACGAGTATCTACTTGGAATAGAAACTTGCAAGACTGTTTAAAAGAAGCTTTATCATTATCTGCTTTGCCGTTTCTCAACTATATTCGGCTCAACTAGTCTAACCGGATACGGGTTGAATACCAGTATTCTACATGGAGCAACTCCTCTCTATCTGACGTCCATAACCCAATTCCTGGTCGCTTTTCTGGTGGTCACCACTGTTGATTCTGGCTTTCAGAAGTTACAGAGGTTTAGGAATAATGTGGCGGGCTACACTTTAAGGGCACCCCTTGTGCTGCGCTTGCGCTTAGAGCTTCGCTGTGGGAGGTCAGCAAAGGGACAAGCTGGATCGGAATAAGAATGTACATGTAAATAAATTGCGATTTTCAAATCAAAATATGTCAAGCAGTGCCACGAGAAACGCGTAAAAAATCAAATCGACCAATGACATCGCCCCAAAAAATGTAATCAACATTTTAAGCTCATGACACAGTCGTGTCTTCGAAATAGATCGAACGAGCGCTGTCGCTTCATTCATACCGCTAAATATATTCCTACCAGTGATATCACTGTGGGAAATCTTTCTAGGTCGACCAATATTGAAGGCTTGTGTTGCTAATGTTGATGTAATTGATAGCTCACGGCTGTGGGAGTCGCGGGAGAAATCATTGTTTGGGGAATTTTGTATTGTTGTGTTTCGGACTTTCAATTATGTGTTAAACAATAATACGGATTGTTTTTGGATCCATTATGTTCAAATTCAATATAAGTATAGGAAGACCAAAGAAATGATGAAAGGACTGTGTGAAGTATGATATGGCTAGAAAGAGGTGTCTGATGAGATGACGAGTTATAGCCTCTCAAACGCTCCGAACGCTAGACTGGGCGGAAAAAGAACGCTGCTAACGCTACAAGGTCAAGGGTTATTTCGTGTAATTTGACCCTTGTATATAAAAACACTTGACGATCGCAAACTACAAGACTTAGACCAAAATAAAATTTACAGTGAATAGCTGAATAGTTAAGGAATCTATTTAACCAAAAACCAAGAAATATAATATTAATTTAATACTCTAAAATAAATGTTGAGTTTGAAAAACAGTCACGTAACGGCTACTTCGCGATTAAAAATATTTTTTTTACGAAAAACTATTAATTCCTTATCAATAAAAAAAATCTAATTAGAAACTAGATTATATTCCCTTTCCAATAAGACCAAAATCTTATTAGATTCTAAATGGAATGTAGATCCTATTAGAATCCAAAGTTACTGGGGAACCTATATCACCAGTAGCAGTTGGGCCGCTGGTACTTTTTAACACACATGTTTACGTAACTTTTTAACTCTACGAGTCCTCTTTTTGTTGTTTCTAAAATTCTAAAATGTACTCACCATACTCAATTATTGATATTTCTCGGATAATATACACGTTTTAATCACATAAAATTATATATTCAATGTTTACATACAGCACGTTAGGTATACATACCTATCACTTTTTCACAGGACAATTACTGCAACTTTGAGATTCCGAAACTAAATTGCTTAACCACTATATTGTAGCACGGTTCTTCACCTTCATTTTGATGTATAATACTATACTAAAATACGACTATTTCGATAAGAAAACAATTTAAATACGAAACGGCGCCGGCGCAACACGGAAAAAAATGGCCGGATTTGTTTACACTAAAGTTTTTTATTTCATTTTGACGTTTGTCGATGCATTTGGGCACAGATAATTATTATAGAGTTGGGAAATATTGTTGAGAATGTAGTGGAGACCATAAATGCATGGCCATAGTAAGTACAGTCGAGTTTTAATGCATTTTTTGAAGGCGGGTATTTGAAAATGCGAGTGGTTAAAGGCTTTAACCAGCAGCGTGCAACTGGAAAATGAAGGTGGTTAAAGCCTTTAACTAGCAGCGTCTCAAAGGATAAAGGAGTATGGAAGAAGAAGATATGGTGCACCGACCACAAATGAATTGATACTCCTCTAGAGGCAAGAGAATGTTTGTTGAATTCAATTTGTTTTTTGTAAACGTTACTTAATTTTCTAACGATTTTGGTTAAGTCGCCTAGAGAAGAAATCGTGGGTAATCAATGGATCACATTTCCTTATAGATTATCATCACTATACCTACAGGCAATTTTAATTACAGTAATGTACTACAAGTTTACTTGAAGTTAATTAAATTAAACTAAATTATAATTCAATATAACACACCTGAGCTTCTGTAATGTTATTTTCCGGTGTTTAGTCACCTGCGCTTTGGCGCGAAACTAATTATTATAGAACCGTGGAATTAGTATTAACATGATAGTGATAGAGCGATGGTACTATGTGATAAGCAGAATTGGGTGATGTTTTAGTAGGAACGACTAAAAGAAAATCATAATCTGCTTATTATCGGCTTCCAATCTAACTGGTTGTATCTCAATACCAGTATTTAACATGGAACGACTGCCTTTCTGATCTGCACAACTCGCTTACCTCTTAGTAGGACTGCTTTAGTCAGATTCTCATGGCTTTCGATAGGTAATGTGAACTGAGGGTCTAGACCAGTGACAATCATTTTAAACCGTCTTGTATTAGTACAAAGAGTTTTAAAAGAATTGACTTGAGCTTTTTCGGTAGCTTGTGTCAGTACAATACTTTTTTTTTACTTTTTAGGGTTCCGTAGTCAACTAGGAACCCTTTTAGTTTCGCCATGTCTGTCTGTCCGTCCGTCCTCGCTTAATCTCTGTAACCGTTGGCACTAGAAAGCTGAAATTTGGTACCAATATGTGTATCAATCACACCGACCAAGTGGTAAAATAAAAATTGAAAAAAAATGTTTTATTAGGGTAGCCCCCCTATATGTAAAGTGGGAAGTGATTTTTTTTTTTAATTCAACCCTAACGTGTGATGTATTGTTGGAAAGGTATTTAAAAATGAATAGGGGTTTACTACAATCATTTTTTGATAATGTCAATAATTTCGGAAATAATCGCTCCAAAAGTAAAAAACAATGTGTGTGTGTCCCCCCCCCCCTCTAACTTTTGAACCCTAAGTTTAGAAAATATGAAAAAAATCTGAAAAGTAGAACTTTATAAGAACTTTCTAGGAAATCAATTTTGAACTTGGATGGAAACAACAGTTTTGTACAAAAAGGACAAAAAGTTTTACAAAATAATTTCTGGACTAAGTTTGTAGTATAATCGTATATGCAAGCATTTACATATTTTATTATCCTGAACGTATTTTTTTTCAAACAAAAAAAGAATTATTAAAATTGGATTAAAATCGGATTGGATTGTACACTAATTATTGTGACGCATTATAAAACATGAGAACGGGTATTTATCGCGAATTTACCTTTAATTTAAGCCCGACGTTTCGACCGGATTGCACCAGCCGTGGTTGCGGGGAGACTCCCCGCGACCACGGCAAAGGTAAAGGTAAATTCGCGATAAATACCCGTTCTCATGTTTTATAATGTGTTCTGATCGTGAAAGTTTAAAAAAGACTTATTGTGACGGACGGGAAACTACGGAACCCTACACTGAGCGTGGCCCGACACCCTCTTGGCCGGTTTTTGTACTCGTTGTCGCTGATAGAATGTATCTTCTTGGAGTTCTCTCTCTTATTGGTATCCTTTAACAAGGTCAAGTCCTACTATAACAATCAGATCGCGTGCGAACGTGGACCAACCAACAAATTGTTGTACATTTAAAGATCGCAGCACGTGGCAGTCTGTGGTTCCTGCATTTCCGTGGGAATAGCGTGAGGGTACGTATGTTTGTGTGCCTTGCCTCACGGAAGTAAGCTTTCAACAAGATTATTTTATTATCAAAAACAAAAGACGGAAAACAGAAGAAAACGACTTGAATCGGCTTAGAAACAAAATTTCGAAAACAATTGACGTCAGCTAAAACTGCAACTGGAGCGTAGAAAATCACGGTCCCTCTTATAATCGCCTATGTCCCAGCAGTGGGAACATTTACAGGTTGATATGCTTGAGCTATGTTTTCCCTTCTTCAATACATTGGCAAACCAATGCTGAGAATGCTCTTCCATATCTCTCTCACTTTTGCCGGTTTTGTGTCATAGCTATCCAGTTTCTTAAACTATGTTTATTTAGAGACAATTGCCCAGACGACAGTCAAAAAATAGATATTAACTTCACTTTATGAAAAAAAGTGAGGATAAAGTCCACTACTGAAAAACTATTGAAGAAAACATCGTAAGTGTACGACGACGAGTGTAGTGTGTGTGTTTTTTTGTGTTAGTTGATAGTTTGGCAAACTAGTCAGACAGTAAATAAATGAAAGAAGCAATTTGAGATTTTACATTGGCATTACAATCTGTTGAAGTCATCGGTGTAAACTGTGCAGGAAATACTACAACGTATGGTTTCTTTATGACTTAGGTTTGTCAGTTGTCATCTTCCTAAATATGGCTTCGGTAATAACAAATGAAGTAGCAACTAAATATAAAGACAACACACTGAAGTCATGAATATAGATATTGAAATGAATAAGGGAATTCTACAGAGTTTTGGCTCAGTTACAGAAGGTTTTCGACAAATTGTAAAAATCTAATAGGGACGAAGAAAGCCAGAAATAGCAAGAAAAGGAGACAGCGGGTTTTTTTTTTCCAGCAGTGCAACGGGTTACAAAATAACGCACAGAAAAATACAACTTGACCAGAAAGCAATTTTCATTGAACATCCTGTAGCCGAACTAGACAATAGCCTGTATTGGCACTGATAGCCGAGTTCGACTGTAAATAATAAATTCTTTTGTGAAGTGAAAATAAAGCCCGTTGCACTGTAAAGATATTAAAACAAACATGTGCCGCATGTTTTTTTTTTATGATGATAATCATAAAAAAAAAACATGCGGGGCACTCTTTGGGGTCTGGCCAATTGAAGTGAAGCCTCAGGTGACGGTCACGCGAGTTCTATCATTTTCGTTCACCAAAAAGGTGCTTAACGCACTTCATAAAAAAACTCTCATCCAAACCAAAAACTATCATGCACAGAAGGAAAGAATTGCTTAATCGTTTGCGATAAGTATTATGTCTACTAAGACTATGATGGTTTTCGCGTAGACTTTTTTGGACGAAAAAAAACCAAAATAACGTCGTTTCGCTTATACAAAATCACACTTGGTCAAACCATTATTAAAAGGTTACGACAAATATGAGTGATGTCCTCACGACACACAAGATCGCTAGCTGTCTATTCCGACACATGCACTCATGAGGCATACCTCTGTCGAGTGCCAAGCGCGCAACATGTCTGACACGTGATTATATACAGTCTAGTGACACTATCAGTTACTAGAACTAGATTATGATTGGCCATTTAAAATGACTGATGTACCGTGAAGCTCATAACAGAGATATGGAGAGAAGAAACCCTCTCGCAATCTGTCTTTTCCGAGGATTGACATCTTTAGAACAGCTTGTTATTCGTGTTAGGTTTATAGTGGCTAGATACCCAACTACCTTTTTCGGATTTGGATGGGCATCATCAAATGAACCCTTCAGTGTCAGAATTTTACTGAATAAAACCCATCCATGTTCCTTCTTAGCCTTCTGGTTCAAAGGCCGCGATATCTCTTTCGAAAAGTCCCGCAGTCCCGCCGAGCAGAACAAAAAATAATTCAGGTACTTAAAAAATAATTTAAAGAAAAACAAAAAACCCGACTGCGTAAAAACTAATTTTAAAAATACGTGAAAAAAATAACTTAAATAAAAACTAAAAAGAAAGAAACAAGCCCAGTAGTTTAGAATTCTGTAACAAATCATAAATTCTAATGCAGAACAGAACGACTCACAGTCGGGGGCCCCTTGGGAAGATTTGATTGGTAAAATTTGAATGGGCCCCGACTGTGAGTCGTTCTGTTCTGCATTAGAATTTATGATTTGTTACAGAATTCTAAACTACTGGGCTTGTTTCTTTCTTTTTAGTTTTTATTTAAGTTATTTTTTTCACGTATTTTTAAAATTAGTTTTTACGCAGTCGGGTTTTTTGTTTTTCTTTAAATTATTTTATTTTATTTTATACTTTTTAGTTACGAATAAAAACTTAAATCAATAAGTAAGAAAATTAGCGAAATGATTGTTTTGTTAAATAACTTTAAATCGTTATATATCCTAAACTGTTATTTAAAATGAAAAATGATAAAAGGAACCTAAAGATGATTTTAAAATACCTATTCAACGACACCCCACTTGACATAGTTCATCGACTTTTTTTTTTTTCATTTTGACAATATGGCGTCTGGTTGTCGCTGTGGTGAATTTTGATTACTGTCATGTCTTTAGTGACACTCGCAAGGTTAAGACGAATCGATTGACGTAAGAATTATCAAAATCGGCCTACGCATTTGGTCTCTAGAACGCCACATAGAAACAAAAATACATACATACATACATACATAGACTGATAAACACATTACCCTCCTTTGCGTCGCGCAGTCGGGTAAAAAGACCTCGAGCCACAACTATGCAAGCTTGAGGTCAAACCCGGTATCGCCGTATTAAAGTTATCCACGCGATAGACAAATATCCAAAACTGAAAGCAACCAAACACAACATTCGTCTGGTCGAGGATCCTTCCTTTTCATTGGAGATTGAAGAACTTTCGATTCTGCCTCAAATACCTTTAGGGTTTCTACTAACGGTCACCACTCATGCGCAAGCTTTTTTTCATAGTAATGTACGTTCATGTCAGGGAAAGTTTGGAGAAACTGTACGTATAAGGATTGGAGTTAACGTAATAGGATTATTTATTTTAGTAAACCATGCATAATTCAAACATTAATTAACCCTTAATCAACTAAACCTAATTAGTATTACTAAATTAAATAAACAAACAAACACTTTCTAAATAACCACGTAATAATAATCCCCGTTCAAGTGTTTCGATAAAATTAATTTCATCCAATTTACAAATCCTAATTAATATCGTTTTGGGTTACATTAATTTGAGCGCAATGTTATTATCTGTTAACGTCCATTAGCTGATTATTGGGGTCACGGTACATACTGACGATTATTGGGTGGCAGACAAACCAAAATACCCATCAGTGGTCAGGTCACAGTACAGAGGTACCGCATATCACTACGGATCTGCTATTAAAGCTGAAATATTGCTTTTGCCTGTACTACACTGGAGGACCTAAACAAGTGACAATTGATTTCGAAGAGTTTCGTATTCCTATCGCCCAAGACAAACAGAAAAGACGTAAGACGCGGCGACGGGGCGCAGACATAATGTGTCTTCCGCGTCTTTTTCATTCAAAATGTATAGAAGCGTCGCGTCACAAAGCACACAGAAAAGGCAGGGCGCGGACGGGCGCCAAAACGACGTTTGCCCGTCTGCGCCCTGTTGTGTAGCACATAGAAAAGACGACTTAGGACGAGGCACGGGCGCCGCCGTGAGCGAGCGGACGAGGGACGGGCGAGAACGGGGGCGCGGGCGGGGTGGGGCGCGGAAACGAGCGGCGCGCGCGTCCCTTGTTTTTTCTCGTGGCAACTGGCGTCACGCCCGGGCCTCGTCCGTGCCTCGTCTTTTCTATGTGCGTTAAAAAGTTGCGACGGCGCCCCGTCTGCGCCTTGTCCGCGCCCCGTCTTCGTCTTACGTCTTTTCTGTGTGTCCAACGCCTATAAAGACTTTGAACTTCATAGCATAACGCCTGTAATCCCTGAAGGGATAGGCACCCATTGGTATTATACCCATTGGAACAATCGAATTTGGCCGGTTATGTTTAAGGCCCATGTAATAGGGAGCGACCCTATTGCCATCAACCGGGCACTAATCCGGACTCCGAGGCTGCTACTGACAAATTCTTGATAGAAAAACTCAATAACCGACCCGGGAATCGAACGAAGAACTGGACACTTGACCAGAATTAATATTTTTTTGTAAAAAAATTATTTATCGTGGACACAAGTTATTCTATGTAGGTATAAGTTACTCTATGTACATCTGTTGTGAAACAAAACTAACACAGCTATTCTGAAGTTTTGTTTTCAACGATTCCGTTTATGTTTAGTCTGTCTAAGTTTAAACAAATACTAGAACATTGTAGCAGTAGTACTAGTTCCTACGACGAATATAGTAAAGTAACTGAGGCACGGTTTATTTACATTCCTAAAGGTATTGACCTTAACTTTCAGGAATTTCAATTTTCCATTTAGTTTTCTTTGTGACAACGATAAATATTTACCTATTTAAAATATTTGATATTTTAGTCGCCTTAGTATTTTTTTTTTCTTAGCCTCCTCTGTCCCACTTCTGGGCAAAGGCGTCTCTCCACTCTTTCCGTTTCCATTTGACGTCTTAAATTAACAGAAAAAAATACACAGATAGATTTACACGGTATAACTTTGGCATTCAAACCCTGAATTCAGTAGGTACCTATAACAAAAACAGAAAACTCTTGGTGTTAGGACACCATGTAGATTATGACCCAACCCATTCTACAAAGACGAGGCCCATGGCCCAGCAGTGAGACTGGGAACGTTATAAGCTGATTAAGCTATGCTATACGTATCTTCCCTTCTAAAAATGTTAAGACTGGCACACACTATCTCAAAGTCCTATCCTGAATAAAACAAATTTTTCTAAAGCAAGTTGTTCACTGCACTCCCCATAAAGGCGCACTAACCCGGTATTTGGGTCAAGCGTAGCTAAATGTGAGTAGTGCCGGGTTCGCGCGGGTTTAGCTCGAATGTAGGTGAAATTATTCATATTTATAGTAGGAATATGTGCGACTTTCGTATGAGATTCTTTGGATAACAGTGGCTTTCTTGTTATTGTTTTGTTAAAGTAATCATTTTCAGTTCATCTTTAACAATATACTCTTTTAACTTTTCTTCTGCTGGTGTATGGCCATAGGACATTTCAGCAAGAAAACCATGGTCTGTATATAATAACTAGCGTTTGCTCATGAAAGCTCACGGAGCTAGTGGCTAAATAAGAACAGCCGTACGGGTCGACCCTGTCTGGAGACCTTACACTCAAGGCACCCACAAGATAGTCCGGTTAGCAGACGACAACCTCTCTAGGTTGAACTGCGAGACGCAAATCGAAAAAAAATCCCGTACGTGTCGATGGGTTTATGACCCATAACATACCGAGTTTCTTCCGTGCCTCGGAAAGCACGCTAAGCCACTGGTCCCAGCTGTCATTTGTAGATCTTCGACAGTCTATTCTATCTATCATGGGGTTTAGGTTTCCGAACTTAGTTCTTGAGGTGGACCATTGTGCGTGAGCCATGGTGGCCGGTTACTCCAACCAGCCTACCTCCCTTCCGAAGCAGATCTAACTTCCCGGTCTCCTCAGGACATCCGCAAGTGATCTTGGCGTTCCCAGGATCTCCTCGCGAATTTTGGTAACGCTTGTGCACTCAAGGAGCACCTGTACCACTACTGATTCCTAGGGTGTGGAAGTGTTTATTCAGTGAGCAGTGTCCAGTGATGGTCGCCGCCACCAGACGCAGGCTATCTCTATCCAGGCGCAGAAGGCGCCTGGTCAGCTTTGTATCCAGGGATGGCATAGCCTTCTTGGATTGCCTACAACCTGGTGTCGAGGTCCACCATTTCTCCGCTTGTATTGGGGTGTGATCCTTTGACCAGTTTCCTAGCTGCTTGAAGGGAATGGACACAATGGGTTCGGGTCCGTAGGGTTTTGTGCTAGATCCTCTTCTGGCAAGTTCGTCAACCGCATCGTTGCCGAGTGATCCACTGTGACCTCTAATCCATTGCAGCGTTACCGTGTTGTGATTTAGCACCGTGATTCGTTCTAGGGTCTTGTGGCACTCTAGTGTTAGTCTCGACGTGATCTGGTTACTCTATAGGGATTGAAGGACTGAGACACTGTCGGAGAGTATTCGAATGTTGGTATCCTTATGGCCTGGCGCATAAGTTTGCATAGTGTGTTTTCATGTGTGCCGTTTATTATTATAGTCAGGTCGTCAGCATAGCCCACCGTGTTGTAGCCTCTGCTATTGAGGCGGTTGATGATCTACTACGAGGTTCCACAGTAGTGGCGAGAGGACTCCACCTTGGGGTCAGCCCTTCGCCACTATGGCTCTAGTGGCGTCATTTACCGTAACTTGTGCTGCTCTCAGTCGAAGCATTTGTGATCCAGCCTCACAGGGTCGACTCCACACCGTGTTTCTCGAGGGCTGCGTTGATGCTAAGAAAGATGTCAATGAAGATGGCTAGTGACGAGCATTCGTGATCCACTGCACATTCGATCTTGGAGATCACAATATGTAGCGCAGATTCTGTTGATTTTTCTGTGGAGTACGCGTGTTGTTGCTTGTGAAGTGGTCTCTCCCTAAGAGGTCCGTCCCGAATGTGTCGATCGCAGAGTCTCTCGAGGGTTTTCAGTAAGAAAGATGTTAGGCTTATTGGCCTGTACGCCTTGGGTTGTGTGTAATCTGATTTGCCTGGTTTAGGGATGAAAATGACTTTCACCTCTCGCCATGCAAGTGGTATATATTGTAGAAGGGCGGGGAAAATTTCGTCTAAGCCTACGTAAATAAATAAAACAAATAAATAAATATCGCTGGACATTAACACACAGCGCCATCTAGTGCCACACTAAGCAAGGCTTGTGTGGCAAATTGCAAAGAAAAAAATATAAACTATCCATTCGCATATCGCTAAGTATAGCATTCATGGAAAAAAATACACATCTAGTTTTGGACATTTAAAATTGAAAAATGGAAAACAGACAAGTTGCAGTTCGTCAAAATCAACATTAAGCGTTTACCAACATGAACAAATCCCATATATCTGAATATTTTTAGGAATTTCAGGAAAAAGTTACTGTTTGTTTCAGCAACAGTTTGTATATTGTGAGCTTTGTAGCGTTTATTAGCGTTTGTTTGCTAAGACTTGTAGTTACCTCACCATGTTTACATTCGCCGTTTTGAGAGTGCAGGTGATGAAGAAATAAACAATAGGAAGATGTAAATTTTAACCCAGGACCACTACTACTGTTTTTCTACAGCACGCTTATAATTTCCGATGGGATATGTAGAGTAATATCTTATAATTACTTAAAGACAATGAAACATCTTTGACGAATAGCACACAGAACACAGTCCAAACTAAACGCGAACATGATTTGATTCCCCGCTCGAATGGCAGGGTCGCCATATAAGGACGGGATTTAAAGACAATGAAACATCTCGAATGCTGGTTAGACACTGGATATATTTGATCCATATAATGATAATATAAACTACTTACATACTACACCACAACCTACCTACAGCCATATTTCGCAAGTTATGTTTAAGTCCCAGCCTATTGCTATCAAACGGGCGCAAATCCAGACTCTTTCTGAGATATTCTTGATGGAAAACCCAATAAAACTTTACCTGACCCAGGAATCGAACCCAGTATCTCACACTTGCAACCACACGACCAACAAGACACTGTTCTACAAAAAATAAGTCAATCAAACCAAGTTCATTTCCCATTGAACTAGCCACTTTTAAAAACTGATCGTCAAAGAATTTCTAGATTACATTCCAACACATTACAATAACGTTTAATTCCGTTCCAGATCAAATCAGGTCAGATTCCTGATTCCGTGTAGCAACCGCAAATTATATCTAATGCTATATTTCTGTCGCCCCCATTTCGTTTAGCGTCGAGATGCGTACAGGAAATACATTTGTGTTAATGTTCAGTTTCAGAAATGGACTGACCTGTGGCTGTTGGGTTAAAGATGTTATTAGTCTTGTTTAGGAGATTAATGTCAATGACTTATATGTTGACAGGAAACATTCAGATGGCGCCACGTAACATGACAAGATGCTTGTATTTTCCTGAAAAATTGGACAAAGAAAAAAACGATTTACGATTAGAATTCATCTTGGTGTCGCTTAGACTACGAACTCACTGACAAGACAAGACGTGGCTTGTTTAATACCTAGCAAGTACTAAGCAAGCCAACTGTCAGTGCGTTCATAGCCTTAGTGTAAACGGGTATAAGTCTCATGTAATAGGGACGAGCTTATTGCCGTTAAACGGGTCCATATCTATACTCCTGACTGTTTCAGAGCATTTCCTTATAACGCTATGACACTATGTCATCTTCCACCATAATTATCTATTGCTCGTCATCTCAGCTGTCACCTCCTTTCTCTTTACGCTAAGTCTCATCTGAAAATCGGACTCAAAACCGCAACACACAGTACGTAGCCGAAACCCCGATTTAAAAAAAAAAACAAAAACCTTTTATATGTTCATTATTACTAAACCCTCAACCAACCGCATCCAATCACTCATCCACCACACCAATTAAAACCCTAAACACCTACACAGAAAAACATCAACACTATTCAACATCCCATCTTTTCACGCACAAATCAAACTGAAACAAAATGGCGGCCACACATCACGCAACATCGGCTAAAGTGCATTCAATAAATAATAGAAACAACAACAAAGAGAGTGAGCCATAGACAATAGCCGCCGAAAGTGTCTAGAGACGGCAGTACTCACTATTAGGCCTCTTTGCTTCTATGTCGTGACGATTAATTTGTCGTCGGACGACTGTCGTCTCTAGCTGTTCCCACGACTATTTGTCATTAACATTTTTAAGTGTCATTTTTTATTTCACGTTTAATTTTTCAGTCACTTTGTCGTTTTTTTGTCGTGACAAATTTTTATTATTTAACAACTGTCGTGCTAGCCGATCCCACTGTCACGAAAATCTGTTGACACCGCAAAAAAGTTGTAGACGACGGTTGACGGTGTCGTGTCTATTTGTGAACTTAAATTGTGTGTATGTGTGTACAATAATAAATTAGTGTCTTAGTAGTTAATGGTAACACGTTTGGTTGGTATGAAAAGTGTTGACAGTGCCGCTTCTAGCCGCATCCAAGGCGTTTCCTTGTTCTGTGGTGCGTGGGGCTATTTTTACACACTTTCCTTTTGAACCATTCATCGATAACTGTCGAGAACTAATGAGATTACGGAAATAGGCCGCTTTAAATACCAACAATCGTTTCAAACGAAAATGTTTCGTTAATTAGTGGTAGTTATACCCAATTACGAATGTCTAATCTAAGACCATAGTAAAATAAAATAGCCCCCTGTACCATTTACTTGAACTCTATTTCATAGGACTCATTCCCTTGAGCTGCCATATTTCCATCAACAACAGCGGGACCGCCAGACTTCGGGTTCTAACTCTAAGTCCCTCGTTGCAAATCCAACAACACATTTCCTTAACTAGCTAGGATTTAGACGCAGAGGTTCGTGCTGAATAGTACTTACGACCACAAAAAGCAAGGATACTATTTCTTTAAATACTATTGAAAACGTAGTTTTCATATAACTATCTTAGCACACCATGACCAGATAACTTCAACATCCAAAACTATTTAGACTCAAAATTGTATAAACTCCAATATGTAAGAACATAAAAATAAAAGACTCCAACAAAACGGTTCAAACGATTCAAACAAATTGTTGGTCGTTGAAATTGTATTAAAGTATTGTTGGCTATTTGAAATCTACATTAAGCTAGTTTGTTAGTGTTTCTATCAAGGGGTATCTTGTTAATCAGTAACTGGGGTGTGCAGATTAGTCGGTTCAGCTTCATTTGGATGAACTGGAAGCCGACTCTAACACAGCTGGGAAAAAGCTAAGCCGGTGATGATGATGCCTGTCTCATACAAAATAGGCTGACATTTTATCGTAAACAGAATGAAAGTGCATTGATCAATAATCATGGTTATCAAAGAAAACCTGCTCAGGTGGAGATTCTTAGATGACTCTGCCCTTTTTTTTCGGATGAGAAATCATAAAATGATTCCTCCCACTCTGGGCGGAGCGGGAGGTAATGTCAGACTTTTACTGACTAAAACCCATCCATGTTCCTTCTTGGCCCTTTGTATACCAGGGCAGCGGTATCTCTTTCGAACAGTCCCGCAGCCCCGGCAGGCATCGGCTCTTGCGGACTCCTTCCATATGCTGACATGGAGTGTAAATGTTGTGTACCAACGATGGGACACTTGATAACAGGCCGTGCCTGTCATGTTGCTTGCACATCACAGGAGCTGATGGACGCTTCTGAAAATGCTAAAATCATCGTCAAATGAGCTGACTTAATTGGGATTGTCACAAATGCTTGTGTCACTACATATCGATAGCTTCTGAATGGAACACGTCAGCTTCAGGTCAACGGCAATTATGAACACAGCACGGATCAGCATCACTTCAACCGGAGCCTTTTCTGTGAAATTATCCATCTTGCAACATACTGCAACAAACGTTTAATAGGTACCGATACGGCATTGCAACGGGTCCCGGATGACCCTACAGGTGTGCTTTGAGTATTAGTAGTGCATACTTAGCACTTGTCACTCCGTGAAACATGCCGACAGCGCTCAGTATGAGGGAAAGTGGATAGAAGCTGATCCGATTAGCGGCAAGCGTACAAGCTTAGCTACTAATTACAAGTACTAAGCTCATGTAAACTACACATTAGCCCAGAGCGTCACTAAACAAGCGGTGATCGCTTGTCGCTGTTGCTTCTACGCTGTTACATTTCCATAAAGATTGTGACTTATAAAACCATCGTTATCGCTTAGACATACAGCTATAATCACTTCGTCGATTTTCTGTGAAGTAATCTTTACTAAGCCATAAGTTTAACGGTGTTCAGCTTGTAAGCTACTGAAACAACCACATCGTACCAGAAAGTAATAATTACTAGCCATGTCGATAAAAAAATCCTCAAAATAAATCCCAACGTTAGAATCCTTGTCCCTTTAAGCCACAAGATCATCAAAGGTCTATTAATAACCCTAAAACTTTGACAGTCGGCTCGTCTGTCAATAGAGTTCGGTTAAAAACAAACACAGAATAAAACTCAATGTTTCTCTTGAGCCCAAACATGGCGGCGGCGGTGGCTGCATCAAATTTAATATTTTAAAACAAACACCACAATGTCTGAATCTAATTTAACTTTTAAAATAACAAACAAGATAACATCGGGATCAAATCGAAAAGCAAATCCTTTCATGTCGGACAGAGAGTAAATAATGTCAGAGAGGACGAAATTGTTATATTTTCAGATGTCCACTGTCGCCAAAAATTATTGGAGCTTTTAATTTTTAATATTTATGATTGTTGTATTAACAGACTAACAGTCAAATGTTACCATCAATCAAGTGATGGAATAAAATCACCAACTATATTTTGTGTCTTATATTTACCACTATCAACCCAGTCAATGTTGGGAGTCGGCTCCCAACATTGACTGGGGTCTCAATGAAGCTGAATACCAGTTTTTTTATATGAAAAGCCTTCGTATCTATCCTTCACAACCCAGTTCCTGTGAGACTGGTTTCAGGATTTTGGGATTCACGATCTTAGGTTACGTGCGGTTACAGATAGTCACCTGCAACGACTGTCAAAGATCTAAAATAACAGCCGGGAAAAACGGCTCAACGTGTTTTCCGAGGCAATATGTAATGGATGGTCCATCACCCATCCATGATAAGACCTCGGAAAGCATAGCATAACCCTAAATAGAGCTATCCAGTTTTTATTATTTAGAAATGAGCTCTCGGCTGTCCTATCTCTCTGATCTCCGCGATCTTCGATATAAAAAGTACAGCTATATACACAATTATACAAAAAAGGGAAGTCTTACCCCGGGGTAAGGCGGCGAGTTTGCGAGGGACAGGCGATGGACTAATATTAATGGTGCGCGCTGTGACACCGCCCTGAATAATTATACTTTGTTACTTTCACGACTAATATTGTTATGATCTCGGCTATTTTACAGGTTTTTTTGTAAGGTTATAAGGACTTTTTTTTTGTAATGAACTGAACCTATAATTTGATGTCTGACCATTTTATAAAGTGACCACTCTTACTGACGCAGAATGGACTTGATCCGATCAGAAAAAGCTTTATGTCCATGAATTATTCAAAATTGCGTCATTCGCCTCGTGTTGGTCGGACGACGCGACTCGCCAAAAAGTCTAAATAAATAGGCCGATTTCGTGTCGATCAGAATGGTCATTACCTAAAACACAAATAGCAAATGATCAAGGCCCCTAGCAGAAACTACATGCTAAACAAGTATTGTTTACTATCTATTGAAATTGAAGCACAGCAGCTGCTCTCACAACAGGAGGTCGTAGCTAAGTAATAACCGATGAATGGGTAGATCTTGCCAAGGTCGGTCCGTAGATGGGTGTCCTGAAAGTCTGACAACCAATCCTACCAAGCGGTTGTCGCATTACCCTATACCTACTAACTGCGTTGCAGACGTAAGTTTGGCAGTCGCTACATGTACTCGTAAAATCTGCCTAGCCTTTTCCCAACTGTCTTGGGGTCGACTGAATGCCTGTAATTCTGTCGACCAAAGCCAAGTCATAGGTCTCAAGTTCGAACCCAACAAAACACGCACTTCTGAATATTTTTATCGGATTCATGCGCGTTATTTAATTATCACTTGCTTTGATGAAAAAATAAGATTGTGACGAGAACAGCCATGAATTTAAACATTTCTTGACGGCATGTCAAACTGACACCAGTTAGTAGAACATTCTTACGAATGTTCTATCACAATGCTGTCCTATTTTACCCAAAGGCAGGTAGGACAACATTATGATAGAGCATTCGGCTTGTACTGAAAGGCAAACTCCGTTCGGTATCTACCATCGCTGAATCGTTTTTGGGTCAGCATAATTCTGAGCTCAGCCGAGTGGCTTTCCTCCGAATGTATATCTTCATAAATCATAAATACTTTATATCGAACTGTGCCAGCCCTAACATCACAAAGCGGTATTTTTCTCAACCATTTTCTAAAACACGTTTATTACCTTCCATTCTCCCATTAAAACGCACCTCATTATCACGTAATCTAAAACAACCCAATTATAGCTAAACGAACACGGTGTAACGTTCCACTCTGGCGGCCCCTCTGGGCGCAAGCGCGATGCATGTATTAACGAGCTCTAGAACAAGCTCCACTTGCGATATCCAATAACGGTGCAATTTCACTAAAAGCTTTTTATTAAAGTTAGAGAGTTTTATTAATTTGCTTTTAAAAGCATTCAATAAGTAGGTACCTAATTCTAGGGCAAAGTCAAAGTATCATTCTAGGAGCGATAACGATAGCTTTTGCTACAACTATTGAGCATAACACCGTGGGTCTAAATCTTAGTCAAAGCAATGTGTTATTGAGGTGTTCCATTTCCAATGTACGAGACTGCCAGACCTGCCGAATTTCAATCAAGAAACTCACAGCAGTTAGAATAAGGTCTTACATAATCACAGAGCAGGTACATTTTTAAGATAATTCAGTGGAAAGTCGCTGCAAAAATTGGAAGCGATCGCTACTTGTTCAGACCCATGCCATGGTGCACTTTGGTCAATAATTATAATTTTCCTAGCAAGGCAAATCAAGCATGGTAGATATTTTGGTGTAGTTTAAAGGCCAACAGTATCATCTTGTCCTTATCCTATGATACTTAGGGTCCTTTCTCCTCTGGCAACCTTCACCCTAACATAGTACTTCTAGAATAACAATGTAGCTATTTAATTAATGTAATTATTTAATCTAGCTTTCAAGTGAAATCCGCAACTATCGTAATATAAGACAAGTAGCATGTCAATTATCAAATTCCAAAAAGAATATCAGATTCCGGACAAAATCTTAAGTTTAATGCGATAAAGAATTTTCGAGACAAGTACTTAATAACACCATTTTCCGAACTGAAAATAACAATTAATACTGTATATCTACAGATCTTTATTAAATACTAGCGACATCACGCGGTTTCACCCACGTAGTTCCAGTTCCTGTGGGAATACGCGGATAAAATATAGCCTATGTTACTCGCCGATAACCATTCAAATTGGTCCAGTAGTTTTTAAGTTTATTCGTTGCATACAAAAATATTAATCTGTCCTCTATAATGATATTAGTAGCAAGTATTTGTTGACAAGTTTTTGGCCGTGGCTTCACTTGCATGAAGGTTGAAACTGACACACGAATACAACCTAGTGTTATTAATTTATTTGTTTTCTCTTAATCGGTAAATCAGTAAGGTGTGACTAAGGTCCATGTTCACCGAAAACATAACATAACATAACAAAAAAAACGCTACGAACGCTACGAACGATTATCTAAAAACAATTGATTAAGGGACATGTTCCCCTACAAAAGTATGTTTTAAACAGCTGTTTTTAGATAATCAGACCGTCATAATTTTGGTGAATATAGACCTAAGTCACTGTTCTTTTAAATAACTTTAGTAAGATTGACTAAAATTATGGTTTACTTACTGATTAAGATCCTTCATTCTGTTGATTAAAACTTTGAATGCTAATTGTTCGTTGTTAGTGGGTAACAGCAAGTTAACGGTCTCACAGGAAACCAGGTGCTAAGCTGATCTTATCAGCAGTAAGGTGGATGTCACTGCCCTCTTTATGTATTCCGTATAGATAACTAACTATAAGTACACAGAGAGGAAATGTAGAAAATACGTTTCTAAAAGTATTCTAGGCGAATAAATGACGTCCAGGACAATATCAACTACATCACACCTGTAAACCGTAATTTCCACTTCTTCTTCTTTAATAAAGGTGGCTACAGTACACTCATGCAATACACGGCGAAATTCTTATAGCCATCAACGAGGCAAAAAAATTAATGGAAAAACTTAATGAAACTCATCCCGATTTGAGAATCAAACCCAGGCCCATGAGAGCAATTATTAGTATCTGCGACCAACAAGGCAGTCAAAAATCATTTAACGAAAACAAAACAAAAAAAAACGTGAATGTTTATTTACGGAAATATTAGCGGCCCTCAGGACTCAGTGTCAATCTGTTTCGGATTGACATACGTTCCTGAGGGGATGAATAACACAGGCAAGATAAATAAATTTTCTTTTTTAAGACTGGTTTCAGATGTCACGTGCCTGGTAAGATTTCCTGATGTAAGAAGTACCTTTTATTTATGTTTCAAGCTCGCTTAGATACTGCCTAATTTATAAACGAAAGTGCGTTTATTGGCATTCCAAACAAAAACTAGACCACCCGTTCCTGAGAAAGTCGATGGTGACAGACGGACAGACGTACAAGAAAGTGATCTTATAAGGGTTCCTTTTTTAACTTTTGAGTTACGGAACCCTAAAAACACCTAAAAGCCCGAAAATAAACAATACTTTTATTGCCAAATGGGCCTCAACCCATGAGTGTATTACACTCGAAAACTTAAATGAATATAAAATAAAATAAATATCGCTGGACATTACACACAGCGCCATCTGGTGCCACACTAAGCAAGGCTTGTGTCGTGGTCACCAGACAGTTACACACTTACTTACTTAAAAACATTGTAAATGACTTACTTAAAAACATTGTAAATGAGATCACACTTAAGCTGTTGGTCTCTGACTTCCGGCTATCGTTTGTAGCTTTTTGACAACTAACAAACAATGTTGTTGGCCAAAAGTCCGAATTCCAAAATTATGACAACTACCTAGTCTTTTTAAGGGGTTTCACATTAGCTATTAGGCAGCCGTCCCATGTAAAATACTGATATCGATACTTGGGTAGTAAAAATAAAGCAAATAATGATAAATGATCACTACATACGAGTATTATAAAACAAAGACCTCCGCCGCTTCTGTTTGTCTGTTCGCGATAAACTCAAAAACTACTACACCGATTTTCATGCTGTTTTCACCAATAGATAGAGTGGTTCTCGAGGAAGATTTTAGTATATAATTTATATGCGGTCATAGCCGTGGGCATCAGCTGTCAATGATAAATTATGCTTATTTTGCAAATAGGTTTTTACAAACACTTTTGCACCTAATTAATTAATTAATTTAATTGAAAAACTGATTATTACTAATTTAATATTTATATTTTTTTATATTTTCTAAACTGTATTGTATGTGCACATAAGTTAATCCTCTCCTGCAAATCTCGCAACAAAAGTATGGTTTGCTGTAAGAAAACCCAATTGTGGGTTAAGCTCGCCGTTGTACATAAGCTATCTATTTTAATTTTGTGTATATTTTTCTTTATTATTTTTGTGTGCACTAAAGGATAACAATAAGAATAATGGTGAGTATGATTCATGAGTTCGGTGTTATACCTTTGTCATTCTATAGAAATCAGACTACGAGTATTATAGACTAACTTTAACATTTACAATATAAACGGATCAAAAGACCAGATTCTAACTTCAAATTAAACACTGCCCCTAACACACACAAAACGCGAATCAAAAGCGAGATTTTGAAAGCACGATAACTGGAAACACATTATGGTAATGACGTCACTCGTACATAAATACCCACTGAGCGTACATTTAATTTGTGTCGGATTCCATGAGTTTCTGCGAAAGGTTTACTCTGTAAATTACTGATATTCAGCACACATCTGTGCCCTGACATCCAATGTCAGAAATGTGTTCTTAACTTACGCAAATACTTTATTACTTTAGAAAGGGAATTAATAAAACCTCTACATAATCAAATGACATGAAAGATATATTAATATGCAGATGGTTTGTTGGCAAAAGAAATATGAACAGCTTATAAGTAACGTTTAAACTGTTGGGTGACCGGCCTCCTATCTATAGATAGAGAGTGGGCATGTATCAAACGCCCATACGTATAAATTTGGGTTAGCAGTTTGGGGTTAGGTTAGGTTACTTAATAGAACATCCACATTTTGCCAGTTACATTTAAGTCCCAAATAATAGGGGGCAAGCCTGTTGCCATCAACCGGGCTCAAATAAAGACTATGTGCCTGCTACTGATGGAAAAACCCTATAACACTTTGCCCAACCCGGGAATCGAACCCGTGACCTCATGCTCACCAGTCGTGCTTACAACCACTACACCGACGAGGCAGTGTTATAATGCTTTTGAATGTTTTGAATGTTCGGTTATGAACCTACATGCTGGTTTCCCCACGACGTTTTCTTTAACAGTGGTGGAAACTGCCTAGGTTCGAATCTACGACCAACAAACTCGTAAATCTGGACTGAAATCACTGAGCCGATAACGAAAAAATCATGCGGGCAGTCTGTTTTTTTAGATAGAAGTAAAAACAAATTAATCTATATCTGCTACGGGTTGTGCCCCGCGCACGCCTAAGAAGTGCTACGCCGTAGCGGATCGGCTACGAGTGCTACGAAGCGTTAGGTGACGATCACGGGAGTTCCATGAAGGGCTCTACGCGCCTGGAGAAGTTTTCATAACTGACTATGCAATGACACATACGCCAACAATCTAGTTTCACTTACATTACGGTTTCGTTTTATTCTTCTATATCTATTGGTTTTCCTTCAGTAATGTACCCACCCACTTTGATCCGTCAAAACAAATACGATTATCTTCTTTTATTTTATTCAACCCATTTTGATCCGAAGCTATCGCATTATGTTAATACCCACAAACTCCGCTACAGATGCATAAATACAAATCGATATCATCGGTGCCTCTAAACCAAACTGATGAATACAAGCGATTTGTTTTACGCAGCATCGTAAATCTGTAACATAAACAAGATAAAGATATTCGCATGTTGATTTGAGTAGCGGTTTAGGAGAAATTTTTGACAGGCGACTGAATTTTCGGTATGTTTCATAAATAGATGTGTTTTTGTTGTTTTATTTTTGCTAGACGGGTTTATGAGTGTGAATATGATATCTGAAGTTGAAAGAAATTCTTTATTAGGTTTTTTATGAGGTTTTTGGGGCCTAGACGAGTGTCATTTCTAATACTCTTTTCTCTGGACGCTCTTAATGTGCACGTCTTTGTACATCGTTCTCACATATTTGTTTAATCACAATATGAATGATGTAACCAAGATTTTGTAACAATATTTTGATTTAAAAGAGTGTCCATGGAGTTTCTTGCCCGTTCTTCTCCATAGAGATCTACGCTAGGGAATGGGCAACTACAGTACTTTCTCAAGTTATTATGCCTTGTGTCTGTTACTGTAGCTTTGATTTTTCTTTGTATTATTGACATTCAAAAGTGCCGTAATGGTCTAATTGAAATAAATGCTTTGAGTTTGAGTTTGAGTTTACCATTGTATTAGAAACGAAACTTGTCTAGGCCGTCTAGATCTCGAAAAGAAAAGTCAAAAAGAAGAAAAGAAAAAGAAAGAAAGAAAGAAGAAGGAAAGAAGAAGAAAGTTATCAGAGATAGAACAAAATCTTACTTTAGTCTGAACTAGGAGCCATGGACATAACATTACGCCTGTAATCCCTAAAGGGTTAGACAGAGGTGTATCTAATAGTACGCCAGCATTACAACAGTTATGTTTACGCCACATGTTATAGAGGACGAGCCTAGCGCCAGCAACAGCCGGGCGAAATTCCTGATGGAAAAACCCAATAACAATTTGCCCGGCCCGAGAATCGAACCCGGGACCTTATGCTCAACAGTCGGGATTGCGACCACTCGACCAACGAGGCAATCCAAGACCTAGTAGGCGAGACAACAAGTGCTATAGACATTTTTTTTAATAAATTAAAAAAGCAATTGTTACTCTTAGGCTAGATTTACTTGCTTGAACAACCATGATGTTAAATGTTAGACCTGACAGTCAATTCCTCATTATTCCTGTCACGATAAACAGACAAGACATTATTTAATACTGAGCTGTCTTGATTTTAAATATTCCGTCAATAAGGAAAAGTCACATGTTTTCCTGAAGAAAATTCTGGTCCAACATCCATAAATAATATAGTGTTTTTATCATCACAAATTGCGTATTTTTATAATAGATTTGTTTTGATTCTTCGATGGATTTGTTTCTTATTTTTAAGTACCTAAGTATAAAGTGGATTTCAGACATTTATACTTAGAATTTCTCGTTATCAATAAGAACTATTGATAATTCTCGATACATTTGTTTCTATGACAGATATTTACTGAGAAAGGGAAGGGTTTTACAACTCATGGTTATATACAATGAATCTATTGAGAGGGTAAACACTGTTTCAAGCTTTCACGGTTTAAAACTAAACTTATAATGTCGCTTACGGGAGTTCAAAATAATGAATAATCACGGAAGATATATCCCGTAACTGACAACGTAAGTTTATTGAGAGAGAAGGGTCGGGCTTTCGATAATTTAAACTAACAATATATCAATGAAATTAAACCGAAACATCATCACTATGAACAAACAACATGAAACAATCCACAAAACTTTTTATATTTTCAACTAACGAACAAATTAAAGCTCAACCGACAAACGTCCACGCCACCCCAGCCCATATCCATTAAGAGAAAAAAAATATGATCGAAATGGAAACAAAAATATTTACTTTCGTTAAGCAAACGAAACAGATACGAGTACATAACAACTGAACCGCGGAGATTTACCTAGCTATTTGTGTTTACTTACATTTTCACGAGGTATTTTGTACTTGAAAATATTTCCAGTGGTGTAAATAAAGAATTTAGTAGATGTGTTTTTAGCTACAACTTTTATTTTTAAAAGAAATTCTGCGAAGAAATGTTTGTCGTATTGTGGAGACAAGTTTGATAACATGACGTGAAAACATTCTTGTTACCCCAAAGGTTTAGTCAGAGGTAACATGTAGTGGGTGCACTCACATTACACAAATTATGCTTGAATCCCGTCAGCACCCATCTATCATTAGTAGTCTATCGCCAATGGCCGAGCACAAATCTAGACTTAGGGTTACTGATTAAAATCTCCAAATGATTTTGAAAACTACATCCGTTGCGTAGTTTGTAAGAACAACGCAATCATACAGAGACACGAAAAACAACTTAACGTTAAAATATTATGAATGTTTATAAGAAATTCTACGAAAAATATTTTTATCAGATCTCGTTTTTTTGTGATTAAGAATGTTTATATTCTTGGATAAGGCAATGAACCACAAAGAAGATGCTCAGAAATAAAACATGCGGGGGGTCTTTGGAGACTGCCCAACTCTGCTGGCTGACTGGCTGTTTGGTTTTGTCTTTGTCTGTTGATAGAAGTGAAAACTAAGTAAGTCGCACACGCCGATGTGGTGCTACGCCGTAGTGGATTTGCTACGAGTGCTACGAAGCGTTAGGTAATGGTCACGCGCGTTTCATGATTTATGTTCACCCAAAAAGTGCTCAACGCGCCTAAAGAAGTTTTACTTCAAAAATCTCTTGGATAATGTTTGAAGAACACCGTGCTTGAGTTTGACAGTATTTGTATGGAGAAACCTGTCAAAGCTGCACTCATGCGTCAATTCTTGTCTAAGAGACGTACCACATTACTGTAGTGTGTAAGCAACCTTATTGGATTGTAACCAGCCTTATATCATATATGTACTTAGATGTAATCTTATTAATCATTTAATCATTATAATAAAGAGAGTATAGACTCAGCTCTCGGTATTTCAATATCTCCTCGAGATCCCGCCTTACAGTACGGGTATAAGGATGCGCAAAATTAAAAGTAGCAGCTGATAGCACAATTATGGACTCCACAAAACCTGGTGATACTGTGAGTTTGTTTTGCCGTGAGTGAGTGTCGGGTACGAATAACTAGTGCGCCTAGCAAAAGGCAAGGAAAGAGGGTAGACAGATTTGTCCGCTCCTAACATTTTGTTCCATCCACACAGTCAAACCACGATCATGGCGTTTGCAACAGGATCGAAATATCGGGAGCTCAAAATTAACAATAATCTCGGAAGATATTCCGTAAGTGACATTTTAAATACAATAATCCACTTTCCTGCTATACAATTTCACAATTTACTTCAAACGTATTCCCTTCAACTTTTGAATCAGAAATAGATTGAAGTCGTTTCATATCAATCGCTGAATCGCGAAAGAAGCAATAACTCGCTTATTGATACCCCAGTGTATGGAGACTCAATTGCCTTTAATGGCAATATGTGGAGTCAACAAACAGCATTCTCGAGTAGATTGATAATTATGGCTACGAGAAAATTACTATTGATTACCCCTACCCTTGGAAACGTGAAGATAGGGTGAAATGGAAAATTAATGTCATTTAATTACAAGCTTATAGAGCAAATAGATTTTCCTTCCGGATTTGTCCGGATTGAGGTCGGAAGATATCCCTTTAGGATCGTATTATCGGGATAAAAATTATCCTCTGTCCTATCCCAGATCATGGTCTACCTGTGTGCCAAATTTTATCCAAATCTATTCAACCGTTATGACGTGAAAATTTCAGATAGAAGGGTTGGTGTAAAAATAGATTTTAAACTGAGGTAATTACCCTCAAAGAGTTAGGAGAAGTTTCTTTTTCCACCGTCTAAGTACAATCAACTCAAATTCTCAAGCTTTTCTTATTATAACTGGTCCTTTCAGAACACTTTCTGAAGAATCCAGGTTGGTTAAAGTACATTATATTGAGTTCAAAAAGAAAGTCTAAAGAGATTCATGAGTTCATTAGTATCAGCTTGATTTATTGAATTTGTTAACTTTAACGTAGGTAGTTCACATGTAGAACGAATTCCGAGTAAATTAATTCAAAATACTTCGTAAAGCCAAATTGCTAATTTGTACTGAAAATGTTGTCTCGTGTGCTGTGATTAAATAAAGTCTTTATAAACAGACATTAATTCAACACAGGACAAAGTTCTGCGGATTATTTGACGTTCATTTCCCGAAATTTGCGTCCCACATTTACGATAAAATATGGTAAACATTACATACTATATTCGCAACAAAATTCTATTTGGGCCCACAGTGCATTGCAAATAAAATTTTATTTTACATCATGTCGTTTTATACAACGCTCAATGTCGTTAATGCGGAATTTCAGTTTGGATTCGTCCATTTTTATCGTCAAATTACAGTTTTCCTTCAGTATATGTTTTGGTTTCATTAAATCTGCTATTTTTGATCCTTCGAGCCGGATGGCATTTATAATTATAATAGATACTCCAAAAAAAGTTACATCTGGTTGGTAACAAACTTCAATATATTTCGCGTAACCATCAATGACTTGACCAAACAAAATTGGTTTAAGGCACTGTTTGCTTGTTTAGCGAAAGTGGTTCGTGTAACAGATACCGTTAGTGTCCCAGATGGGGCTGAGGGACTGTCAACATCCCCCATACTATTCAATATCGTTTATCGACTTGTGTTTTTTTATCGGTGGGAAATTTCGGGTCAAATAGACCAATTTTTCCGGAAGAGAATTTTGGGAGAAGTACGAAATATCGGATCAATCTATTAACATTATTGGCTGGGTGTTATGAAAATTCCTGACCACTCAAATATTGTCAGAGATGATAAATGTGCCGAAAAAATACTAAAGCAGCATCCCAGCGAACGTCATCAATCTAATCTGCCCAACAAACGTAAGACGAGAATATATCCCAACTAGCCGGTCGAGCGGAGCGGACCCGGAGAAAAATAATATAAATCATTCAAAATAGCTTACGGTCGACGATTGCGTAGCAGTACACTGAAATCACAAAAATTTGACACTTCCTCGGGTAATAGTTACACCCGAAAATCACACCTCACTGAATGAAACCTGAGTTTCGAACACTGGATCAGAACAGGCACAATTCCCGCTGTGACGTAATTATGTTATTAGGATAATAATAAATACTGACACAAAGCATCGACGTTTAGTAATCCGGGTACGAAAACATTCGGCGCGTTTGCTCGTTCGGGAGGGCAGAGGCGACGTGCGCTCCTCGCGACTGCTCCGCGGGTACTGGCGAGGCTGGTTGTGCAGGGGCGCTGTGCCCCTGTGTGGGGGCGAGCGTACGCACGAGGGTGGTTCTGTCGGGGTGTGCGAGCTCTTCAGGTCACCAGAATTCGGTGAAGACAAGCGTTGTGAAGTGGCGTGCCCTATTTTTACTGACTCTTTTAGGTTTTAGGCCGCGGAAATTGCACGCAAGTCCTAACTTTAGAACGTGAACTAATCTGTCTATTTGTCCGCATTTACTCCCAAAACGTTAGTGTATTAACAGAATGCGGTTTTTAACGAATGAATTTTAATTCTTCGGGACTCGAGTTTAATTACATGAATTCCTTTCGTGCTCAGAATGAGTAGTGGCGTTAAATCTTTGTGGTTTTACGTTAGCGACCCTTTTACTGTTGTGACTGTGTTCTACCGTAATGTGTTTGGGAATAAAACTGTATAAATAAAAGCTTTAGAGATGATGTTTGGCGGTATGTAAGCCCAAATTACTATTTCAACGATTCAATCGGTCCTAAAATAAACACGCTTCGGGTGAGGATTCCGTTTTTCGATTAAGTTTTTGCTGTATATTTACTACGTTCGTGCAAGTGGAAGCGGAATTACAATTAGTGCTAAAACACTGTTTAAAACTTCGTTTAGTATGAATATGTAAGTTGGATGTTGATTAAATTGCACTTTGCAGTGAGTAGAGACAGGTAACCGGGTCAGAGCTCTACTTCGCTTCAAAACATATGAATGGTTAAAATAGTGAAGCTCTACATACCCGTAGAGACTAGAACTTCTACTTCTTAATTCTTTGATATTGCTCTTTTGGGAGTAAGTATGAGTAGCATAAGTGTTGTTTGGTGTAATATGGATATCGTGCATGATGGATCTATTATGGATAAAGAATCGATGGCTTTCTTTTGCGCTGTTAGTTATATAATATTTTCTGATCATCGTTATCCACCACCTGATTTCACTCACTGCTCTAAACGTAAGTAGGTTGCATAGGCCTCTCTTAGCTGGCACTAATATTCACGTGCCACCCTCATCCATGTTTTACCAACGATACCAAAAATGTATTTTTTTATAGAATGTTAATACAATCGTTTCTATAAAGCTCCATAAAATATAGATCAATCAGTCTTTACCAGCATAGACTGAATGACTATTCACCTCAAAACTACCAGTTTTTTTAAAAACAGACTTACTAATTTGGTTCTCTAAGCCGCACAGAAGCTTGCAGCAGTTCAACCCCAAATTAGTACCCTCAAACTGTATCGACGAAAGCCCAATTTCATTTTGTTTGATCTGAAAATCGACACCGGGGACCTAACGACCGGTACAGAAGTAACAGAGGACGAAACGGACAAATTTGTCCGGTGGTCAAGCAAGTACGTACAAAGGCAGTGGCTAGTGTTGCCAGGTCTTGTGTGACAATTATCGGGACGAGAAAGGATGAAACAAAAGGTGATAATATGGCTAAGTGACTCAGGTCACGACTAATAGAGATGGATGGAGGAAAAAGACATGCTGTACCGACCCCAAATCGAGATGATAAAGATTAAAATCGAAATTAGGTTTTCAAATTGGGACACCTATAAAAAACAGGTTACATGAAATATTTTAAAGCCAGTGGTAGAGTAAGAAACAAAATTTTGAGGATGGCTGTTTAGTTTGAATTTGATGAGAAAATAATTATGAACATGTGCAAGCAAAAACAGAGACTATAGAGTTTAAATTAGTTTTTCTATTTACTGTCAACGTTTTCTATAGAAGTGCCAACTAAGGAGGTGGGTAGATGTAAGTACCAAGTGAAGATATTTGCCACCCCAATTAAGAGTGAAAAATAAACCCGGACTTCCCGAGTGCATTAGGACGCCTGACAACGCTACCGCCATGCGTCACAAGTCACAAAGGACTAGATTTTGGCAAATTATTTCATTATTCCTAGATCCAAGCTTCAGTTAAGCTTCGCTATAAACGTACTTCTAGTACCTAATGTATTTTTGTGTGGATTAAGTTGTAAGCTTTTATCTTACTCAGGCTTTACGTGGGTAAAAATAAATCTTTCACGCTTGTCCTACTGTGGTGCTGTTACATTCATAATGTTTGTTGTAAAAATAAATTCAGTTTGCTTTTAGTCTGTGGTTATCATTTAATTGATCAAGGGATTGTGTTTAGTAAAAAAATCAGCAATACACAATTATTTTGCCGGTAAAATATTCACAATATTTTTTGTGGTTTGCTATTTACGTTTAAATTAGCTTTTGGCTACGGCTTCGATCGCGTTAATTTAGAATTTTGACAATGAACTATATGAGCCATGCTGTATGAAATAAAATCTTTTATTTTCAGACAGCATGGCTCATATAGTTACGATCTGCTTCGGTGTTCTAGTGTTCATATGTTATACAGTTTAGAATAAAGTTCTGAGTTTGATTTCCTGGTTACTCATAGTGTTTTTGGGTTTTTCCATCAGATTATTTTCAGTAGCAGCCTGGACCTGCATTTGTGATTGATAGATAAAGCTCGCCCCATTACATAAGACTTTAACATAACAGGCGAATGTAGGTGCACTGTACAAATCTTCTTCGTCTTCTTTCGTCTTTCTGGCTTTTAGACGTATATTGCTGTTATGTCATTATGTTAATTTAGGTATAGAATCAGGCGTTACTTTGCGGAAATCTATGTCATTAAAATAATGTTGTGCAAAAATGTATTTGGTGTTAATTCTGCGAAGCTATCGGTCTGGATGTGTGACATCGTGCATATATTTGCGGGCAGGAGGGTGATGCTGCACTCTGCATCCAAGCCGGGATATTTTTCGCGGAATTAACACTAAATATTTTGCATGACATTTATCGTGAATATTCTAGCAACATTCTAGCTTGGAGTATAGCTCTCTGTAGTGTTCTATATTGTACTTAAGTTATAATTTGAGTTAATATAAACGTAATTAAAACAACGATAGTGGAGAATGTTAAAATAAACCTAATAAATCAACTCCAAGGACCACAATCCTTGGTCTAAAAAGGTTCCCGCAGGTGAACGGTGAGCGGAGGTGAGTACATGATCTATCTCGGGATATTTCTAATCAGGCAACAGATCCCAGATCTTGAGGGTCGGGATCGGTCGCCCGATTAATCCCTAACCCTACAGATTTGGGGTGGAATTGGGTCATTTGCACCTTTAGGATTCTAGTTTTCAGAATCAATCTCACAACAAACCGTGGTTTCGTACAGAAATTCAAATTAAATCAAAGATTGGAGTGTTTGTGGTTGGAACAAAACTAATCTATGAAACAGTTCAAATGTTAGGGGACTTTATTACTTTCTTCTACAAAGTTACAATGACTCAACGATAAAAGTATGTATACACACTTCCCAAGTTTAAGTCTCGGTCACATAAACGTCATAACATCACTCTTGTTATTCCTGAAGGGTTAAACAGAGATATACCTATAGATTTCCAGTTATGTCGAGGACCCATGAAATGGGAAATAAATTGAATACGGAATTTACCAATTGTTAGCAATAGTCAACAATTATTGGGAAATTCCGTATTCAATTGAGAACGCGTTTCTGTTGTGAAAAATATTTTATTTTATATACTTGTGTGTTTGAGCCACTATAAAATAATCAAACAAAATAAGTATTTTTTCAGAAAACAATACAAAAATACAAACATGTTTTTAAAATATTACTTCTGTCTATTGATTTGCGAACTGTTTAGTTTAATTGACTATATAAGATAAGAACCTTTTACTCTAGCAGCTCTTACCTAATAATACAATTCACCACACACTACCAACTCAATCACGAAGGACCGAAGTAATAGTCTAAATTGGTCCTTTGTAACGCAGTACACAATCTACGGCCCTGTTACCACTATGTCGAGACGATTAATTTGTCATTGATTTTTAGTTGGCAAAAGTGAACGACAGTAATCACGTGGTCCTTCCTATACTTATGTGAATACCTCCATTTTAATACACAAGCCACATTATTATCTGTCACCACGATACAGTGGGAAGGGGTCTAGGTCTAAATATTCTAGCGTAGGCTTTGGTCTAATTCCAGATCTGCCTGTGGCCGCGCCATAACTTCTATGAATAATAAATAAAACGGGTAAGCAGATTGCACGGTGCACTACCTGAGTATAATCTGAGATGTGTGTACAATAGCGTAATGTTATAAATTCTGCGTGTATACTGTTTACGTGCTTCCTGTGTTAATAAATCAGAAAGAAAGAATATGGTTCATACAAAAAAAAAATCAAGGTTTTTCACTCAAAATGTTAGTATTAGTTTGTAGACCAATCTGTCACTTTTTGTAGTAATGGTAGCAATGTCGTTTAAATACGTAACATCACGCCTGTAATCCCTGAAGGGGTGGCAGAGGTGTAACTCATAGTGAACCCACATTTCACCAGTTATGTTTAAGCTTCAAGTAGCGAGCCTATTGCCATCAACCAGGCACAAATCTAGACTTTTTGCGACTGAGAAGTTCCTGATGAAAGAACCCAATAACACTTTGCCCGGCCCGGGAGTGGATCCCAGGACAACAGCCGTGTAAAGAGATTGCTAAATTAACTATTCACTCATTCAAATATCTATTCATTCAATTTTAATGTTATTATTAATATAATTTATTTTAAATATTGAGCTTTGAACACTCGCCATGCACCAAGGAATCATTTACCGACTGACAACTCAAAATTTAATAACAGGCACGCACAACGATCGTAAAACTCAAAATGAACCTAGAATTCGCAATTATTTATTTATAAAGTGAAAACTAGCCTACAATCTGAAAACTCCGTTTCAGAGAAGTGTCGCCAAGACGATATAAACAATGTACATAATATAATAGCTGATTGTATTGATTACTATATATATTGCTCGATTCTTTTGTCTACACGATCGTTTAAGGTTTAAGAACTTTAATCTGTAATTGAATGTTTTCATGAAGCTATGAAAACGTTAAAAAAGCCTTTTATATCTCTTACAAAGGTTTAAACATAAAACTGTTCTCAGAGTTTCATAAAAAGACTATTTAGACATTATTAAATGCTGTGAGCGTTTAAAAAACAATTTAGTTTTAGACATTTATCTAGGACCAAGGACCAAAGCACTTCACAGATGAAACGTAAAAGACGATTATTTTTGTCTGCGAAAGTTATGGTGAGATAAGGTTAAAAGGACACGTGTTCAGGTCAGATTCAGGGTCAGGGGTGTGAAGAACTGGGAGTAAAACTCTTTTTCCATCGTTGAAAGGATCCTCCGACCAGACTGGTGCTGTGTCAGGTAGGTTGCTGCTCGATGGTTGTTATTTCATCGACTGTACATGGACTTGACGAACAGCGTATTTAGCACATTCCGTAATTAAACAAAAAGACGATTTGACGAACTACAGCTTTGACCAATATCAAATTCGACAAATATCGGACTTGACCAATGTCGTTTTCAACTCTCATCGGATTCTTGTATTTTGGCTTATTGCTTAACGTAAGATTTTAGTTCTTAATTGGTAGATGATATTATGATGATTATATAGAGCTAACGGCAAAATCGAATGAGATATTCATTCATAGATATGTTATACGTTTGTATAAAAGTTGCTCGTCTTATTTTAAATTGTAGTGACCCAAACATTGATCATCATTAGCATAGGTTTTAACAGTCCACTGCTAGACATAGCCTTCTTCAATCGCCACTCAACACGATTTTCGGCGATTCTCATTCGGTTGCAACAAACCACCCTTTAATGTCGCTCCACCGAACCTGAGGGCACCCTATGTTTACCGATTCACAGTCTCCACTCAAGAACACGCCTGAATGAAAACTGAATATGTGTAGCAGCTTTGTTGCTTAAAAAAATACTGCCAAAATGAACACAGCCAAGTGAACAGCCCCATGATCATCTTACACAGATCTGACCCATCTTGACATATTAAGTAAAACCTGTGGTAAACTATAACTGTCAGTTGTCCAGGTTCCCACGCGTGAGAAGGGTCACCATGTCCCGGAGACTGACAGGTTGACCGTCACTCCCCGTATGTTTGGCGCACCGTACCTATGTGATACGAATTTGAATGCAGAGTTTGGTGGGTGGTCAAATGGTACTCAGGTTGACATGACATAATATTGTGTTCCCTGGAGAGATAGTTAAAGGTTAGGTTGGTAGTAGGTTACTGGCAATATGCTCACCCGCCATTTCATGGGACTTGAACGTATCTGGCGAAATTAATGTGGGTGTACTAGTCGGTCCACCCCTACAAGCCAGGTAGTACTGGGTCATTACAGTACTCCTTGGTAAGACTGGTTGTCAGGCTTTCGTACCACTGACTACTTGTAACGACTGTCAAAGAGCTACAAATTACAGCCTATACCAACAGCTTTATGTCCTTTCCGAGGCACGGAGGAAACTCGGTATGATATTGATGGTCACCCATCCATCGACCGACCTAGGCAAATGTTGCTTAACCTTGAAAATCGACCCGTGCAGCTGTTATTATTTTGCCACAAAATGTTAAACCTACCTATCATAAAAAAGGTCAGCCTATGACAATATAAAGTATCAAACTAAGTCACAAAGAAAACAATGAAACAAAAATATTATTTGAAAATATAAAATTCAATCGTGTATTTTGAAAGTTTCATCTTTTAACTGAATGAAAGTTGAAAACCGTTTCACTGAAAGCTTTTAGAGTTGCCACTTGTAAAATAATATAAATTGTATTTGAATTATTGTTGTATTCAAATCTCTTTGCTGTTATTTTTACGTGTGGAGCTTTTTACGATATCATAAAAACCGGCCAAGAGCGTGTCGGGCCACGCTCACTGTAGGGTTCCGTAGCTTCCCAGACCATTAAAAATACCAACATTTTTCGTCAGCAAAAATAACTTTGTTTTTCATAGTATTTGTATGAAAAACAAAGTTATCATTTGCGTTTTTTTGAAAAAGTGCTATATAACTCAAAAACTATTCAACTCATCAAGTTGAAAATAATTTTCCTAGAAAGTTCATATAAAGGTCTACTTCTGTGATTTTTTTCATATTTTTTAAACTTATGGTTCAAAAGTTAGAGGGGGGGGGGACACATTGTTTTTGACTTTCGGAGCGATTATTTCCTAAAATATTAATATTATCAAAAAATGATTTTACAAAACCCCTATTCATTTTTAAATACCTATCCAACAATATATCACACGTCAGGGTCAAAATTAAAAAAAAAATCGCTCCCCACTTTACGTCTGGGGGAGGTACCCTAATAAAAATGTTTTTTTAAATTTTTATTTTTGCACTTTGTCGGCATGATTGATATACATATTGGTACCAAATTTCAGCTTTCTGGTGCTAACGGTCACTGAGATTATCCGCGGACAGACAGACAGACAGACAGACAGACAGACAGACAGACATGGCGAAACTATAAGGGTTCCGTTTTTTGCCATTTGGCTACGGAACCCTAAAAAGAAAGATAGTGTTTTGATTCGATATTTGAATAAGAAGTTACCTAAAAGCTTGAGCACCGGAGATAGTACAGACTTATTACTTTAATATTATTAAGAAATATATAACATTTTGAATTCACTATTACAAAAGCATAATATTATGGGACTTTTAATCCCCGAAGCGGAAGGCAGAGGTACTCTACAGTATCCATAACACCAGTTATGTTTAAGTACCATGTCATAGGGAGCGAACGTATTGCCATCAACCTGGCCCTGTCAGCTACTTACGAATTCATGATAGAAAAAACCTAATAAAACTTTCCTCGACACAGGAATCGACAGGCAATTTATTCGTATTATTCTTGAAGTGGTATCCAGCATTCATGCTGGATGAAAGTTGTCAGAAAACACGCTACAAGTTCTGAATCTAACATATAAACACGCATGAACTCACGCCTTTTCTCATGAGGTGGCCAGAAACTACACACACAACGATCCGTACAAATATTCTTTTTGCTACATCCATGTTCATACATCTGGTCATACATGCTTGCCAATTCAACTCTTTCTCTGAAGTAAATCACCCATAAGGATTTTTCAAATACTGGTTACTCGCTTACTTTTGTTACTCGCTTTTCATGTATCCTCTTAACATGATCAAACCATCATAACATTCAGACCCACTCCTTTTAATTTTTGCAACGCCATCCTTTTAAACCGCAGTATGAAAGTTCTTGAGACAGCTCGTGTAACAAGTTGTAACATGTTATCAGTATGCTGTAACTAACACACAATCGTGTTAACACATCACACCGAGTCACCGTGTCGCACGGTCAGACAAGTCGACTTGTTAGACTGACGTGTCCATTTGTTACATCACTAGATGCGACGCGTGATTGGACGCTGTGATACATGGTCTGTTGTATAGCTGATAACACATGACGTGTATGTTTGTTTGTTTCGTTGGTGTAGTGGTCGCCAGCGCCTGGTGAGTATGGGGTCCTGGGCTTGATTTCCAAGTCAGGCAGTGCTATTAGATTTTTCCAACAAGAATTTGTCAGTAGCACTCATGGAATCTGAATTTATACCTGGTTGATGACAAGGCTCGTCCCCTATTACCTACATGAGACTTAAACAAAATTGGCGTTTGGCTGTACCATTGGGTGCACCTTGGCCAGACGTGCGGGATTACTTAGACGAGATGATTGTTATGTTTATGTAACGTTATGTGTTTTATTAACCTGATTGCTGGTTAATTGCCTGACTGTTCAGTTGAGATTGTGTCTCAATCTTTCAAGGAGTAATATGCTTATTAGTTTACTTTTTTTGTACTATAAACCAACTCTGAAATCGCTAAAAGAGGTGTGAGCTCTTCTCTACACAGCGCAATACTTATGCGACCACACGGTGGGGAACATATATTTTGGTACCACATTACCCGTACAAGTTTTATGTTTTTTTACTGTCATACATACGAACATTACCTCCGTTTAATATTAGTATACAAATATCTTACTCCGCAGGTTCGGGAGCTCGACCCACAGGTAAGGGTAATTATAATTAGTTTTGGTGACACCGTAGAATTACGGAACACGAGATTTGAAATAAATTGTCCTCTTCCTGTCAACAATATTCCCCGGAGTTGTTTCCTTACCTGATTCGGATGAAGTAAAACATCGAGATGTTTTTAATTCATCTTTTTTGCGGTTTCAATTTACGGGTTGGTATATGTGAGACGAGTTACTGTGGGATCTTGTTGCATCTTGGATGTGGGTTCGGTGCCGGACGCGGGAGTTTATTTTTACTTAGTCATCAGGAGAAGCTTGATACGCACGAGCGGTACTTTAAAGTCCTTTATTTATTGGTCACCAGGAAGCTTCCTCCTCTACTTAAAGTAATGAGTATATAAAGTAATAAAGTATTGAGTATTGAGTATTGAGTACTTCATATTCGTGTACAGTTAGTTCATCTTCTTAATTATCATCATTGTCCTGCCTGTATCCCAATTCATTTGGTGTCAGTGCATCATGTATAATTCTCCTTTAATCCTCCTCTATTACTGGTCATCACAGCCGTCGCAGTGACCTCATTTCTAGCAATATTATCGTTTACACAGTCCATGTATCGTTTCTTTGGTCTTCCTCTACTTTTAAATCTGTCCACATTCACACTCAAAACTTTTCTAACGTTTTTTAAACAAATCATGCAGGATCATGGAGGTTTGGTCTCCAAAATATCCATCAGAAAACCGGATACTGATAAAGTGATGGATCAAGAAACTATGAATAAGTTCTCTAGTCCACAAACTTCCGACACAACAACCAAAAGACGAGCAGCTATCAATGAATATAAAAAAAAACTATTTTCTAAAACGTTTACACATCAGCGCACGCGCCTCACAGCTGTTCTCACCCTACTATACAAAAACACACACACATAGCCTAAAAACATTCCGCAACTTTCAACCTTCAAACAGGCAGTGTACTAAGAAACGGGACAGCAATATTTTTATTCTGTGGCGTGAGTGTAACGGTCTCCGCCACCTGTCATGACGTACCGCGTCAGGTGCACGGGTGAAATGGAAGATGTTGGCGTCTCTTTCTTTTAAGGACATGCACCTGTATTTTTTGTTTTTGTTAGAAAGATGTTTGGTTTATTATCTTCTTTTATTAATGTTATTGATTGCTTGTGGTGTATCAATATAACATGGCCTGTTAATGAGGGCATGGCTAAGTGAAACACGTGAATCGAATGATTTGTGAGGTTAAGCCGGTCAGATTTTATAGATCGGTGACCACTGATAATCTTTTCCATTAGTAGCTAGGTCAGACGGGATAAAAAGATGGAGAATGGAGGATGGTGTTGTAGCGCAGCTTGCGAGTGGCTTATGTCCAGCAGTGGACCGCGATATGCGATAGACTAAGTAGATTGACCAACTTGCACATCAAGCTTCTACTGTCACTTTAACCATCAGATTCGGGTAGATTGATGAGCTGACGTCTATACACTTTGAGGCCCTTCTTCATACCTTGGAACATTCTTTTGAACTGCCAGGCATCGTTCTGTGTTGCCAAAGATTCATCATCTGCCTAACCTTTTCCCAACTATGTTGGGGTTGGCTTCCAGACTAACCGGATGCAGCTGAATACCAGTATTTTACATGAAATGACTGCCTATCTGACCTCCACAACCCAGTTAGTACTGGGGAACACGAAGCAATAGCAATAGCAAGCCGGCTTGTCAAGCGTCTTGGTAAGACTGGTTGTTAGACTTTTTGGGCCACTGACAACCTGTAACGACTGTCAAAGATCTACAAATGACAGCTAGGGCTAGGACCAACGTCTAACGTGCTTTCCGAGGCGCGGAGGTTTCTTGGTACGTACTGGGTGGTCGCCCATCCACATACCAACATAGGCAAGCACGGTTTAACCTAAAGATGGACCAGAGCGGCTGTTATTATTTTGCCACGAGGTCTTCTCTGTGTTGTCAAATATTCGCTGGGTATAAATAGTCAATCGCCCGAAATAAATACCACTTTTTTATGTTATGACTAGGTAGTCATAATAGTAATAAATGAGTCTTTATTACTTTCATATCTCAAATTATAGTAGTTGACACTTTAAATAGTATTAATTATAGTTTGTTTAATACATGGTTGTATTATATTGTATTGTACAACGGGCTGGTGTCCGCAACTCCACGTCAAAGCGCGTATTTTGCGTATGGGCTAAATCCACCACGCGGGCCCAGTGCGGGTTGGTAGATGTCACATGTCTTCGAATAATTTTTGGTTCTAGGACATGCCGGTTTCCTCACCATGTTTTCCTTCACCGTTTTTTGAGAGCAGTGGTGATGAATTAAATTACACAAAGTAATGCGCCTGCCTGGGTTTGAACCCACGATTTACTGTTCGTAAGTCGGGGCCGTCACCACTGGGCCACCGCTGCTCTCTAATAGATGGTTTATTTGCACCTATTTGTTTCGTATAATTTTAGTTTCATGGTTTCAAGATACGAACCCCATTACGGGTTTCCCCGTTCGTATCTCATATCTCAAATTCTTATAGTATTTTTCATTTAGTTCGGTCGGGCCATTTCTTATCCAAAGTCGGAATTAGGCTTTTCCAAATTAGACTAGTGACAATAAAATCTTATCGGAAACAAAGGAGTACATCCAAATTTCGCCAGTTATGTTTAATTCCTACGTAAAACAGGGCTAGTCCTCTGCCATCTGTCTAGCAAAACTCAGACCAACATCACTACCGGGCATCAAACCGGACCCCATAGTCATCCTATATTAACGAGGCGATCAACGAACAACGTTCTAACCACAAAATAGACTCAAACCTAACAAAAGCTCATACACCAACACTTAACAGTTTTAAACTTGTAAATGAACCCACAGCGAAGTGGCAGTTAATGCAAAAACGCGCAATATTTCACGTCGCCCGCGCCATGCAGTATGGGTAATCGGTACAGGATGTATCAGCTGCTCTGTGTAGGGCACTTACCTATAGAGGGGTGAAGCATGTGGACGCATCACTTGGAATTGAACACGATATAATTGTTACAATTATTATTAATAATACAGGATGTAAACAACCTCATCACGAAGCCGTCAATGAAGCATTCTGTATATCAAACTAAGTAACTTCATGCAAAAATAATTGCTTGGAAATGACTTTTTTTTTAGATGAAAAATCATTCTTTTTTTTCCAAAAAAAATCTGTATTAAAAAAAAAAACGCCAAAAAGTTGTAACTTTGACCCCCAATATATCCGTAACTAGAAGGTTCCCAGGTATGGTATGACAATACAAATAAATAGTATCGTTGAATTTGCTGAAAATGCTTGTAATAAATCAATAACAAAATAATTAGGTACTTGGTGTCATAAAAACATCGCATTTGGTGCGATGGTGGCCAAATAATAAGATAATCCACACACATCACTCACCAACCTAACTATGTAATGATTGCGACCATCGATCGCCGCCTACCTGACTTTTCCCACTACTTCAATGGAGTTGAGTTCCAGTACCGGATAACCGGATACAACTCAATACCAGTAGATAGGTAGGTACGTACCTACGCTTTACATGAAGTGACTGGTTATCTGACCTCCACAGCCCAGTTCCTATGAAACGCGATAACCCTTGGTAAGACTGGTTGAAATATCTAAAAATCGGATGGTCACGTTCAGAACTTCAAAAGCGATAACTCAGGCAATAATAAAGTACTTAGACCTGATATAATAATGTTCAAAACTACAAAATAACAATAACAACTGTGTATGAAAACTAGAAGTGCTTCCATAACATTCTCTATCCGTAACGACACGACGGACGGAAAGAGTAAGTTTTTTATAGCGCCCATAAAACTGACGATGAGTGACAGTAGCTCAAGGACGAGATAAACATATGTGGGGTGACCAGCGGAGGGCCATGTAGTAGTTGTACGGTTTTTAGAAGAGATAGAATCAGTGGACAGCGGCGGGTGCCTAGTGCTTGTTCATTGTTGCCCCAACTGTAAAATAATGGGTCAAATGGTTGTGGTTGTATGGATCATCATCTGCCTAGCCTTTTCCCAACTGGGTTGGGGTCGGCTTCCAGTCTAACCGGATGCAGCTGAATACCAGTATTTTACATGGAGCGACTGCCTATCTGACCTCCACCCCAGTTAGTACCGGGTAATACGATACCTCTTGGACGAGACGAGACTCGTTGTCAGACTTTTTGGGTCACTGGCTACCTGCAACGACTGCCAAAGATGGACAAATGTCCGCCGGGACCAACAGCTTAACGTGCTTTCCGAGGCACGGAGGAAACTCGGTACGAGTATGTAAGGGTGGTCACCCATCCACAGACCAACCTAGGCAAGCACGGCTTAACCTAAATATCGGCCCAAGCGGCTGATGGATGGATGGTATGGTTGTATGGACATGGAGTTTTTATTTACATATTTTACAAACTATTAAAACAACATCAAAACAATACGTAAAGCCAACCCTTTCATCGAAAATATAGTGTCCATTCTCGTGGTCGAGGCGGACGAATTTTATAGACGCCCTTCAATTCTTTTCTGCCTTTGTACTACAACTTCTTATAACATGTACTAGCTTATGTGTGATAGTTGTGTTATAAATAATATTCACTGTGTTTCCGGACGATATCCATAAACTTCGACCGGACATTGTACTCATCACTATGAACAACTTTTACTATAGGACCAAACCCTGAATCGCAAAAAAAATCTGCTGTTCCCTACAATTATGTTTGCATTAACTCGACAAAATGTATGGAAAAGCTGATTTATTTTTCGCGATTCAAGGTTTCTATCGTAAAAGTTGTTCATAATGATGGTTTATGGATATCGTCCGGAAACACAGTGTATATTTTTTTGTACAAATAAAACAATCGTTTATGTGCAACTTTCCCATTATTGTTACCTAGACCATGTGACGATAGGCATTTCCAGATATCACTACATTTTTAACCATGTCAGCGTGAGTCAGCTTAAACATTATATCACAGAAAACATGAATGGAGTTGTATTGTATTGGTTTGTACAACGGGCTGGTGTCCGCAACTCCACGTCAAAGCGCGTATTTTGCGTATGGGCTACATCTACCAACACCACGCGGGTATCCACCACGCGGGCCCAGTGCGGGTTGGTAGATGTCACATGTCTTCGAATTTTAGGTTCTAGGACATCACGATGTTTTCCCTTCACCGTTTTGAGAGCAGTGGTGGTGAAATAAATTACACAAAGTACACCGCTGCTCTCACATGAATGCAGTTAATGTTGATATGAAATAGATCATTATGTTGCGCTGAGGTTAAAGTCGTCATCTTGAACCTTGGGAATAAAAAACCAACCAAGTGCGAGTCCTACACGCACACAAAGTGTTCCGTAGAACCAAACAATATAATAACAACTTAACTTAGCGCTCATTCAAAACTAATTTTGTTTTTGATAGTATGATGATAACGAAAAACAAAGTTACTGCATCAGTTTTTCTAGAAAGTAGTAGACTTTCTCGTCAAGCTGCCGCAGTAACTTAATAAAGATAGTATGAGATTTAATATTTAGTTTTTGATATCCGTAAGAATCTCTAAACAAATTTCGTTAAAAATTTCGATGTTATTTTTACGTTCTACAAACCTAAATTTTTTCATAATTTTCCTGGTATATACAAATAGGTAAGATGTCCAATTCTGCATTGTGCCAACGGAACCCTGAAAAAGCTTTCACATTGACGTCAGCCGTTTTCGCTTCCTATTTACTTTCTTTCTACGACATTAATTATTTCGAACATTTTCCGCCCAATTATTATCAATCCTCAAAGAAATATCTTCAAATAGCAAACATATCTATGTAGTCTGCATATTTATGTCGAAAGCTGGCAACCCTACACGTTCCGTATGATCCGCGGGTTGCCTGCACTGTCACGAGCGTTATTTTTATTTCCTCCATATTATGATATCGTATAAAAAGTCGCTAATGTATTATCATGTCATGGAATTTATGTGGAATGAGGCGGAAACATAGGGTTTGTAACACCAGGCACTGACATTATGGATCTAAGTAAGTTTCCCTAAGAAGTTGATGATTTTTGTCAATTTTAGGCCTGAATTCTTGTCGCGCCGATGGTCGGTCGCGCACGGTCGATCGCGTACGAGTATACATTGTGTTCAACATAGCACCATACTGCAACGCTGACGTCACCGTCAGCGGCGACCGACAGCCGTATTTCGTTCTCACTGACGTCACGACTGACCGTACGCGATCGACCATAAGTGCAACAAGAATTCAGCCCTTATTGTAATCATCAGCCTAAAATGGGTGGGGATCTTTGGTGGCTGGTACCACCGAAGATCGTCGCTCCCCATATCCTGAGGACTATCTTCGTTTGTCGATTCACGTTACCCATTCATGAACAAGACTATGCTAACGGCTATATCAGTTGGTTTAAGTTTAACTAAACCCTATAAGGAACACAAGTGTTGTTGAGCTGTTAAGACTTTTATATTCATCATAACATAACACCAGGCTTGTTATTCCCGAGGGGAAATGCAGAGGTGGACGTAATAGTCCACCCACATTTCGCCAAGGGGCGAGCCTATTGCCATCAACCGGGCACGCATTGAACGCAAGACCTCATACTCAGCAGTCGCGATTAATAATAAAAACAAAATATTTGACACGAATTTTTTCTTTGGTTACATAAACCAAAATTGACGAAGATACGACGCTTTTAAAATTCGCAATACGTCACGCCGTGCTATAGTTTTTAGTGCGTTGTGACGTCATGAGCCCCCACTCCCGAGTTTTGATGCGTTTTATCTTTGTCAGTACTCAGTGATTTACAAAAACAAAAAATACGTGTCCATTATTTTCCAATACTCTAACTGACGGACTAATTAGTTTTGCAATTTATTGATGGTGGAAACTAGCCTATTATTTGTAGAGCGTACTGACGTCATGAGCCCCCACTCCCGAGTTTTAATGCGTTTTATCTTTGTCAATATTCATTGTAAAAACAAAAAATACGTGTTCATTATTTTCCAATACTCTGACTGACGGACTAAAAAGATTTGTAATTTTTTGATACTGTCGTCATGCTTATTAATTCATCATCATTCTATATGAGTACATAAGTATTGACTTGTTCCGTCATACTATTGGTTACCTAAATGAAGCTTGAAAAATGTAATTTGGTTGGTCCAATAATAATCGTTTAAAGTAAACAAACATGAGAATGTGTTTTTGGAATTGGTTTTTATTTTATCAAAGTAAATAAACATTTCTACGTAGTTACCATAATGTTTGGCGCTTATGGGAGACTGACCAGAGATTGGGAGATTACCCATAAGGTGAAGTGGAAAGCTATGGGAGAGATTTGCCAGCACTGAAACAGTTGATGTATGGTTTTGTATTGAACATAATTATAGTTAAAAATATCTATACAATCACAAAACAGATTGCTTCCGAGAATCTCCTAAATAGCAACGCTACAAAGTTACAAAATATTTTTTCACTTCTCATGCTCTAAAAGTACGCCATTATAGCCCTACGAAGCGGGATTAAAGTGACCGTTTATTCCCTAGGGAGTAAAAAGTAATTTAAAAATGGAACGATCTTTTACTCTGAAACATGGTCTCAAAACAGTACCTACTTTTTTTTTTTTATGGAACAAAGGTATTATTTAAATTTCGAATTGGCTTGCAAATAGAAAGCGGTTTATTGAAAAAAAAAACAAATGAACTCTTCAACGCGAGAAAAATTATTGTTGTTTGTGTGCATCGTTGATTTTGAAAAGTATGTGCAATGCCTCTGTTGCTAGCCGCTGCAGTAATGTAGGTAATAATTATCTGTGGAGTGTGGATCATCTTCATTGCGGCAATGTTGAGAGTTTGTGTTGTGTTTTAAATTGTTAATCTGTGACTGACCTGATAGAAGAAAAAACTGACCGCTCAGTTCAGAATTTTTGTCGAGTGTAAAGTTCGGTTTTAAATGTTTTTTTTTCTCGCACTCGAAGTGAAAAGTACAGTTTGCACCTCGAGACTAAACGCCAACGTAATATACCCTCGCTTTTTAATGACTCCCTCGCAAGCTCGGGAGTCAAACCACCTCGGGTATATAATGGCTTCGTTTAGTCCTTTGTTATAAAATATACTATAATTTGTGCTCTAGTTTGTCGGTACATGTTTAATTTAGACGCGCAGTCCCGAGGGCGGAGCTATGCTTCTCAAATATACCAACATTTACATTTCACGTACAAGTTTTGTAATTATAAATAACTTCAATTTTATTTTTAGAAACTGCATGAAGATTTTCTATTTGTTTTCGTTGCCCACTAATGATCCTTCAGGTTAAGAAGCCTATCACAAGTTTTCTTGTACTTGAGTGTTTGAAGAGTCACTCAAATACAAGAAATATGGGATGTTTTTTAGATCACTCCCGAGACAAATAATCAAACTTGCTCGGGCAATTTTTTTTTACTTTTTTGGCCATATCTAAACCATAATCACACTAAACTAACTAGTACTAGAAGTGTATTTGAGTGTTTGACTCTTCAAACACTCAAATACAAGAAAAATTGTGATAGGTCTCATAAGTAGAGAAAAAAAAATGTAATTTTACGGCAAATTGTCTTAAAATCATTTGCACAAAAAAAATATCATTCATCGATGCACTGACCGTGGCAAACGTATCTCTCAGCCAGTAGAGAGCACATGAAAGAGTGGCTTACCAAAGCTCGTGACTACCGCCTTAAAAAGCCATCGGCCACGAAGCCACAATAGCTGTGGCTGAAATCAGCTATATGGCATCACCATCATCCCTGGACCAGCAATCGATAGATATGGGAAGTCCTTATTATGTAGAGCCCTGAGATTCCTTAATGTAATTTTACTGATGTGCTAAGTCCTGAAGTCAACCCCATGATATATACCAATTTACCAAATCAAAAATATATTTCCTAACGTTCAAAATCATAACAATTTACTATCAAGCTAATACTCGCGTGTCCCATCACTATGAAACCCGGACGTCCTTAGGGAGGCGATTATTTACACTTTCAATTGTTTGGGCACAGTACACACAATAGAAATAAATAACATACAGTATTTCAACTTGGAACAAATGAAGGAAATCTAGGGGTCTATAAAAACTTTTTTGCAAAAAATAAAACCGACTTCAAAAAAAAAACATAAAATTGAAAAATAACTTTAGCTTCTGAAGTCCTTTGACCTTTGTTTTATTGATTTAATTTTTTTGTCACCGACTTCAGAAGCTACAGTTATTTTTAAATTTTGTGTTTTTTTTTTTAAGTCAGTTTTAATTTTTGCAAAAAAGTTTTTATTTTTCACTTTTTAGTGGTTCACATGTGCTTGGTACACATGGAAAGTGCAAACCGTTACAATTACAACAAGCCCAAACACGACTAGGATGCATTGTCTCATTATAGAGTTCCGTGACTCTTGGCTTCATCATCAGATCTGGTAGTAGAATGGTTCTTATCAAACGCAAAAAAAAAAATACATACAGTCGAATAGAGAACCTCCTCCTTTTTGGAAATCGGTTAAAAATGGCCGCTTTAGAAGAATCGTAAATGAATCACGTTAAAAAATGTAAATTCTTAAAATGGTCTTTGTAACCATTGCCATAAAGTCCATTTAAAGAATTTTAATTTTTGTGCAATAAAATGAATCACGAAAATTATAAATTCTTAAAATGGACTTTATGGTAATCATTACAAAGACCATTTTAAGAATTCAAATTTGGATTTCATTCTGATTCTGATTCTGCTAAAGCGGCCATTTTAGACCCCCAGCTCTCACACATGCCATGCGTTTACACAGAGAAGCCCTCTAGATTTTGTAACAGCTATCTTGTAACTGTTTGCACAAATAAACATGTTTGATTTATGTATAATGTCACCGTAAAATTGTAACACCTGTTAGATTGTAATATAACGAGAGAGATTGTAAACTCTCGAAAGATTGTCAAACGAACATACTGCATATATTATTACGCTTTATTTTTCTATAGATTGTAATCTATCGAAGTGAAACCGTAATATTGTGAAATGTATGCGACAGAACTCAACTCGCGCGGTGTGGAGAAGGGGGAGGGAAAGAGGGCTCCTTGCCCCATGGTACCACTCTCATGAATAGATAATGTACCATTCCGGAGAAATACCTATTAATATACCCTAACCTCAAAACACCTTAGATATATTCCCCTAAAAAGCGTAGTCTATTCCTGTCTCCAGGGTTTAAAGTTTAAAGGAACCTAACTAACCTAACGTGGGTGCCCCAAGTCCCGATTATGTGGGCAGAGATACTTCCGTCGCATGCATTTTACAAAATTACGGTTTCACCTCGATAGATTACAATCTACCGAACAATAATGCGTTATATTGTTAGCAAGCTTCCGATAACCAGTACTCGTAAGTAAATCGTCGGGGCTGTGGCATTGAAACAATTGATTTTGGTAAGTACGTAGTAAAAAAGCGACTGTTTAGCAAGAGATGCTGGGTTCAATTAACGGGTAGTCCAAAGTATATTAGGGTTTTTCCATTAGGAATTTCTTATCAGCAGTCACGGCGCGGCGTCTAAATTTGTACCCGGTGTTTGGCCATATGCTGTGCTCTATTGCGTGGGACTAAAAACATAACTGTGTGGCGAACTATTTGCACCTCTGCCTAACCCTTTGGGAATTAAAGGCATAATGTTATGATGCTATGATTTCATATTACATAGAATGCTAAAATCGAAACCGTTCATTTTGAAATTGCCACCGTCAGGTAAAAATGCCTAGTTGTTCTACTGGTCATCTTTATTCTGTGGTTCGGGGGCCTCACGTAAACGATATCGGGAACTAAATGACGTATATACGGCTTTTCATTAGTTTATTGTGACAGAGTTGTGTTTATATGCCAAGATATAGGGAAGGGGGCAATCGGGGCACAGAATTTTTAAGGACACGAAGGGAAATTTCTGAAATATTACTGAATTAAACCACTACAAACAATTAACGATAATGACATTTCTAACTGTCTCGTTTGTGTAGCGATAACAAGCTCTACTGGCGAACATGACCTCCTGACTTCAGTTAATCGGGGATAGCTAAGTGCTACTTTCAGATTTATCCTTTCACGATTTTTCAGTAGCAGGTCGTTTTAGCATAGCTAACAAAACGTACGTATACTATTTGGTCAACCTCTTCCTACACGAAGACAGATTAAGCTAGAATTAAAACTGTAGATAGGACACAGTTTTTATTGGTGACATTCATCAGAAAAGTCCGGTGCGGTCGCAAGCGGCTTGCGTGTATGACTAAATTACATGTATGTACTTGGACGATGCAAGAGGAGTTAATAAAGGTCTACAGTTTTGAAGGTTCTGCCTACGCAGCAAAAAGGCGTGATTTTATATACAGGATGTAAACAACCTAATCACGAAGCCGTCAACCAAGCATTCTGTACTTACATCAAACTAATTAACTTTACCCCAAACATTATTGCTGCGTTTATTATTATTATTTATTTATATTTAAGCCAACAAGGACCAATTACGAAACATAAAATAATACAATACAAATACATATGAGTACAATCAAACACAGTCACAATACAATATAAAAAATCAATTCACAATAAATAAAATAATATTTCCACATTAGCCCGTACGTGTACCATGTCACAGTGATACACGTACAAACAGTCGAAACGCTGGGCGAAGACTTTCAGGATACTGCTACGAAAGGACTTTTTTTTGGATAATATTTTTGTGTTCACCAAAAATCTTTTCTCCTCGAAAAATACTGATCGTGCACCAAATAATACTGATCGTGCACCAAATATTAAAGTATCTCTGCCCCCATAATCGGGACTTAGGGCACCCCCCCGTTAGGTTAGTTAGGTTCCTTGAAACCCTGCACTCGGAAATAGGGGCTTCGTCGACTACGCTTTAAGGAGAATATACAGTGTTTAATTGTTAAATAGATGCTCGTTATGACATATTTTAATTAACATATTTTGGTGCACATTCAGTATATTTGGTGGAACACAGGCAAAATTAGGTAAATGAAATGGGAATAAATTGAAGTACTTTTTTTTATACCATCCCTTTTTTTTAAGGTGAAAAATCATGTTATGTGGTAGAACTCATTGTAACGCACTTAAAACATTGTGCTGATGAATGGATTGAGTAGTACGGGGGTCGTAGAGGTGTTTTAAAAATCTTACAATAAGAACTGGTATTTAAAAAAAGATGAAACGTTGACCCACAATATCTCCGTAACTAGAAGGTTCCCAGGTATGGTGTTGAACAAAAAACTGATCGCAATGTCGGGGAGAACAAGTGCCTTTCGGCTTCGTTAAGGGGTGTTTTACACCCTTTATATTGTAGACAGAGCACAGTGGTATCTATAGTGCAGGTGCACACCGCAGTATCAGCAAATTCCGTACGTCGAGCTAGTTTAATTAATATTCTAATTCGCGAACCTCGCTTATCTGGCGCCATGTTGAATACTAACCGATTGCTGCGCAAATGTGGGGCATGCGCTTATCGTACGATTTGGCAACGGAGACACATACCTTGCACTACAGTTGGTTTTTTGAATAAGGGTGGGTACTCAATACTCAAATGGATCTCGTGGTAATATTAACAACTGCACGGGTCGATGTAGAAAGTTAGGCAACGCATATCCTTTAGTAAGTTTATAGCTTTTTTTAGCTAAAATGACTAGTTGGCCAAGGGTTCGCAAAAGAGTGTGCTAAATGTTAACTTGGATGGCGGGACGAGCTGAACAAATCCAAAGACCAGTGTTCCACATTGGCCCTGGATCGAAGAATTTGGAAGTCATGGGGCCTTTACTCAGCAGTGGGATGACACAGGTAACAGTAACGGTAACAGTAAATGTTAATTTTTCGGTGGGATTCAGTTTTTCGGTAAGGAAATTCTCAATGGCAGCCTAGTGTTTTATTGTCTTAGTTTTATGTCCTAATTATGGCAATATCTTCATTCATTCATCCTTATGATAGGTACACCTCAGCTTAACCTTTTGGGAATTAAAAGCGTCATGTTATTTATGTTAATTTTACAAAACAATGGTAATTCTGTAACCGAATAGGTACACAAATTGCCTCATCGAACAATATCAACAATTCAAAACAGAGTTTGAGCCACGTTAAATGTTGCTATTAATAACCATAGCTCAGATATCGAGTTCGTCGAAATAGCGGCCGCTAAATAACTGTTATAACAAGGTTACAATATTTAACGTTAGGATAGAGCTCAGTAATTTGTTACCTAATTCTGTTTTTAACTTGTAAATGAAGCTTTGTTGGAGCGTTTTGAATTCGTGTCTGTTTACCTAGTAGGTAATGTAGTTCTATGATGTTTTTGAGCTTATTGACGGGTGTTCTTTGATTTAGAGGTGATATGGTGTAGAATGGAATAGGATTATAATATCAGCCTGTAACCGGATTTGTGCCCTGTTGGACGCCAATAGGTTTGGCCCTATTACACATCGCTGTCATCGATAAACGTGAACGCCTGGCACAGTTGCCACGCTGAATGGTTATGGTAATTCTTTGGCCAAAGAAAGATCCAGCCTTCTGGTTACGAGAAGTGTCAACCAGTGGGTGAGAAAATTCTTTAAAAATATGGCGCGCAATTGGGCCCCACGACCCAAGCGACAGGACAAGATATTGTTTTTTTTTTCTTTTCTTTTACGATCTGTCACTTTAGGACAATAAGTAATTTCCATGGAATGTTGTACCTCGACCACTGGGGGCCTAAGCCACGGACCCAGATTTCTTGCTTGGTATAAACATCCTATGACACAATCACAACACAACTTGAAAGCATAATGCTAATGTTGTTTGATAAGAATATTATATGTACGAGTATAAACATAACTGTAGAATAATTGTGGGTGCACTATTAGGTTCGCGTCTGCTTATCCCTAATTAGACTGTAGGCGTGATGTTCTGTTATGTTTTATCCACATGTGGGTTTATGGAATCTTCTTAGACGTGAAGTGTCAAATCAGGCTTGATCTGTAAATGCCCAATTAAGTGTCAAATTACTGGGAATCGATGTCAAAAGTGATAATAAGGAAATACAAAATTGATTAAAGGACTGCCTCGTTGGTCTAGTGCTCGCAAGCGTGACTGCTTAGCATGAGGTCCTGGGTTCGATTTCCGGTAAAGTGTTATTGGGTTTTTCTATTAGGAATTTATCAATGGCAACCACGGGATCCGCATTTCAGGCAGGTTAATTGCAACAGGCTCGCCCTCTATAACATGGGTCTTAAAAAACATAATTGCCGAAATATGGGTGTAGGAAAAAGTCTGACAGCCAGTCTTAAGGCGCTTAAACGAGCTAAATTAGCAACTCTATTTATGGTGGTTCAAACTTCGTTTGAAATGCTGTTAGAATAAAGTTCTAATCAGCTTGCACTACAAAGTGGTTGTTACGTCAGCCACTGCGGGCCAAATAGCGCGAAATGACTGGTTTCGATCGATTTACAAAAAAACTATTGATTGGATTAAAAAACTAAAACAGTATCATGCTAATATATTGCTTGTAGAATTATTTGCCAAAAAATCAGAATGATCGCATGCAAATTAGTATGTTTTTTATTGTTTGAAAGATATTTTTAGAGATAAGTTCGTGATTTCTTTTTAACGAGCCAAATTAATTGTATCGGGGGGCACGGCAGTGCCCCCGCCAAGTCGAGCGCGAAGCAAACACTGCCGTACCATCCTTTACTGGAACCATTTCGCCGCATTTTCAGGCCCATATTTGAGAACCTCTGGATAAGATCAGAACGCAGAAATTTTCGTCATCCAGTAAGCTATAATCACATACTTAAAATCCAAAATTTCAAGTCTGTAGGTCATTTAGTTCCGAAGTTAAGCGAAAGCAAAGTTTTGCATTTACGACACTCACTCACTCACTCATGATCATCAGAATAGAACTAGTACTTTCCATAAACTCAGAGAGCTGAAATTTGGTACAGAGTTAGGGTTTAATGGCCACATAAAGGGAAAACTATAAAAACTAGGATAATCGAAGATCTGGAGTACCTGGTAACCCTGATTAGAAAACACAAGAGCCCAACCAAACTATTATTGATCGACATACCGCCTTTACAAAAAACATTCAACTTGGTGGGCCGTTTCATTTGATGTCAAAATCGAAGGTCTGAATTATCTGATGAAGAACCCTCAGCTGGTCTCAGCTGTATTAGAGATATGGTAATGCCCCCTTCTACTATTGGTAGGTACATAAAAAAATCGACTGTCATTGCAAAAATCCAGCTTAGTGGGACACATTTTCTAATTTTTAATCTAGCCTATAGCGTCCCACTGCTGGGCGAATGCCTCCCCTTCTGATTTTAATACGCATATAAATAAAATTAAAGGAAAACTCTGGATAAGAATATACTGGCTTTTAAACTTATGCAAGTTACAAGTTTACAAGAAGAAATAATCGAACGATTAACTTTATTCTACTCGAACATTACACTAATTAAATAAACAAATTACACTAAAATATTAATTTCGCTCAAAATTTGTTCATGAAAAATATAATGCATTGGACTAAGAGTGGCGGTGATACCCGCGCAGCGCATACGTCGCTAGATGGCGCTGACTGTATTTTAAAACGCGCTTACGTTTGTTTGAATTTTATGATTAGTAACGGATTACTGATTATTACTTAATTATTAGATTTAAAAGAAGTTTTAATTGAATACTTTATTTAATTGTTAGTTATTTAGTACTCTTCGTTTTCTAGGTTTAATTAACAGCTAGGCAGTACTTCGAATCGCGTTCGTGTTTATAAGTACCTACTTCGTTTGTAGAAATGTTAAAAAGAATCAGAGTAGGAGTGACAACTCAATCAGACAGAGATATACTGTCTAACCGATTGATACCTACCTCTGGTCTCGCATTCCAATGAAGGAAGGTTAATGGAAATAGCACAATGCTTGAGGGACTTACCAGAAGATACTGTTTGTTTACTACCGACTAGACATAATTATGTGTATGCAGTTAAATAATGCTATGTTAAAAGCGATTCCGCACCCCGAGATAAAGTTAGTTGCTAAAGACTCCTTGGATTGTTGAAAATGTATGATAACGAAAGCCCGGGCGTGTTTACAAAAATAGTAAGTCACACAACATAAACTATAATAACAAAGAAATCGCAGTAAGAAACCTTAGACTTGGCACGACTTTGTCTAGATTTCATTACTTTTTAGAGATAAACAAGCAGCTACATCGAGACTTGGCTAGTTTTTTACAGAATGTTTTTGGTGGGATTATGTTTTCAAAACAGTATCATGCTAGCATATATCCTGAAGAATATAATATATTTTTCTGGTCTTGTTTATAGCAGTGAATCATATACTTTTATTAATTACTAGCTGACCCACGCAACTCCGTCTGCGTCACATAAGAGAGGGAAAAAATCCCCGTTTTTGCAACATTTTTCATTCCTGCTCCGCTCCTAATAGTCATAGCGTGATGTTTTATAGCCTAAAGCCTTCCTCGATAAATGGACTATCCAACACAAAAAGAATTTTTCAATTTGAACCAGTAGTTCCTGAGATTAGCGCGTTCAACCAAACAAACAAACAAACAAACAAACAAACAAACTCTTCTGCTTTATAATATTAGTATAGATAAAACTCGCGTTTAGCTCGGTATTACCCAGCACTAACTGGGTTGTGGAGGTCAGATAGGCAGTCACTCCATGTAAAATACTTGTATTCAGCTGCGTCCGGTTAGACTGGAAGCCGACCCCAACATAGTTGGGAAAAGGCTAGGCAGATGATGATCTAATTTCGAACTTGAAATGTTGGTGGCCGTTAGCTATGATACCTTCCCTATACAAATTCTCTTCAGAAGCTCAAACTAAGTATAGACATAAACATTTAGCCTTCTTCAACATAGCTCCGCAATATTTTGTGGAGGGACTAATAATAGTGATGTGACGCTAAGCCACAATTCTTGCAGGTAGGTACGTCACTAGCGTGGCGTGCCGCGATATGGCTAATCCCATCGTTTGTGTCATTTGACGACACAGCGCGAAAACGGCGGAGTGCACACTTGCGGGGACTGCGAATGAGTTATAGATAGATTCGCAATCGGTATTGAGGATTTGTAGTGCACATTAATGGTGTTGAGTGATACTGATTCCTTTCTATATCTGCTAGTGCAACAAGTTATAAGTATGGTATTATAACATCAGATTCGTTATAGGAAGTTTTTACCTTTAGAACAGTATTGTTACCGCCTTCAGTTAATTTATTTTTGATAAGATTACTTTTTTTATTTAAACTTCATATACAATAGTGGTACATAGGCGGACTTAATGCCACAAGGTCAAATAGGAAATAGACGTTGTGCAACATACATGGTTGACTCTTTTATCCATGCATGGAGAATTCTAGATATTTCTAAACCTTCATCTTCATGAAGGTAGGAAAGTTAATAGCAAAACAATGGCGTCATCGTCAGACCGATTCGGTTGGGCATCAAACAATTGCCAATGGTTGGTTGAAACATTTGAATTGTGACCACATTATTTTGCATTTCATTGTTTTACAAAGTCGTCCCATTATTTTGCAGTTTCAGTTGTTGTATCCACCTCCTTACTTCCTTCTTTGGTTAAGCGGTGGCTGCGACGTCTATAACATTAGGTCATATTGCTGAGCATGATATGCAGCAAAAAATACACAACAAATGTTAGCAATAATAACAATTATAATACTTGGAAGGTATTGCGGGAATCCTTTGCCCAGCAATGTGTCAGTACAAGCTTCAGTTTACCTAGAAACGCAATCATAATTTTTCGCGTTAATTTTGCACTCTCCGCCATTGTACCGTCATCTTAACTCTCATCTCTGGCTAAGCTGTAGCGTCTGTATCGAGACTCAGCCGCGGTTGTGTCATGTTGCTTTCTTATTTATGTTAGACTCAAGAGTGCTCCTGATGCTGACGAGGGGAGGAATAAATTCAGTGTCAACTAGTTCTGTGGTGAAAGATGAGTGAGACGTACTTTACTGCCTTGGTCTTAAGTATTTAATACGTAGTTAGCACTTTACTGATTTAATAGTAGATATTTTTCTTATTACTTACGAAAATAGTATGATAATAGAATGAGTATCACTACATTATTATAAAACAAAGTCCGCCGCGTCTGCCTGTTTGTATGTTCGCGATATACTCAAAAATTACTGCACTAATTTTCATGCTGTCTTGGATAGAGTCACCAATGGATAGAGTGATTCTCGAGGAAGGTTTTAGTATATCATTTGTAGGCGAAGCCGCGGGCATCAGCTGGTATTATATCCATCTACCACTAAGTTTACCCAAAGACGTAAGTACAATACAAAAAGTGCCAAAAAAACCACTCCAACAATTGTATTCGCCCTTCTCTTCCAAACAAGTCCATGCATTTTATTGCTAATTAATTGCGAGGTTTTTCTAATTAAGACCGTCCGGGCTCCTTACGAGCGGCCGAACGGCCACTACGCCGGGAATAGCCCATTAAAACGCTAAGATTTCAGGCCATATCCGACTAATTAAGCATTTCGATCGACGCCACTAAATAAAACATGAACCCAATAAATTGAGCCTACAGTTGAATAATTATGTAGGTTCTGTATAGTTAAGAGTTTTGAAGGAATTTCCTGGTTTAGGGACCAATATCACCCTTCTGCGAAGCAGTCATGCTGGCGAAGGAGGTGGCGGAACAAGAGAGGGAGAGAGCCTCTCTTCCTGGCCGCCGCGGGAGACGCACCGGGCGTCGGGGGCCACGTGGTGGCTACCGGCCACCGTAGATGCGGGCCTGTGGACGGTTAGCTATGGGCTAGCTAGCTGTCCGTCCGTCTAGTGACGACTGGCCGTGTCGACGGCGCGTTCGCGTTCCACGCGCGCCTCAAAGAGATGTCAGCAGAAGAGAGGGGCCCGCAAGGGCCGAAGCCTGCCGGGGTTGCGGGACTGTTCGAAAGAGATACCGCGGCCCCGGAACGTAAAGGGCGAGGAAGGAACATGGATGGGTTTTAGTCAGTAAGAGTCTGACACTCCCTCCCGCTCCGCCCAGAGTGGGAGAAGTCATTTGATGATTTCCCATCCTAAAAAACAAAAAAAAAAGGGACCAATATCACATCAGAGTATAAGCTTCTTAACAACGTGTAAACTGTTACCTATTTTGGTAGGGTTGTCACAATAATATGGACTGGACATGACTCACAGCGCCATCTAGTGCCACACTAATCAAGGCTTGTGTCGTGGACATCAGATAGTTGATATACTACATATATACTTTTTGTTTGGTTTCACAATAGGTGAAGACAAATTAAACAAAACAGTTGTCAAATAGTTTTATTATTCCGTACATAGAAATATAAAAAACAGGAGAAGTGGCAAGGGGGCGTGTCAGTGTCCGCGCGACTGGCACAAGAGGCCCAGTTATAAGCAAATGGCTATACTATTTTTGCAATAAATACACTGTTCCTCAACCACTACTTAAGTTTGGCGCTAAGTGGACAATCAGTGTATAAATCTGCACGACGAGTTAGTGATGTGCTTGTGTACCGATGTTTTTGTGTGGGAAAGTTGTACGGTGCATGGTAAATACATGATGTGTTTAATGGCATAAGGTTTATAATTGATTGTGTACTACGTTCTGTTTTAAGAAATGCGGGTGTGTGCGCGACTTCGTATCTATTGCTTTTACTGAACTGCATGTGTATAGTTGATGTGTGGTAGGGGCAAAGTGGAGACACAGGGTTCCGATACATTTTCGTCTAACGGGCATATTAAGTATATCTCCTTCTTTAATATACTTACCTATGATTCCGTATGATAGAATATTTTACAAAATAAATAATTTTCTTTTTTTAATTTTTGTTTTTTAATCATTATTGCTCCTTTTTATTGTGTGGTAAATTCTGAATCTGACAAAGTTTTTTAAAGGGGAACACTCCCATATTAGAATTTTGAGGTTTCTTTAAGATATTGGTTATAATTATTTTTTTGAAGGTAAGTAAGAAAATAAGAAAATAAAATAAAAAAAGGAATGAAAAATAAAAACTTTTTTGCAAAAAATAAAACCGACCAAAAAAAAAACAAAAATGTGAAAAATAACTTTAGCTTCTGAAGTCGGTGACCTTTGTTTGAATGATTTAGTTTTTTTTTTGTCATCAACTTCAGAAGCTAACATTTTTCACATTTTTTTTTTTTGAAGTCGGTTTTATTTTTTGCAAAAAAGTTTTTATTTTTCATTTCTTAGTGGTTCACATGTGCTTAGTACACATGGAAAGTGCATATCGTTAAATTACAACAAGCCCAAACACGACTAGGATACATTGTCTCATTATGGAGTTCCGTGACTCTTGGCTTCATCATCAGATTTTATGGTAGAATGGTTCTTATTAAACGCAAATGCTTCACTTGTTGTAGAAAATACTATAAAATTTTAAGAATTCCCTCGATTTCGCCAAGATTCCATCATCAGATCCCGACTTGGTGACTATGGGACCATTTGGAAAGTATAAGTACCCTTTCCAGCAAAAAAAGTTTTTTTTTAAATCGGTTGGCCAGCGACGGAGTTATGCGAGAACAAACATAAAAAAAAATAGAAACAACCGAATTGAGAACCTCCTCCTTTTTTAGAAGTCAGTTAAAAAAGAAAATCTGTCTGTTTGTCTGTTTGTTTGTACACGCTAATCTTCGAAACTTCTGGACGGATTTGAATGTTTTTTTTTTTGTTGTATAGATATTAAGTCTAGGCAACATATAGGCTATAATGTATCTTGGAAACTAGAACACCTGATGCAGAACCGCAACAGAACAGCTTAACTATAAGAGATACAAAAATGGGTTCGATTACCCGATCGGGTAAAGTTTATATCATCATCAACATAACTGGCGACACAGCTGGCACGTTAAGCTGTTGGTCTCGGCTGTCATTTGTCCATCTTTGACAGTCGTTACAGGTAGTCAGTGGCCCAAAAGGTCTGACAACCAGTCTTACCAAGTGGTATCATATTACCCAGTATTAACTGGGTTGTGGAGGTCAGATAGGCAGGCGCTCCATGTAAAATACTGGTATTCAGCTGCATCCGGTTAGACTGGAAGCCGACCCCAACATAGTTGGGAAAAGGCTACGCAGATGATGATCAAGATAACCGGCGTAATGTACTATTAGGGAAACCTCTGCCTAAGATTTCAGTCTTTACACGCGTGATGATATGTTTATTATGGTATTTAAAATGGAAGAAGATAACTAGTTTTGAGACAGAATTAAGATTCTAAATCATCATACCATAGTAGCCTAGCTGGCTTCATTTCAAGCACAACATTACAAATACAAACAAAAAAGTAAATATGAAGTATATCAACTATCTGGTAACCACGACACATGCCTTGCTTAGTGTGGCACAAGATGGCGCTGTGTGTTAATGTCCAGCGATATTTATTTATTTATTTAATGTTAATATCACCGGTGCATTTAAACGTCGCCAGAATGTGAAAGCAAAACTGAAGATTATGGAACAAAAATAAAAATGAGGTAAAGTAGAACCTTATTTATTAATTTCCTCATTATTTGTTTGACCGTAATTTTGAAAACATCCTCCTAATTAAAACGAACAGGGTACCATTCATTGTAATAATTTTCCTTTTAAATATCCAAAAATAATGGCTACCCTAAAATACATGAATAAATATAGTATATAAGCTAGATGGTTTCCACTTGATATTAGCTGGGCCGTGGCGATATAAGCCAGCTCAAAAAGGCTCATTAGGCATGCTAATTAGTTAGAAGCTGAAGTAAGAATTAAGAATCGACCACATCATAGCTCATTGTGGATCTTTGGAAGGAAAAAGAACACAGTTCTTCTTTATATCCGACTTCCAAAAAGAGGAGGTTATGTTTTGACGCAAACTTGAATAAGCTCATAGGTCATGGATCATGTGTTGTTGGATGATGCATGCAGACAAATGTAGTCTTCGAGTTTTCTCTTGATATTTTCTTTCACCGTTTCGAGAGCAGTGGTCATTTAACAAACTACATAATAGTGACAAACCTACCTGGGTTCGAACCCACAACCTGCAGGGGTCCTACTGCGGGGCCACCGCTCCTGTTTTCACAGTTACTGGCAGTCTACGTCATCTCATTCCACTGCTGGGCAGACGCCTCGACACATCACTTCCAGTTCTTCAAATGCAGGGGTGATGTGGTCGTTGGTTTCGTCCACTTCATGATCCTTTTAGCATAGTTCAAAAAAATCTCCCATAGCATAGTCCAAATATTTCATCTATTTGTCTTTCCGCCACATCTCTCAGACTCCCGATACCACGTGCTGACGTCACGATCTATAAATAAGCGCCGTCGCACACCACGGCGCGCTTATTATACCGATCTATTCGTGATTTGTGCGCGTTGGGTACGTTGCTAGGGGATCTACAGCTGATTTACTAGGTTATTGAGTTTGCGTGTTAACAGATGTGGTTTCCAAGTTATAAATTGATACCTAGTCAAATAATTTGGTACATAGTACAGTTGATTCCACGTAGATCTTTGAACTTGAGTTGGCTTGGCGTAGTAAGTACGGGTTTTTTTCGACATGACAGATCTCGCACCTAACCTAACCTAAGAAGCTGGCTTCTGCTTAAGGCTAGGTGGGCGCGCGACACAACTTTTTTAAAACCATCTGAAACAAAGAATGTAGTGTTTTAAATTTAAAAAAAAATATATGTATTAGATAAGGATCTTGTCTAGTCAAAATCGCATTCAGTTGCAAGACCTGATGAACTTTACTCGATAGAAAAAAATCGTAAAATTACCCCTTTTTAGTACGTTTTTTTCAATATTATGACTATATCCATACCATAATATAAATGCGAAAGTAACTCTGTTTGTCTGTCTGTCTGCTACCTTTTCACGACAAAACGGCTGATCGGATCGTAATGAAAATTGGCAAGGAGATGTATTTCAACCTAGGGAAGGACATAGGCTATATATTATCACGCTAATTACTTACGTGGGTGAGCAATATGCATTTCGTCTATATTTGTCAACTGTTTGACAACTGACAACCGTCATAACATGCATTGTAACAGAATAACTATTTTTAACCAATTGTCATTAGAACAAATAGCCCATCGGTGACGGCTACCGCCTTTCGAACAATGAGTCGCAAGTTCAAGCCTCAGTAAAGACATGCACTACATTTTGATTTTGTTTAATGCTGTATGATTTTCGATAGTAACTTTGGTTCGCACGTTCAAAACCCACACGGTTTTCACTTTTTGTAACAAAGTATTTAGTTTTTTTTAAAGCTTAAGATTTCCAAATCATTGTTTAAATACATACTTTTTTTAACACTTAAACGACAGTTTGGGAATCACTTATTTCACATAATAAATCTGTAAATATGGCACTTAATCTGTTAAAGAATCACACACGGAGCCCTTTTTCTACTATTTCATAAATTTTCCTCTATGTCTGTGTGTCTCTACGTAGCCTTTTTGTTATAGCATCATGTGTGTAAATTATAAAACCAATGTGGTTCGATTCAATGCACAAATTAATATTGTGCATAACGGATGAAACCAGACGAGTTTCATTTTTGTTTCTTTGTAATCGGTGCTCTCCATCAAAAGATATATTATGACTTTTAAGTTTTTAAGGAGAACTTATCATCATTATCTAAGGATACATGCAGTGACATCTATTGAATCAAAATGGTACTAATGAATAAAAATCATAAGATAGAGAAGAAGAGAATAGTCAACATGACCCTGCTTTAAATCTGCATTGCCGGTAGAGTATCTGTTCGACCGCTTTCCATGCATATGTTCTAGCAGTTTAACTTCGTGCTCTATAGTTAATGGCGTTGTTCATTTGACTCCATTTTCTGAATCACGGTGTTATGATTTTCTGTGAAAGAATGACTGACATTCGCCCGTTTCAGATGTCTCAATTTTGGTTTTTTGGAAGAGGTTTTCAATCCAACGGCTGTTTTTCTTTATGTATAGGTACCTATATTATGGCTGAGCAATACTTAAATGACGTGATGAAAGTTGTAAGAATCCGCTGGATGTAAGTCGCACGAGACCGGTCAATGTGGCGACACAGGTCCAGCATTAGAGGTCTTTCGGCTGAAATAATGATGAATGATGATAATTCAAATGGAGTAGGGCAGGTCACTTAGCAGGATGCGGTGATGTCAGGTGGAGTAAAGGTGTGACCAAGTGGCGTTCTAGAAATCGAAACAGAAATTTTGGTCGTCCAGAGGTGAGATAAGCAGACGATATTGTTGCCATTACGGGGATATCCTGGATGAGACTGGCACACGAGCGTGGAGCTTGGCACAAACAAAGAGAGGCCTGTACCCAGCAGTGGGTGAAGTTGGACTATGGATGATGATGATTATGCCGCATAACTTTATCCAGAGAAGTCCGATTTTCATGATTAGTTTTTATTGAAAAACGTGTATCGCAAAGTTTGTCTCATTTTATATTGAAAATAGTCGGGTTCAAATCAAAGTGACGCACTTCTGATTTTTCAGATTCATGTGCGTATTGTATAATCATCGCATGCTGAAACATCGTGAGGAAACCAGCATGCCTTTTTTTTTTGGTTGAAATCATCAAATGACTTCTCCCACTCTGGGCGGAGCGGGAGGGAGTGTCAGACTTTTACTGACTAAAACCCATCCATGTTCCTTCCTCGCCCTTTATGTTCCGGGGCCGCGGTATCTCTTTCGAACAGGCCCGCAACCCCGGCAGGCTTCGGCCCTTGCGGGCCCCTCCCCTTATGCTGACATCTCTTTGAGACGCGCGTGGAACACGAACGCGCCGTCGACACGGCCTGTCGTCATTAGACGGACGGACGGCTAGCTGGCCCACAGGCCCGCATCTACGTGGTGGCTACCACGTGGCCCCCGACGCCCGGTGCGTCTCCCGCGGCGGCTGGGAAGAGAGGCTCTCTCCCTCTCTCATTCCGCCACCTCCTTCGCTAGCATGACTGCTTCGCAGAAGGAAGTGACAGCTTCCCATTCCGTCTCGCTCCGGACCATGGATTGAACCAGGGCCGGACGCGAGAGGTCGCCGCCACCGATCGCCGCTACCGACACCGCCGAACCGGTGCTCCGCCCACGCAGGGCAGACTTCCACCGTGTGCTCCATCGTGTCCTCCGGTCGATCCTCGCAGTGGAAGCACTCGGGCGTTTCCTCCCGCCCGATTCGGTGCAGGTACCTCCCGAAACATCCGTGTCCGGTGAGGACCTGCGTCAGGCGGAAGGTGAGGACGCCGTGGCGCCTCACCAGCCACTCCTCAAAGAGGGGACTTACCACTACTATTGTGGCGTGCCCCGCACGGGGTTGCAACAGTCGCTCTCTCCATGTCGCCATGAAATCGCGCCGGAGGTCTGTCCGCTGAAAACCAGCATGCCTGAGATATATTTGATCGACGGCATGTGAAACCAAGACTGAGGACCTTGGGTGGCATAAAAACTCTCACACCAGGTTAGGCACTAACCACACGATAAAGAAGAAGATCGTGTTGGGGCTTATTTCATAACCTTTTTGACAACTTTAGACCTGGCTGAAGTTTAACTGTGATCGAAGGTCTAGCGATGGAGACGTATGACAGTCACAAGAGGTCCGAAACAGTTTACAGCAGCTATATCGCGTGTCGGCTCATTTCATGCACCTTGATATAAACTTGAGACCTAGCTGGAGTATGAGTATCATCGAAGTTCTAACGATGGACACGAAAGGCAGTCACAAGAGGTCCGCAACACTTCAAATCTGCTCTATCGTGTTTAAGGTTCATTTCGTACACCTTGATGAGAACTTTTAAACCTAGCTGGAGTATGACTGTCATCGATGGTCTAACGATGGAGACTGAAGGCAGTTGCAAGAGATCCTCAACAGTTTACAGCAGCTATATCGTCATTGGGCTCACTTAACGCACCTTGATGAGAACTTTAGTAATAGCTGGAGTATTACTGTCATCGAAGGTCTCATCGGCTCGGCTCGGCTAGGAGACGAAAACATTTGCAAAACGTTTTCAAGAATTTACAGCATCTACATCTACGTGTTGTGTTGACCTGCTTGGAGTATGACTAACATCAAAGGTCTGACTTTGGAGAAGGAAGGCAGATGCGAGAGGTCCGCAACAGTTTGAAGCAGCTTTAACGTGTCGCGGCTCATGCCATGCCAGTTGATGAAGACTTTTGACCTAGCTGGATTATGAAATCGTCGAGTGCCCAAGGATAGAAACGTAAGGCAGTCGAAGGAAGAGCCCATAATTGAAAAAACAAAAGTAGAATATTTTGGCGATTAATGTAAACCTATTCGAGCAAAAATAAATTGTTACTTACTTAAATCTGTACTAATATTATAAAGCTGCAGAGTTTGTTTGTTTGGATGGTTGAACGCGCTAATTTTAGGAACTGTTGGTTCGTTTTACGCAGACGAAGTTGCGCGGGTCAGCTAGTTACTTATATTTTACATTTAATTTTTGTACTAAATTGAAGAAACTAATTATTTATAGACATATTCGCTGGGTTTGACTTGATAAAACGATTTTCTTAATTCCTATAAATTAAAAACGACCACGGCGGCTCGGACAGGCCGGTTCTGAACGGGCCTGTCCCGAGCCGCCGTGTGTCGCGCGCCCACCTAGCCTTAACCGGACTATAGACGCGCAGTTCGAAGGTTTAGTACAAGCTTATACTGCTTCTGTTACCTCTGACGGCGTATGACTTCACAGTATGTAGGATTCCTTACTTAATTTCAGGAAGCAGGAAAGTGATAAACTGCTTTTATAGGTGGAAATATTGCCGCCTGTTGTCGTATTATAATTAGAGTTACAAAGAAACCTAAATTGTAGAACCAATGCTTTGCCGCTGCGATTTAGGCATCGTTCACACCAATGCGTATAATCAGCCGCCGACTGTGAGTATCCAGTACAAAATGTATGAAAGATTTATTTCAGCCGCCGAGCCGCCGACTGTTCCAGTCGGCGGCTGATTATACGCATTGGTGTGAACGATGCCTTAAGGTTATGGTCGGTTCGGAATCATCGTCGTCATCATCATCAGCCTATAATGTTCCCACTGCTGGGACACGGCCTCCTCTCAATGAGAGGGAATCGGAATAAGGCAGAGATACAGTTAAGACGCCAAATGTTTTAGCCCTATGTAATAGTGGGCGACCCTATTACCATCAACCAGACTCCGTGGCTGCTAATGAGAAATTCCTGACGGAAAAAGTCAATGACACTTTGCCTGACCTGTGAATCAAAACCAAGACCAGGCTTCGGAATAACAACTTGTTTGGTAATGGTAGACACCTGAAACAAAATGCAAGGATATTTCATCACCTGCCTAGCCTTTTGCCGACTATGTGTGGGTCGGCTTCCAGTCTAACCGGATGCAGCTGAATACTAGTATTTTACATGGAGCGACTGCCTATCTGACCTTTAGAACCCAGTTAATACTGAGTAATACGATACCACTTAGCAAGACTGGTTGTCAGACTTTTTGGGTCACTGACTACCTGTAACGACTGTCAAAGATGGACAAATGACAGCCGGGACCACCAGCTTAACGTGCTTTCCGAGGAACGAAGGAAACTCGGTATGTAAGGGTGTGGTCAGCCATCCACAGACCAACCTAGGCAAGCACGGCTTAACCTAAAGATCGGTCCGAGCGGCTGTTATTACTTAACCACGAGGTCCTTTGAAATATGTTCAAAAATTAAGATAAGGATATTCCGATGACAGACAAGCTAATTCCAAACACAAAGACTATGTAAACTCCATAACTCTGTAACAGTGGCACACTACTTCACAATACCAAGTACGGAACAGTACACAGTGCGTATACTTGAGGAGGGTATTGTAACATTGTTCCGGAGATCTGTCTGCGGCCGACGTGGAGAGCTCATTGCCCGCGCTGACTTACAAGCTGACGTGACTGGAGGGCTACTTATAATTATGTTGTTAAGCCAAGATGTGGAATTAATTAGTCAGATGTGAAGTGGCTTTAAGTTAGCAGCTTTTAAAAGGAAGTTCTTTATAAGACTGTGTATTTTCTTCAGTATTTTGAAAAGAAAAGAATTGAGTATGAACATGTGCGGCGTCGCCTGCGTGCAGGTCGTTTATTGTCCCACGGGATTGTCGTACCGGGATAACAAGTATCCTATGTGTTAATGCAGGTTATAAACTATCTGTTTGTCAAATTTCATCCGAATCCGGTCAGCGCGTGAAGAACTTACTTCAAACATCCATTCATCCTCACAAAAAAAATTGCATTTATAACTTTAGTAGTATGATTGTTTATGAAGTAAGATTTGATTTGATTTTTGACTTTGACCTAGAAAAACTTTTTTGCAAAAAATAAAACCGACTTCAAAAAGAAAAAGTGAAAAATAACTTTAGCTTCTGAAGTCGGTGACGTTTGTATGATTGATTTCATTTTTTTGTCACCGACTTCAGAAGCTAAAGTTATTTTTCACTTTTTAGGGTTCCGTAGCCAAATGGCAAAAAACGGAACCCTTATAGTTTCGCCATGTCTGTCTGTCTGTCTGTCCGCGGATAATCTCAGTGACCGTTAGCACCAGAAAGCTGAAATTTGGTAACAATATGTATATCAATCATGCCGACAAAGTGCAAAAATAAAAATTTAAAAAAACATTTTTATTAGGGTACCTCCCCCAGACGTAAAGTGGGGAGCGATTTTTTTTTTAATTTTGACCCTGACGTGTGATATATTGTTGGATAGGTATTTAAAAATGAATAGGGGTTTTCTAAAATCATTTTTTGATAATATTAATATTTTAGGAAATAATCGCTCCGAAAGTCAAAAACAATGTGTCCCCCCCCCCTCTAACTTTTGAACCATAAGTTTAAAAAATATGAAAACTACATACCTACGTCATACAGTCGCGAACAATATTTTCATCAACATACAAACCAAGCACTGATGGCCCGCAAATTGCAAAAAACGTGAGAAAATTTGAACTTTGCGGGCTACCTTGAAGCATCAGCCTTAAGAAAACTCCGTTTGGCTTCGGTCGTCGTTGAATGAAGATCGAGTCAGTTCGATTCCAGTCGAGTTTTTTAGAGCAGAGATGCAGTATGTCCTTATTATCATCTAGTCAAGACGAGAAATAGACCGATATCGCAACCATTGGTTGGAAATAGGAAATAGGGCAATATCGTGGATAGTGGTCTTCTGACGGAAATATATTGTATAAATAATGCTAACATGAGCGTCGACTGATGTGGTTTTATTTTAAATCCATGCTTGCCAGTGCAATGTAACCAACAATTCTTTGTTTCATAGCAAACTATTTTCATTTCATACCTATTCGTGAGAATTTAAATACATAACTTTATGTACATAGTATATTTATATATAGTGCGGGCAAACCTCCTGCAAACATAGGAACCAGATGCGAGCCGTCCGTCTGTTTGTTATTCAAATATTACACATATTTCATTCACCCTGTACGTGTGTAAGTGTGTGTGTGTGTGTGTGGGAAATACACACATGTTTGATTATTTGTGAGTGTGTGATTAAAGGTGAGTACTTAACGTGAAGCTAAGGTATACTATGTCGAGCTATCATCATCAGCCTATTAATGTTCCCACTGCTGGGACACAGGCCTCCTCTCTATGAGAGGGAATGGACTGTGTAATCCACCACGCGGGCCCAGTGCAGATTGGTAGATGTCACATGTATTCGATTTTTTTGGTTCTAGGACATGTCGGTTTCCTTCACCGTTTTGAGAGCAGCGTCTCGTACTACGTTCGGCGTTCGGCTACGTTATTGAAAACGGTGCAGGAAACGGTCATGAAGAAATCGGCATGTCCTACAACCAAATGTGACATCCACCAACCTGCCCTGGGCCCTCGTGGTGGATTACGGTCAACTTCCTCTGACATCCGCCTGTGTCCCAGCGGTCACCATTATAGGCTGATCCTGATGTTTGGGCCACATATAACTTTGCTGTACAAGGTGTGCTGTGCGAGCCAGGAAGCACTGTTGTGACTGTATGCTATTAAAAGCGAGCGAGATGGACAGAAGCAAAGGTGGTGGGACTCGTGGTGACAGTACTGAAGCCACGTTTGATAAAAAAATGACACACCTATCAAATGACATACTTTTTAAGAGCTGTCAAAACGCAGTTCTCACAGATTTTGTATGGCAATAGCACGCTGTGACGTCTCTGTTTGATCAACTCGAAACTATTTATTGATTTCAAAGCAACTAAAAAACGATTTTGGCAATAAATTGTAAATAAATCGGGTTTTTAGGCCCAAAACAACGTTTTTTTTAGAGTTTGGTGTCTTGGAACTATTTTACGGTGTCATCTGCCCTATTGTCTGTGGTAGGAAATTGTTTTTTTTTGGCGATCTTAGTTGACGTTTTGATTGATTTGTTAGTGAGTAACTCATTATAATCTTTGAGGAGACGGTTAGCTAAACAGAGCGCAGCATAGCACACCTTAATGTTGATCAAACATCTTGAAGGCGCTGTGTGTGTGTGTGTGTGTGCGTGCGGTCAGTTTTGTTAGACAAACGTAATTACACGTATTTAATATAATGTAATTTACGAGGTTACGCTGTTACGTGATATTATACAATTTCCTGCCAAATCTGTGCAAATGTGCGCAGAATTAATAGTGTAAAGAATAAACAATTGGCGACGCGCTTAGCGCACTGAATTTTTAGGAACTAATCATCAGTTTACCCGTAAACCTAAATCATAAACTAAACATAAGTAACAGTCTCATTATTATCATAATTTCAGCCGAAAGACGTCGATAGGAACTAATGATCGGATTACCTGTCATTAACGTAGTGGTTTGGAACTTATGCAGACGAACGATGACGAGTACCTATGAAGGGAGAATTGAGGGTGGATGGAATAAATCATCAGCCAAACATAAGTAACAGCCGTAGTCTCACATTGTAGAAAACTGTGCATTTTTTTAAACTTTTATTTAGATGTATTAACTACCTCTAGTGTGGTGGTAGTGCATGCACTACAATTTTAGAAATGTTCTAATTTAACTAAATTAAATATTTATACCCCACAACATATTTCAACAGTTACTATAACTTGTCGTTAATTAGGTACAACAATTCACATTTACCTAGGTAATCACTTATTGTTATTAGTGGAAACTAACAACAATTTCTATTTCACCAAGAAGCCAATCGCTAAGTCATTGTAACTTCGGGACAATAACAAACTTAGTTACTTTAAGAAGATAAATAGCCTCTGTCGTGTATCTTAATAGGACCAATGCATCGGAGGCTGCGCGCACGCCTCTCGCGCGGCAGCCAATCAGAGCGCGCGCTTCAGTAAGGGGTGGTGACATGTCGAAATCCGATTGTGTTTGTTTTATTTGGTTTGAATGTTTGTACAGTCGGCCAACGTAGTCTCTTTACATTCTCAAACCAAAATCGCTTGCACCGATGACCACATCTGCGAACCATCCATTTTTGTGAGAACCAATAGTAGTCAAAACAAAACAAAACGAAAAAAAAAAACTGGCACATTTGCACAAATCATGTACATGATTTGTGCTTTGAACGAGTTCTTTGTTGGGTTTAAGGTATGTTTCCGTGTGAATTTGCTTTAAATTTTCTTTCTTTTATATCATTGTGGGTACCTACTAGTTTATTTCTGTCCTGCAGTGCAAGTAGGTACGTAGGATTCGATAGGACTCGATTAGATAAAGACAGTTATTCTCGATAAAATGAGTTTTTATGGAGTCAAAAACTCATTTTATCGAGAATAACTGTCAAATTTATCATATCGAGTCATATCGAATCCTGCGTACTTGCACTGCTGTTAAGATTGGAGATTGCTATTCGAGATTCTCACAAGAAAAACTTATGGCACGAATCCTAATACTTCATAGGCTTCATTAGCACATGTAAGACGAGTAAATACTTAGGTAGATGACTACCGACCGAAGTAAGTATTCCTATTCTAAATATTACTTCATAAAATAAAATAAATCTAACTTATAATTGCGACACGGTTCGACCAGTGGCTGAGCGTATCTGCATGTCGCGGGTTCGACTTCCGCACGAAACAAATACAAATATTACAGGCAGTTTTCTGGGTCTGGCTGTCTGTGTATGTGAGTTTAAAGGAGACAATTTTTTTTGGGCCCACCTGGTCGTTGCTGTTATTATTCATAATTACACTAAAAAAAGTAACCATTTAACTATAGTATTAAACGAAATATTACGTAGAAATGAAACCGGAATCTTAAAATCATAATAAATAAGCTATGTTATGATATTTTTTTACAAGTCAAATCATTCCTGTTGTGGTCAATGTCATTTGACAAAAAATACTTACGTAAATTGGGGCGTTTTTTCCGTTCACTAAAAAAAGTACGGTACCTACCCATTGGTAATCATATCTGCTATAATTATAATAGAATCAGAATAGAATATAAAAATAAATATTAATAATCTGTAAGCATTTTTAATACCATTCTATAGGGTTACACTAAAGTCGCATATATGGTTTAAACAATCAACGAGGCACGGAACGTTATAAATCCACTTTTTAGTGGTTGACAGACTACTTCATTATTTTAACATTTACTTTTTCTGGTTATTTTGGTTTTCGTAAGTGTTTTTGCAGATTTTTCGCAATTTATGTGGGTGGCCTAATCTCCGAACAAAAAAAAATTGTCTCCTTTATATCTTCCGTGATTATTCGTATTTTGAGCTCTCGATATTTCGACGCTGTTGCAACTTGCAAGCGCCATGATCGCGGGTTGACTGAGTCAACAAGATTGACAAGATATCCCGTAAGTGACAATATAAGTTTAGTTTTAAACCATGAAAGCTTTTATTAAAACAGTGTGCCAGTTTAAATGTTTGTGAACGCACCCCGATACAAGGCAAAATACATAAATTGATTTTGATTCAAAATCAAAATATTTTATTTCACATAGGCCTAGATGGGCACTTATAAAACGTCGAAAAAGGTGCACGGTTCGCGTTGGTCGATTCCATGGAGAAGAACCGGCAAGAAACTCCATGGTTACTCTTTATCGCTCTTGATTGCAATTGCATTGCAAAAACCTCAGAGCAATTTATAAAAGTTCACGTTTAAAGCTAAGTAGATATAGCATTACAAGAGGTCGGCGTCGGCAAAGAACACAGACACACAGATAGCCGTTATCAAAGACATATCAGAGCTAGATGGGGTCCGTCTGAGGGCACTCACACGGACTGAATCGTGTTCCGTCTAACTATCCACCTAGATCTAACAGACTGGCGTTCAGTCTAACTATCTAGACATGCCTAGATACACTCTTTGATCGTGTTCTTAAATTAGGTAGGGGTGCGGGAGTTCTTATTGAAAAGGTGACTTTTCCAAATCGGTTAAGTTAACTTTATATTTTGAAATGACTCATCAAAAATAAAATCCTTTACCCAAAATATTATTCTACTGCTAGACGAATCAATGAAATCAGAATCAGTCGACAGCTTTCTTTATAATTATGATTTCTAAATGGTATAATAATTGCGTACGAAAGCTGTTTATTTTGGTAAATTGTACTGAAAATACGCCCAAACACCATGCAAGTTACACGGTTATTACACAACCGTAGCAAACAGCACAGCGCAGCGTAACTTTTATTTAACACATTATCACCTGCCTGCCTTTTCGAGATCCTAACTACGTAAGTTGGGGTCGGCTTTCAGTCTAAACGGATGCGGCTGAATACCAATAGGTATTTTACACGGAGCGACTGCAACTGACCCCACAAACTAATTGACTGACTAACACTAACTGTATTAGATAATACGACACCCCTTGGTAAGACTGGTTGTCAGACTTTCCGGCCTCTGACTACCTTTACTGACTGTCAAAAATCTTCAAATCTTTGGCCAATGCTGCTTTACCTGGATGATAAACCAGCGTGGCTTATTTATCTATTGTCATCTTTAAAACTATTTACGCAAGTACCTAATTACCATCGTTTCGCAATAGATAAGTTATACTTACTTCGGTCAGTATTTTGTACCTACTTACATGTGACGTTGTTTCGTTGTAAAACAATACTAACAATTAGGTATTCATTTAATTGTGTACACTTTGTGTTCCATTATAATATAATAGATGTAGCAACAATAAATAAATATGCTTGTTAGCTTCAATTTGACACAATATTATGGTACAAAGAGGAGCTCGTGGCTAAATAATAACAGCCGCTAGGGTCGATCTTTAGGTTAAGCCGTGCTTGCCTAGGTTGGTCTTTGGATGGGTGACTACCCATTACATACCGAGTTTCCTCCGTCCCTCGGAAAGCACACTAAGCAGTTGGTCCAGGCTTTCATTTGTAGATCTTTGACAATCGTTACAAATAGTCAATGACCCAAAACGTCTGACAATCAGCGTTACCAAGGATTATCTATATTATTATATTTTTTCTTAATTTAATTTAATTGACATTTAATTCTCATTTGACAGGCATTTAATTTACATTTAATTCTTATGAAGTTTAACTAATATGAACGTAGTTGACATGGTTTTGTTTGAGCTTCTTATGGTTGGACATATAGACAGTTATTTAATTGTTCGTAAAATGATATAGAGATGTTGTATTTCTGCTTTTGTTAAATGGTTTGACTTTTTATGATTTTAATGGTGTTTACTGATGACATTCTAATAATTGTTAATATTTTGTTTTGCTTGTACTTGATTACTGCTTTTAAATGTAATTTGTTGTATAATTCCAACACAGTGTAAATTGTTTGATGAAAGAATAAATAAATAAATATCTTATCGTATTACCCAGTGGCAAACTTCCTTTTACAGACGCCTAGTTAGGATGGCGCCGTTGGTGAACATTCGTTAATTTGTCGGTGATAGGCAATTGTATTATTTCTTCCTTATCTTAGTTCCGAAAAAGGAACAAGCTACGTTTTGGTTGTTTTGTTAGTGAGTGCCGCAAAAAGTCTGACAATCAGTCTTACCAAGTACTAACTGGGTTGTGGAGGTCAAGTAGGTAGTCGTTCAATGTAAAATATTGATATTCAGCTGCATCCGGTTAGACCAGAAGCCGACCCCAACATAGTTGATGAGACATCTTTATGAGGCTAACTGTACCTATGTACGGTCGAACAAGCTATTTGGTTTACAGTTTAACCCACAAATTACATTGTATAATGTTAAACAAATAGCTTCAACCGTACCTCCGACCACTGGACACAACTCTCCCCTATAGATTCCTACATCCACAAGACAGTACACACACACACACAGTCCACAGTACAGACTGACAAACATAACATCGACTGTAACGAGTTCTCGTTAAATTCACGCTTCGATACGTTTTTTGTTCAGAGCCTTTCTTTGTGAGAGTTTTGTTAAAAAATTATATGTGATACGTTCAATATGTTCGTTGAGGGTCTGTTTGATTCGAGGGTAGTTGATGTCCGATAGTGCATGGGGTTTGCTTTTAAAGGGGTTTCTTTGATTTGGAGTCAAGCTTTTTCCTACCCTTGTCTCTTACTGTGTTTTCTTTTGGTATAATCTGGTATAATAATAATAATAGGGTACACGACAAAAATATCTAATTAGTCCGTCAGTTAGATTATCAAAAAATATTTGACCCGTATTTTTTCTTTTGTTACATAAACCAAAATTGACGAACATACCACGCTTCTAAAATTCTCAATACGTCACGTCTTAGTATGTTTAAGTGCGTTCTGACGTCATGAGCCCCCACTCCCGAGTTTTGAGGCGTCTTATCTTTGTCAATATTCATTGATTTACACAAACAAAAAATACGTGTTTTTCAAGTGTTTAACTGACGGGTTAAATAGATTTGCAATGTTTTGAAACTGTCAGCATGCCTATTCTAGAAAGTTATAGAACAGTTTTAAATGTAGAATCGGTTTACGGTTTATTGTATTATTATAAGCATGCGTTTCCGCTGAAATCGAGCAGACACAACCTTTCAAAAGACGACTTATCACAGATGATACGAGAGAAGCGTTGTACCTTTCTACTAATGCAATGGACCGATTCGTACTGTCATCCCTCTGAGTATAATATGCTTTTTTAGTTTTAGGTATAACTAGTTAACGATCATCATCATCATCAGCATCAGTCTATAATTTTCCCACTGCTGGAACAGTTTTTTATTCTAGGACATGCCGTTTAACTCACGATGTTTTCCTTCACCGTTTTGAGAACAGTGGCGATGAAGTAAGTTACACAAAGTAATGCGCCTGCCTGGGTTCGAACCCACGACTTCCTGCTCGTAAGTCGGGGCCGCCACCACTGAGCCATCGCTGCTGTTCACTTCTTCACTAGTTTACCAAATTTACACTATATTTAGAAATCCAACTAAATAAACCGAATTAAATGGTTTTCAGAAACAGGGGTAAAATTATTTCATGCTAAAATCAAGTGGAAGGAATTGATTTCCAGAATATCATTGGAATAACCATAATAATTTCCGATAACACCCCATAAAATCAAATATCACTCAATAATAAATAATTAAAGCGTCCGCAACACCGCAACGCCGCAGAAACCGCACAATGATGCGGGCCGCAACCCGCAACGCGTGACGTCATCAGCGCGGCGCTCTGTGGTGTATCGATGTGCCCCCGATATCAAGGTAACATGTGTATAATTTTCTATTGATTGTCGAAATCATAATTGTCAGTAATGATAGAAAAACAAATATTGTTTTGCCAAAAACTTAGCCCAAACCAGAAAAGCTTCCGTAGTATCAAATGAAATGAAATGAAAAAATAATAATTAGTTAAGAATGCAGTGACAAATAATGCCTGTTATACCCAGAATGGTGAGACAGAACGTTTATTGACTACTGAGCTGCTGTTAAATACGGGTAATTTTATCAAAACAAAAAATGTCTTGCAATATTACGATAAAAATGTAATTATTATGAATTACGAGAAAACATTGAAAATATAAACGATTAAAGAATGTTGTGTTCGGTACGAATCAGATCAGCAGCACGTTCAGCCATCATAGTGACTGGAGCGACGATCTTCCCGCTGATCAGCTCTGGCATGGCGGAAGCGTCGACCACTCGCAAGTTATCAAAAGTTTTGACTTTCATGTCCTTTTCCAGCACCAGCCCAATGGCACAAGTCCCTCCGAAGTGCCACATAGTCGTCGACATAGCAACTGAGTAACATTCCCAGAATTCAACGTCACTTGTCGCGTCGTTGCAAATATCTAAGTCCAGAATAGTCGCGTTTATGCTTTTCATGTAAGTCGTTTCCAGCAATTGAATGTGGTCTAAGAAGGCTCGTCCCATTATTTTCAAATCGGCTTCGTCGCTGTACATACCTGCGTTCACAATCGGGGCAACGAAAGGGTCAGCACTTGCAAGCAACACATCTCCTCGAGATTTAGGTAAAGTTAAACCTAATAAAGAAAACCAGATCTTCCTGTTAAAACTAGCCTCGTAAACCTTTTGGGAGATTTCGTTTGAATAGCTAAACATTTGACTGAATAGACCTAACAGATCGGTGGAGTTCGCCGGGAACAGTAAGTTGATCGTTTGATAATCTGGCCGAGTCGAGTCAAGTGCTACATTCCCACTGAATGCTGGCACAGGGAACTTGTGAGGGTTACTTGGTTCAGAGACTTCTGTAGTTTCTTCCAGTTGGATAATAATTGGAGCAGATGCCTGATCCATGTAGTTTTGTCCAACAGGAAGATCAGCGATCACATCGATATTAAATGACTCGAGATGTTCTCGAGGTCCGATACCAGACAGCATCAATAGTTTGGGACTGTTGATGGTCCCTGCGGAAATAATAACCTCCTTGTTAGCATACAATACATACGTTTCATTGTTGGATGTGATCACCTGTACACCGACAGCTTTATTGTTTTCGATCAGGATCTTAGTTACAGTTTTTCGCAACGACACGCATAGATTAGGGCGTTTCTTAACGGGGCCAAGGTAAGCTAGCGCGTGGTTTTGGCGGACACCATCGTCGATGGCATACAGCACCTGTGTGTAGCCGAGAGCAGAGTCTAAAGACGTTGAGTCCAACACGATATCATGACCGGCTTCTTTCAAGGCCTCAAAGATGTTATCAACGAGAGGACTTGTTTCTCTTTTAATTTTGATCATCCCGTCAGTGCCGTGTAGATCTGCATATTTAGAGTGTAGCAGTTCATCGTCTGTCAGTTTCTCTTGTTGCTTGAAGTACTTGAGGGTGTTAGTAACGTTCCAGGCTGTGTCGTTAGTCCTCTCTACCCAGACGTCGTAGTCCTGTGGGTCACCGCGAGTGTACATCATGTGGTAGATAGCGCTGCTGCCACCCAGCATCTTGCCTTGCGTCAGGCCGCAGGTCTTGCCCTGCATGTTCTGCATTGTGTAGTTGTCGTTTACTGTGCGGAAATTATAGTCGTAATCTGACTCTTTTAGCAGCATGAATGTTCCGGGAAGCTGGAAATAGAAAAAAAAAAGCATTTAATGTTCTTCTGATTTGGCTATACAACAATATTGATAAAAATATGCAAAGCAGTGCATAACAAAGTTTTCAATCTACTACTCACATAAAGTTACCTTGCTAATTCTTTAATTTTAACCACGGGAATCGTAATCCGATTACAAAAATACTTCCACCGATAGAACACCGATATGCCATAGGTATTAGGCATGTTGTAAGGTATAGCTGACTTTCATGTGACAGTAAAATACAGATAAATGTGTACCTCTGACTCGATAGGTGGATATCCTCCTGCTTCGAGCAACAGCACGTTGTAGCTCTCGTTGGCTGACAGTCTGTTCGCGAGCACTGATCCTGCAGTACCACCGCCTACGATAATGAAGTCAAACGAACTGCCATCTGCAGAAATTTAAAGTCTTTAGTTAGAAAAAGGTGTACCAGATATACTCAAGAAAAAACATTTTTAAGCGAATCTATACTCAACGTTATTAAAATACTGTACTCGGACAGTGCTATCCAGATTATTATCACGACATATTTGCTGGAATTTTTTAAATGTCCTAGATACGTTTTAAATAATTCGCATGCAAAAAAAAGGTGCGACAATATGGCCACGGCCCAATTCATAAAAAGTAACAACAACTCAAAATTAAGAAGAAGGTGGGAAAGCTCAAACTTTTTTTACTCTTTCCTCTTCTTACGAACGCGAATCCTCCTTCCGGTTCCGACGGAACCATTCCAGTTCTCCTTGCTATCTCCTTCGTGGGAGGGGACTAGTTTTTGTGGTATTTCGGCCTAGAGTTTGTCCGGCCACGCTGTCAGCTGTCATAAATATTGATGGGATTCATAAGATAATGTGATGATTGTGTACCGTTGATGAGAATGTTGAGATAGACGTGTGAATTGATAAGAATAGATAAAGTAAGGAATCAGAATATTAGAGGAAGTTTGAATATAGCAGGTGCCGTATTACAGAAAAATTTTAAGGGTGACGAGGAATGATGAAACGCATGTAACTAAAACAGTGATGAAATGAACATCAAGAATGAAGATGGAGAAGAAGGCCAAAGAAGACATGAATGCGTGAGGAATGATATGAAAGAAGATAAAGTACAAGGTGCCGTAATGTCTGACAGTTGAGAATGGAAGAAGAAAACGTATTGCACCGACCTCTATGGACAAGCGCAGGATAATTATGATTAAGATGACGTGATGCACTTACTGGTAAGGCTGCAGTCAGCTGGGAACTGCCACGACGTGAGGCTCAAGGTCTGCACCACCTGCAGCGCCAGCTTCACCGCCTGCGCGCTTGCCAGAGAGCTCGCTGCATCCGCCATTCCTGTCACTTTGTTACATATTGGTTTAATGCTTCAGAGTACTTTTCAGTTCTCATCAGTAACAGAATCAATAGGCATGACGACAGTATAAAAAATGCAAATCTATTTAGTCTGTCAGTCGGAGTATTGGAAAATAATTAACACGTATTTTTTGTTTTTGTAAATCAATGAATATTGACAAAGATAAAACGCCTCTAAACTCGGGAATGGGGGCTTGTGACGTCAGTACTAGCTAAAAATTATAATTTTAGAATTTTAAAAGCGTCTTATCTTTGTCAATTTTGATTTAGGTAACAAAAGAAAAAATACGTGTCAAATATTTGTTGATAAACTATTTTATTACTTTTTTGTTGTCTACCTAGTTAGATTTCGGGAGCGATGCGACGGCGAAAATAAAACGTTAGGGCCCGTTTTACTAAGAGTTTTATTAGAAAACGACCCGAGCTAACAGAGTTTGATGCAAGACTGCTTATTCTACCTAGCCTAATACATAGTTAGATATTAAAACTAAGCTGGTGGTCGCTGGCGCCTGCACATCCCCTCATGTCTGGCTGATAAAGACAAAAGTGCAGCGTACGAGCTTATAGCTCTACCACAGCGATAGATAAGGTGAGTTCAGAGAATGTAACTACCTTATTCTTGATTCAATGGTACATAATATGTACAATATGACATATTATGTCCCCGTAAAATTTTCAAACACATATTAGATTAGATTGTTAGATTGTAATCTCTCTAGCGAGATTATAAACTCTCGAAATATTGTCAACTGAACATACTGCTTACAATATTACACTTTATTTTTCGGTAGATTGTCATCTATCGAAGTAAAACCGTAATATTGTGAAATGCATGCGACGGAAGCATCTCTGCCACCACAATCAGGACACGGGGCACCCCCACGTTAGGTTAGATAGGTTCCTTTAAGCCCTGCAGACGGAAATAGGGGCCCCGCGTAGCGGGGCTTCGTCGACTTAGCTTTTTAGGGGAATATAAAGTGTTTTGAGGTTAGGGTATATTAATCGGTATTTCTCAGGAATGGGTCATTATCTTTTCATGAGAGTGGTACCATGGGGCAAAGGGGACCCCTCCTTCCCTCTTCCTCCTGCACACCGCGCGACTTGACTTCCATCGCATACATTTTACAATATTACGGTTTCACTTCAATAGATTACAATCTACCGAAAAATAATGCGTTATATTGTAAGCAGTATGTTCGTTTCACAATATTTCGAGAGTTTGCAATCTCTCTAGTTATTTTACAATCTAACGTGTTTGACAATTTTACGGTGACACATACTTCCCGTACCTTTCTAAGGATTTTTTTTGTCGTATATAACCTGAAGCTAGAATTATTTGGTTTCGTGCAGCACCAGTCATTTACACTTACCGGATGTATGTAAGTGACTGGCTATCTAACCTCCACAACCCTTACCAAGAGTCCATTATTATACAGAAGACGATGATATTTAAAAAATACAGATGGATGAGAAAAACAAATAGAAAATGTGACGTACCTTAGTAATAAAAAAAGATGTAACTTACCTGGTTAAGTTGTCTTGTTTCGAAGTAAAATTACAATATTATGATCTGTCGACTCAAGTGGCAGCCTTTTATATCAAAAATATTCTCATACAGCATTCATTATCTTTTTTATTATAATTAAATATAATTAATTGGTCACAGTACGCACGAAGACCGTGCCTGTATCCTGAATTCAGCAGCTGTGTCATTTTTTCTAGAAAAATTCTGACTTTTCCACAGAATGTTGTTCTCAGTGAACGGCACTTTTGTATTCCCATTTCTCCTGCCAGCAATTTGGGTTCACTAGCTAGATCAACCGTGTTAAAAATCGACCCGTGAATTACACTATCGTTATGGCCGACTTGAGGTCTTAGATCTGGCTCCTAAAATACAGGTTAATAATAATGTACATAATAAAATTTCCCCCGTTTCGAACATTTATGCTCCGCTCTTATAGGTCATAGCGTGATGTTATAGCCTTCCTCGATAAATAGGTTCCAACACTAAAATATTTTTTCAATTCGAACCATTGTTTTCTGAGATTACAAACAATTTAAACGCTTTTCTATATTAGCCTTAATTTTAACTCAAAAATATTTTACCAGCTGTACTTACACTATTTAATATTTGATCAATCTAAGGCCTGTTTCATCAACAGTTTAAAAACGCACTTGTCTTAATATTACAATTAATTGAATAGAGGAGTTTGAACTTTTTGGCAGCCATTTTGTTTTTTTTTTCAATGTAGCGGCCACGCATTAGATCTATATTAATCGATAGCTGGTATCAATACAAACAAATTTTGTTGCGACAAAATGTTCTAAAGGGTCACGTTTCCTAGATATGAGCTACCAAACTTAAAATCCATTCACTGTCATCAACTACAAACTATCATAAACTAAACAGGGCGCAATATTTCAATGCCACCTGGTGGGAAAGTACTCGAATCACTGGAGATTACAAATTTAACTCAAATGAAACTTTACTTTAATTTAAAAAAGAAACAAATCTGATGCAAAAAAGGACAGGGTGTTGTTTTTTAGAACTATAGTTGGTTCGATTCCCGAGTGTGGCAAGCGAATTTTAGGAAATCTGTGAATGCAGATTTGTTTCTTTTTAAAAATAAAGGAATGTTTTTAGATTAAAATTTGCTATCTCCAGTATTTAGAGTACTTTCCCTCAACGTGGGATTGAAAATTGCACCCTGTATTGGGGCATCGAAAAACCTGCTAATGTGACCAATTTACTGGCGGCGTGTCCACGTTGTATGGTAACAGTTAGCCTCACTTCCTTTTAACCTACATGTCCTGTTTGGGTCTATTTCTGTGGGTACAAGCTCCCTACGCCCTGGTCCCATCTCTCGTTAACGCACAAATCCCATCTGCCGTCTTCGCCCAGGTCCCATCACCCGTCTATTCCCAGGTCCCATCTCCTGTCTACGCCCAGGTCCCATCACCCGTCTACTCCCAGGTTCCGTCACCTGTATACGCCCAGGTCCCATCACCCGTCTACTCCCAGGTCCCATCTCCTGTCTACGCCCAGGTCCCATCACCCGTCTACTCCCAGGTTCCGTCACCTGTCTACGCCCAGGTCCCATCACTCGTCTACTCCCAGGTCCCATCTCCTGTCTACGCCCAGGTCCCATCACCCGTCTACTCCCATCTCCTGTCTACTCTCAGGTCCCATCTGCGGTCTACGCCCAGGTCCCATCACCCGTCTACTCCCAGGTTCCGTCACCTGTCTACGCCCAGGTCCCATCACCCGTCTATTCCCAGGTCCCATCTCCTGTCTACGCCCAGGTCCCATCACCCGTCTACTCCCATCTCCTGTCTACTCTCAGGTCCCATCTGCGGTCTACGCCCAGGTCCCATCACCCGTCTACTCCCAGGTCCCATCTCCTGTCTACGCCCAGGTCCCATCACCCGTCTACTCCCAGATTTCATCTCCTGTCTACGCCCAGGTCCCATCTCCCGTCTACGCACAGGCGTCAATCATCACAAAATCATTACGCTGCTGGTAGGTACAGAAGTAAACCCCGTGTATTTATAGATATTTATAACAGATAAAAAATCATGTATTGTAGAAAAGGCTTTATGATGACTTTGACACATTTCAAACCATGACTTTTTTTAATATACAAAATGTCCGGTAATTCCAGATGAAGGGAAAGAACTTCTAGAATTTTCTCATGTAACTGGATGTACAATTATTTTTGTTACTAGTTCTATAAATAATCTGGTATGCAAAATGAATGATCGTCATGGAATCCATCTCGTGCGTTTTTTTTTTTTTTTTCTAGTATAATTATTTCGAAAGGAATAAAAATCGATTGTTTGGAAAATATTTGGAATCGTTAAAAATCACTGTTTTCAGTTTTTTTTCTTTGATTACGATCACCCAGCAGGACGCCAAATTTTAACTTTCTAGGTCATCTGGAAGTGGTTTTTGATCTATAGAGGTCCGATATATTGTTTGAAGTGAAAACTTCTTTAGGCTTATGCTGGGGCCACACTAACGTGAAATGCCATTAATTATTGCGAAAATGGACGCATTATCGCAATACGAGTAATTAATGGCATTTCACGTTAGTGTGGCCCCAGTATTAGAGTATGGCTGAGAGTTGTGACTTTGTGAGCTGTCCTGCAAGGGTATTGGGCTGGCTTCTAGCCGTTCCCTGTATCTAGTCTTGACGTTGGTAATAAACATTAGTCACATACCACCCCGTACATTACTGATTGTTCGGAGAATTATGTTCTGCATTCTTTGAATTCGTATGATGGAATGGGAGTTACAAGCACTACCCCACAGCCACCACTGACCGTAACATTCAGTTTCTTCTTTGATGTGCTCATTCAGTCATAAAAATGCTGTTTTTGTAGACGACAATATCTCAAAACCGTTTATGCTATATGAACATTATTACATGAAATTAAGGGTTCTGTCTAATCTAAGGGTTTTTATTAAATAAATCACTTCTAATGTATTTCTTAAAAGTGGTTCCAATGTTTCGTGTGATATAACACAGCTGCTGAGTCGCCAGTTCCTTCTTGGCTTGTCCTTGGTTTGACCTAGGCTTGACCTTGGTTTTTCACGCTGCCACGTGTCCAGATAAAAAGCAACACCTTCTACCTCGGCTAAGCTAAGAACATCTGTCAGAGTCATTAATAGCATGATAAATTGACAACATGTTTCAATGAATAATTTATTCAAATGTATGAAAACAACCGTTTTCACTTGTTCAATTTCCCGCAATGTCCTTCACTGATTTGATAAAAAGGGTGTAAAACACCTCTTCACGAAGCCGATAGGCACTTGTTCTCCCATCTCCCCATCATTGCGATCATTTTTTTGTTCGACACCGTACCTGGGAACCTTCTAGTTACGGAGATATAGGGGGTCAAACTTACAACTTTTTGACAAGTTTTTTTTAAGTAAAAGTTTTTTTTGTAAGATTTTAATTTTTGATGAACAATGTTTTAAGTGCGTTACATTAAGTTCTACCACAAAACATGATTTATAACCTCAAAAAAAAAAGTTGTTTCCCAGCAATACGTGCTTACATGATAGTGGTACATACAGCAAGGAGAAACAATTGCTACGCAAATTAACTACCAAATTAAATAGTCTGTCGTAACCAAATCATACGTCATCATCGTCTTTCTTTGACCATTGTTAGAAAATGGATACAGTGACGTAGGGTATCATTATGATTCTTTCTGTTTCGGTTCATCATCATCATCATCTTTTATCACCTAAAAGGTGAAGACAGACCACATGGGCTAGAATACAAAAACAATAGATAGAGAAATTAAAATAAGTTGAGCGATTATATCGCTGATAAAAATGCTTGGCTCGATGCTGGTCCTGCTCCACAAGGACAGGGGCGCAAAAAATGATAGCATTAAATGGTATTGTTGGAGCTGCTGAAGATTGTACAACTATCTTTGCATTGTATAGATTCAATCTCTTTAGTATTATTTAAACGCATAGCCCATATTGTGTGACTACTATGAACTAGAAAGCTTTCATTCACTGGAAACCTACGTTTTTATTTTTTGACTTGAGTGTGCCCTGGCGGTTGAGAGTATGTCATGCTCACTCAAATGTCTCGCTGATGGTGACGCGTGTGTCGGTCGAACCATTTAGTTCCCTTCAAAATAGTTGAGCTGTATGGTGCTGATCCATGCGTCATGTTCGTGAACGGGCGCTGTCAGTCGTGTTGTCTCTTAGTTACCATGGCTTATTTGAATGAATTATTTTGTTTTTATTATGGACACTTTTAACGTGCACATCTTGGTACATTGTTCTCGCATAGTATACCATCTCAACATGAATGATGTAACCAAGATTTTTTAAATAATTTTGATTTAAAAGAGTGTCCATGGAGTTTCTTGCCCGTTCTTCTCCATAGAGATCTACGCTAGAGAATGGGCAACTACAGTACTTTCACAGTTTTTTATGTTTTGTGACTGGGACTGTAGCTACATTTATTTTCATTTTTGTTTCGACAATTCAAAAGTGCCTGTAATTGGCCTACTGGAAATAAATGCTTTGACTGTGTTATTTGAATACATACTTTCAAATTACGTTTTTCTCTGGTACCGTGTTGAAACATGGACGTTCACGCAGGAGGCTGTGTACAAATGGATAGTAGTACAGAGAGCCATAGAGCGTGCCATGCTCGGCATAAAGCTAATAGATCGGGTTCCTAACGTCAAAATCCGAAAACGCACAAAAGTTTTCGATATTGGAAATCGCGTTACGGAACACAAATGGAGCTGGGCAGGAAACCTAGCAAGGCGCGGTTATGACAGGTGGAGCAAGGCTGTCACCGAATGGCGTCCAAGAAATGGAAAAAGGAACGAGTCGTCCGGCGGCGAGATGGTCAGACGACATAGTTTCCGTCGGGAAATAACCTGGATGAGGCTGGCGCAGGACTGTGGAAATTAATGGGAGCGGAGGCGACACGGGACGTTGTCCTTCCGCCAGGTGCAGGTTTTGTCGGGGCATGGCTGCTTTGGCAAATACCTGCACAAAGTGGCTAGACGGGAGGCGACTCCCGTGTGCTCGCTGCAGCCGCACTGGCTGCAGCGAGCAATATCCAACTTTTTGACAAGTATTTTTTTAAATACATGTTTTTATTGTAAGCTTTTTGTAAGCACGATGTATTATTCAATTCCCAAAAATGTAATTGAAAGTCATCATTAAACTATATACTTTACCTACATACCTACTCTAACTTACTTACTCACCTCCTCCTCCTCTATTCCCTCTGAGCAACGGAACTCTCAAATAACCAACGTTCGAGATCAGATAGGTACGAGTAGTTTGCCCATGTAAAATACTGCTGGTAATTTGGATTATTTCGAACATTGGACGCATTAATAAATAAGTGAAGGAAACTTTCAGAAATCTCTCGGTATGTGATGGAAAAGTTTAGGTCTTACGCAATTGATATAATTCACTGTCTGTCTGTCTGCGCTAACTATTTGTGAACCAAAGGAAGTATTATATTATCTGTGACCGAGGTCATTTGGAGGGTATCGTAGGTGACTAAAGCCTTACGTTATTTATAGTACATTATGGTACAAGTGTGTAATGTTGGTGATTACCATTGAGGCGCCATTGAGAACCGAGCCGTTAGGCGAGGTTCTTAAGAGAGCCGAGGACGGTAATCATCAACACACACGTGTATCATACGACGTTTTTCAACACACTTGAGAATAAAATAATACTAAAAATAACTATAATTTGTTGAAAACGAGTTGTGAATTTTTTTTCGCAATGGCGGGAATAATTAATCAGTTTTCCTATGCGCGCGCATCTAACAATGGCGATCGGCCATAGACTAAAAGAATGAGGTTTCTTTTTTTTTTAGCGTTTTAGCCACGTACGAAATGGGGAATTCAAAGTTTTATTGAGAAAACAAAAGTTACATTTGACTGAAAGTTTTATTTATTAAAAACTTATAAGTTGAAATTATCTATGTAGAAACGAAGTTGCTATAATGAGCAAGCAATAGGTGCATTAATTTATTTGTACTATTGAACACGATCTTTTTTGTATCGAAACTTTTTAAGAACAAAGCAATTCAACCAATAAAAAAAAAACCTATAACTCACTTGTGAATAATAGCAAAAAACATGTTGAAAAACGTCGTATGATACACGTGTGTGTTGATGATTACCGTCTCGGCTCTCTTAAGAACCTCGCCTAACGGCTTGGTTCTCAATGGCGCCTCGACGGTAATCACCAACATTACACACTTGTACCATAATGTACTATTTCAACACACTTGAGAATAAATAATACTAAAAATAACTATAATTTCAACAGTGAAAACGAGTTGTGAAGTTTTTTTCGCAATGGCGGGAATAATTCATCAGTTTTCCTATGCGCGCGCATCTAACAATGGCAATCGCCCATAGACTAAAAGAATGGGGTTCCTTTTTTTTAGCTTTTCGCGGATAGCGTTTTAGCCACGTACGAAATGGGAAATTCGAAGTTTTATTATTAAAAAAAAAAGTAAAAAAAAAAAGAAAACAAAAGTTGCATTTGAGTGAAAGTTTTATTTATTAAAAACTTATAAGTTGAAATTATCTATGTAGATACGAAGTTGTATGAAATGAGCAAGCAATAGGTACATTAATTTATTTGTACTATTGAACACGATCTTTTTTGTATCGAAACTTTTTTTAAGAACAAAGCAATTCAACCAATAAAATAAAAAAGAACCCTATAACTCACTTGTGAATAATAGCAATGAAAAAGTCACAGTTTGATTACAGGTGTCATTATGTGCCTAATTGCGGTGAAATTAGAGCCACTTTATGAGCAAGTGTGTTGAAAAATATATTATCTAAATATTTATAACTCAAAGGTGACTGACTGACTGACATAGTGATCTATCAACGCACAGCCCAAACCACTCGACGGATCGGGCTGAAATTTGGCATGCAGGTAGATGTTATGACGTAGGCATCCGCTAAGAAAGGATTTTGATCAATTCTACCCCCAAGGGAATAAAATAGGGGATGGAAGTTTATATGAAAGTCCGTCAGTTTTAAAGTTAGGATCTTCTAAATTTGTGTGTAGGCTGACGATTGAAAATTAATTTATACGTGTTTCAGCGTTTTTGATAATTCCACCCCGAAGGCTTAAAAAGGGGATGAAATTGTGTGTGAAAAATCTTTTATGTTCGACGTAAAAAGTACAAAATTTGTTATCTGGGCATGCAGATTGGAAGCTAACGCAACGGCTTTATTATAATTTCAACCCTTGAGGGGTGAAAAAAGACCATCATTTTGTTTTTAATTAAAGTATTTATTTTTGAGTTACTAAATAGTATCAAAGTTAGTAAGTCGTTGGTTTTTTTTTTATTTCAACCCACAAAGGGAAAAGGGGATGAAGTTTTGCATTGTATTTGTTCATTCGTTCACCAATAACGGCAGCAGGAGAGACCTTTTGCAGCAGTGCAAGTTAATAGTATAGGCCGTACACAAGTTAATAGTACAGGTAGGTACCAATCGTATGGACGCGCACACGTGACTTCGCGGCTGGCAGTACTTACCGTTTTGTAGGGACCTAGGTAAGCCGAAGATTATGTATGATAGAGCAAGATAGAATGAGTAATTGTCGATGTCGTATTTGATACCAACTAGATTTTTTTATTTTGTTGGTTTCTGTTTTTAGGTAGATTTCCTTTTTTTTTTTAAAAAAAATCTGCCTATTGGTCTCTCACTTAGGGACATTTATATGTATACGTATGTTTAAGGGTGACAAGCAAAATTTAGCCACACTCTACAGGTCGCAATTATGTACCGAGTGCTTTCAAACTTGGCCAAAAAATCGAAAAGGTCAAAACTTAGGCTGTGTTCGTGAATGGGCGGAATTCGTCCATGGGGGGCGGCGGGGGGGTGGTTTTTCTAAAATCAGTTTTTTGGCCATAACTTTATCCTTTGAAAAATTTTTGTACCGTTTTTCATTTTTATCATTCTGAGTAAAAGTACGGACAACTTTAAAATAAAACTTTTTTGATGCAACCCCTAAATTGGGGAGGGGGTTGAAATTTCCAAAATTTTTGCGAAAAATATCATATCTCCGAAACAGTAAACATTTTGAGCGTCGCAAATATTTTTTTTTTTTAAAGAAAATTGTTTACTCTACAATTGTTACCTTTGAAGTTTAGCGATAAAACTTATAGTTTTCGAAATAAAAAATCATAACTAAAAATTTGAGGGCGTTTCCATGCTAAACTCTTATGAGAGAATTTAAAAAGGGTAAATTTCCATTACAGGACAACGATTTTGAAATCATTTTTTTTTTTGTAGATTGTACACATAAGTACAACTCTTTATACAAATTTTCAATAGTCGGACGCTCCAGCACCTTCTGTGAAATCTACCTCCTCCTGCGGCTTGCCGGAGGGATTTTTTTCTAACTCTTCTGCATTTCTGATCTTACTTTTGATGAATGAAGATAAAAATCCAAAATGGCGGCGACGAATATTTTTGGATTTTCCATCATGGTGTCGTTTCCGTGGTTTTTGGTGTCGCTGATAATGAAAATCAGTTCAAAATTAACATGGTAAAAAAAGTTAACAGAAGCAAAAAAAAAAACAGTTCTCTTTTTTTTTCTTTGGCTTCCCCTGACACTATTTTCACCCTTCGCTGTTAGGTAGAGGTGTATCTAATCCTACACCCACATTTCGCACATTTAGCTTATTTCCATCAACCGGGCACAAAAATACAATAACACTTTGCCCGTCCCGGAAATCGAACCCAGGATCTCATGCTCAGTAGCGCTTGCGACAACTTGACCAACGATGCAGTCTCACACATGACCCATCAATATTTTCACGCGAACGAAGTCGCGGGCAACAGCTAGTTGACTATAAGAGTAAAGTCCAGTCCAGCTGTTGTAATATTTAAAAAAAAATGTTTTGTAAAGATAATAATTTTATTAATACGAGTATCTTATTATAATGGGAAATATGCTTTTTCTCATCTTCAAGGTGACTGTTAAGTCATCACTAAAATTAAAATTAGCAGCTGACAGCGTCGAGGTGGAGTTTTTTCATGGCCTTTTACAGTTTAGTATTAGTTTAGTTTGGTAATTTTAATTTATACGAGTAAAATCGCTTTTTATTAAGAATATAATATTATTGATAAAGTTTAGTTTTTGACATGTAAAATAATTAATTAGGTAAAATCTAACTTTCTTCTGGCTCTTTTATTACAGAACTCCTAGTACAAGAGCCAGGGTTACACTGATGTTTGAGCAATCATTTATCAATGATTTATTTTTATTGCATCACATCATTGCATTACATTTAAATATTTCTTAATAAAACTAAATAAAAATAAAAACATTTAAAAATATAAAAACAGTAGCCCACTAGCGCTGGGAACAGTAGCCCACTAGCTCTTGATCCAGCTGCCAAGCGAGAGCTTCCTAAGATGTTGGTCGAGGCTATTAAGCCATTGGTCGACACGACATGATTACAATTATTTTTAGTTTTTTTCTTGGTGTTTTTATCGAGGTTCTCGGATATCTCAGGGGATAGTATTCAGCCACTATTATTATTATTGTATTATTTATTAGTATTGCTTGTTTTTTATTAGACAGCGACCTCACAAACCAGTTTAACTCGGAGTTCAATTATGTAGAAGATCTCCACGTGCGTGAGTGCATCTCTTAAGATCCACGGATGTAATTTTAAGTATTATTTCGACCTTCAGACTTCAGAGCAATGATAGCTATTTATTTTTGCTAAATTAAAAGTATACCTACCTGAACATATTTTCATACTTCCTTAACAAGGTATAATTCAAATCGAATACCCAGAGACCAGAGCAAGAACACAAGTTTTTCAATACCTACTAACAAACCCGATTCGAGTTGATAATTGGAAAAGTTGATATCTTTACGTCAAAGGTGAACGTATAATCTACAGCACGTTCATAGTTAACTTTTGACTTAAACAGTGCCTTTATTTAGTAGCTGTAAGAGTGGTTTTTGTAGATCAACATGAGGTTGTCCGTACCTACTCTCTCTATGTTTACTTACTTTCTGCTCCATTGGATGGGTACTGGTAATGAAGGGTTTTACACTTCTCTCTGTGTGTTTGGTAATTTGTGACATAAATTAGAGTAGGTAAGTCACCGTTTCCCAGCGCTTTATCTCAAATTATTCTGGGTCGGCGCAATGTATCTTCTGTTTACGTACGTTTCTTCACTTCGTTAGTAGGTAACTTAATTTGTGTTTTCGTCTCTACAACAATACACGAACCTACCTAATAATAGCACGCCTGAATAGCTTTGAGATTCTTGGGCAGTTTAGTCTGTAAGAAATGCCATTTTAGCATTAGTCATGATCGATTCGCGTAATTGAAAATTACCATCATCTTCAAAAATAAATTGGACAGTAGGTAAGTATCGTAAATTGAGCTAGACCAAACGCTTGATTTTAGCGGAACTGTTTAAAGTCCCAAAGAAAATTAAATCCATAATTTTAATACGACCATCCACCTCTTACCTCGCTAATTAAATTTTCTATTCTCATTGAAATTTTAATTGCTACCGGTCCCGATAGGAGCAGTAAAAACCGCCGTAAACCGGTTGTGCATAACGCCATCTATTGGCAGGGGCATTAAACGTTTAGAGCCGTAGCTCCATCTATCGGCGGGAGGTAGTAAACTTTACTGCCGCGGCAGTCACGCTGTATACGTCAATTTTAATTTATGACGATGTTCAACGAATTGAAGATTGTTTTAATGGGAGGGGTGAGATTGTTCCACGATACTCCATGTATTGGTATGTGGGGGTGATAAAATTATATTGTTCCAGAGTTTAATACTTTCTGTCGTAAGTTGAAGAGTTTAGCGATACTTGATCTTAACTCGGCTATAAATGCCGCGTTCCTATATTCGTAAACGAACGTGATATTGTGCACGTGGGGCAGTAAAAACGCTGTTTATTCGTAAATACACACATACATTCACATTTTTTGCAATACTATTGATAGTTACACATTTAATTTTCATCACCCCATCTCGGAATAGTACATTTTTTGATACAAGTGGAGAAAGTTCGTTATTGTCGTGCGGGGCAGTATTAACACACGAGCCGTAGGCGAGGGTGTTTTTGAACCAAAAACTGCAATAACAAATGTCCACGTGTATTAAACGACGTTTTTCAATACACTTTCGAAGAAATAAAATAAAAGAATGTAAAACATTTGTGTCCTGTATTATTACGAGACTATGATTTCAATTTTATTTTTTTTCCGCGCATTCTTTCGCCAGGCTGAAGGAGAAGCAAAGGTATGAAGCCGTTATACAGCCTAATACAAACAATATTTTTTTTATATATGTCACCGTAAAATTGTCAAACACGTTATATTACAATATTACGTGTTTCTCTCTAGCGATATTGCGGTATTGTAAGTATCTCTGCCCCCATAATCGGGACTTGCGGCACCCCCCCGTTACGTTAGTTAGGTTCCTTTAAACCCTGCACTCGGAAATAGGGGCCCCGCAAAGCAGGGCTCCGTCGTCTACGCTTTTTAGGGGAATATAAAGTGATTTAAGGTTAGGTTATATTAATCGATATTTCTCAGGAATGGTACAGTATCATTCCATGAGAGAGGTACCACTGGGCAAGTGAGACCCCTCCTTCCCTCCACACCGCGTGAGTTGACTACCATCGCATGCATTTCACGAAAAATAATGCGTTTTATTGTATGTTCGTTTGACAATAATTCGAGAGTTTACAATATCGCTAGAGAGATTACAATATAACGTGTTTGACAATTTTACGGTGACATATATATATTTGAATTTAGAACACAAGTAAATGTTGATTTGTGTATAAAAGTAAATATTAGTTTTTAAAAATCATGTTTATCTATGATTAGGGCTCGGATAAATATGTGCAAAAAATCCCAAAATATGTACATATAATATGTGTCTAAAAAACGGAAATATGGAAAAATATAGACTAAAAAACCGGCCAAGAGCGTGTCGGGCCACGCTCACTGTAGGGTTCCGTAGCTTCCCAGACCATTAAAAATACCAACATTTTTCGTCAGCAAAAATAACTTTGTTTTTCATAGTATTTGTATGAAAAACAAAGTTATCATTTGCGTTTTTTTGAAAAAGTGCTATATAACTCAAAAACTATTCAACTCATCAAGTTGAAAATAATTTTCCTAGAAAGTTCATATAAAGGTCTACTTCTGTGATTTTTTTCATATTTTTTAAACTTATGGTTCAAAAGTTAGAGGGGGGGGGGACACATTGTTTTTGACTTTCGGAGCGATTATTTCCTAAAATATTAATATAATCAAAAAATGATTTTAGAAAACCCCTATTCATTTTTAAATACCTATCCAACAATATATCACACGTCAGGGTCAACATTAAAAAAAAATCGCTCCCCACTTTACGTCTGGGGGAGGTACCCTAATAAAAATGTTTTTTTAAATTTTTATTTTTGCACTTTGTCGGCATGATTGATATACATATTGGTACCAAATTTCAGCTTTCTGGTGCTAACGGTCACTGAGATTATCCGCGGACAGACAGACAGACAGACAGACAGACAGACATGGCGAAACTATAAGGGTTCCGTTTTTTGCCATTTGGCTACGGAACCCTAAAAAGACAACTACATATTACCAAACATAAAACACTTTATTGTATCATAATTGTTTGAAAAAATATATAAAAAATCAACAAAATTAAATTGTTTAGCTAAAATTTAGTCTGCCGTTATTCGAGTTGTTGCAGTATACATATACTTACATATTTTGGGATTTTTGGCACATATTTATCCGAGCCCTATCTATGATATTGAATTTATAAACACAATTAAAATATTCAACAAATGTTTACGCTGTAAAGACGTAGCTCGTTTTGCTGAAATTAAAAAAAAAAACATTCACCTCTGACTCTATAGTCAGGTGTGAATGTTTTTTTTAATTATGCATTGACCAGTTTGGACTAAGTATAGGTATAGTTATCTGTGGCAATGTTACTTTCTGCACATGTGTAGAAAAAACATGAAAAACGCACGTGTATGAAATACACTGCATTTTGAACCTAATAGTAGTGTGAAAAGAACCAGTTTTCGAGGAAGTGTATTGAAAATAGTTTATTTTTATATATTTTTGAGTTTAGAACACATTTACATTTATTTGAAATGTTAATTTGTTTATAAAAGAAAATATTGGTTTTAAAGAATCATGTTTATCTATGATATTGAATTTATAAACACAATTTTTGAATATTCATAAAATGATTACGCCGCCATAAAGACGTAGATCGCTTATCCGAAATTTAAAAAAAAAACATTCACCTCTGACTCTATAGTCAGATGTGAATGTTTTTTTTTTAAATTATGCATTGACCACTTTGGACTAAGTATAGGTGAATTATCTGTGGCACTTTTACTTTCTGCCACATGTGTGGACAAAACATGAAAAACGCACGTGTGTGAAATACACTGCATTTTGAACCTAATCGTAGTGCGAAAAGAACCAGTTTTCGAGGAAGTGTATTGAAAATTAGATTTAAATGTTCCCCTCATTGTTCTAGTGGTCGCGATCATGACTACTGAGCGTGAGGTTTTGGGTTCGATACCCAGGCCACGCTGAGGTGTTTTTCATTTTTTTCTTGGTACGCCCGGGGGCGTAACCTGTCCGGGGAATAACACAACACAATTATTTTATAAGTAATCCGCAAGTCAAGATTAAAGTATTTTTCTAGATCTCCAAGTTTTCGAACTACACCCTACTTACATTCTCACCCTTCACAAGAAAATCTCCAAGACAAGACAACAGCGTCTTGAATAAAGGCAAGAGTTGGTAATCGAAGCCCAAGGTACAAGCTAAGTCACTCCGAACTTAGTTGAAATGCAGTTCACTAACTATGTGGTAACACGAGTACACGACTCGTGCGAGTGAACTGATGTGAACACCGAGAGGTATTGTTATGAAGATGCGGACTGACGGATTGGCGTATTGATGTTTTGGCGGTTCCGCGTAGTGCATAGTGATTTTGTTACACATAAATGTCAGTTCGGACAGTGTAGTAACTAGTAGTGACTGTGTGTTAGTAACTGTGTGTAGTTTTTGAGTTTCGTTCCAAAACAAAATATCTTTCTGTTCATTAATCATCATTATATTTTGAAATAACGGTAAGTCAAATGATGCTTCCTTTCAAAAAGGGTACTGGGGTGCCTACCTTGCTAGATGGACCTTTGAGCTTAAAATAGTAAGAAAACCTCACGTCCCAGCCGCCGCGGGAGACGCCCTGGTGGCCTTTGTCCACCATAGTGCACCACCTAAGATGAAACGCTTGTTTTTCCTGGCCCGTGACTTTGCCAGCACTAATAAGTACCAGTACTGCTGGGTTAAGAATGGCAAAATTTTTGTTCGAGAAAAAGATGGAGCCCAACATATCATGATCAGAGATGAGTCTGACCTTCCAAAAAAATGACTAGGAATTTCTCAATTAATTATAGTATGTCTTAGTAAGGTCGTTTTGCTTAACTTTTGTACTATTACCGTAACTTACTACGTAGAAATATGTATTCAAGGATTTATAAATTTAAATACTCTATTATTAATTATTATCATGTATGTCCTAAGATTAGTTAATACGTCACCAATGTTATGTTATCATTGTAATATCACTATAAACACACACAACTACATACACTCGCTACACACAAAACAGAATATTTATTCTGTTCACCTTGGGTTCTTTTGTACAATCTCCAGTCATTTCGGAATATGCTATACTACGTTCAATAACTTAAATCACCTGTTTGTTCTCAGCCTCGATTATGAATGACAATGTTAAAATAATAGATGACATAGAACACCTCTCAGCTTCAGCATCACATCAATGCTCCCCGGAACAAGTTGACTCATACCTACATAACGTTAATCACGGCTTAAAAATTTTTCACGTTAACATCAGAAGCATCGGCAGCACTGCCAATTTTAACAACCTCCTGATATTGCTGCATCGAATAAAGACACAATTTGACGTCGTGGTCTTATCGGAATGCTGGTTACGTAATGCCCTCATCTACCCTCGATACCGGGTTTAGTATCCAACTATTCTGATCACTCAAACCAAAATGATGGAGTTGTCGTGTATACTAGAGTTGAGTTACAGTTCCTTTTGGAAAAACCTATACTCGCTGATGCAAATTGCCTTATACTGAAATTTAAAAATGAGGTGGCGCTTATCGCTATATATAGGTCACCTTCAAATAGGAATATTCACCAATTTATTACCAGTCTCGATGTTATCCTCAATTCACTAAATACATTTAGAACCGTTATTTTGGTTGGTGATATCAACATAAACATAGCACCAAATTGGGTTGATTCGAACTCAGACATGTACCTAAATGCTGTTGCGTCTCATGCCATGTTGCCGGCTCATGTTTTCCCGACACGCAACGATAGTTGCATTGACCACGTTATGTTAAAATCAAACAAACCAGCTATTACCTTAGTTCTTGACTCTCTAATTACTGATCATGCTCCTGTTGTGGTTTTTTGTAATTTGAAATTAGATATACCTAAATCACCTCCCTGTCAGCATCGCGTAGACATTAATGCTTGCGTACTGGCTCTTGAGAATGTTGACTTTACTCCCGTTATGAGCTGTCAAGATGCTGAAACTGCTGCTTCTATCATCGTCAAAATTGTTTCCTCAATTGTATATAAAAATAGTCGTGATTCTGTTGTCCCGAACCGGAAACGCATTATTAAACCATGGATCACACCTGGGCTTCTTAGGTGTATTCGAAACCGGGACCACATGTATCGAAAAATGAGGAGGGATGCTGGAAATGATATCCTGAAAGTCACCTACAATAGATATAAAAACTTTTGCAATAATCTGTTAAAGAAATTAAAACGTGAATATGAACGACATGAATTTGAAAAACATCGCAAGAACCCGAAAGCTACCTGGAATCTCATCAAAACTATATCCAACCTTCAAAAAAGTAAGGCCTCTGCCAGTGAGTTATTATCGATAACTCCAGATCCAACTGAATCACTTGACTCTGTCAACGACTTTTTCGCAAATGTGGGAACAAAACTGGCATCTAAAATCGTTAACTCCCCAAACTATACCAACACTTCTGACTCTGGCAGTTTTCATGTCCACCCTAACTCGATGGCTATTTTTGGCACGGACAATGAAGAGATAGATTGTCTTATTCGTGGACTACGACTAACTAGTGCTGCGGGTTGGGATGGCATCCCGGCAACTGTTATCTATAGTGCTAGAAACACACTTGTCCCGGTTATTTGCCACGTGTTCAACCTTGCCCTTACATCTGGAATATTCCCAACGGTGTTCAAAAAGGCTGTTGTGCACCCTATTTACAAGAGTGGAGACAGAGATAGTGTCAATAACTACAGGCCCATATCTGTATTATCAATTCTGTCTAAGCTCCTCGAAAAAGTTATTAACAAACGTCTATTGGATTACCTTAACTCACAAAATATACTCGCAAATAACCAATATGGATTCAGGTCAGGCAAAAACACAGAGGATGCTATATTGGAATTGATAGGTTCAGTAGCTCAAAACCTTAACAAAAAGGATAAATCTATCGCTATCTTCCTTGATCTTTCTAAAGCTTTCGACACTGTCTCTGTCCCCCTTCTACTCAAAAAACTGGAAGAGATTGGTATAAGAGGCCTATCGCTTAATCTATTTAAGAGTTACCTTAGTGGTCGCTCGCAAATCGTCAGGATAAACAACCACACCAGTAAGGAAGCATTTCTCACCTACGGAGTACCGCAAGGTAGTGTCTTAGGACCTACCCTTTTCTTAGTTTATATAAACGAGCTCTGTAAACTTGACTTAAGAAACTCCAAAGTAATTGCTTACGCTGATGACACTGTTATCCTGGTCCGAGGCAGTGACTGGAACGAAGCTCGGCTTCAGGCAGAGTCAGCCTTGCGAGTGACTATGAGATGGCTGACACAGAATTTGCTCACCCTCAACTTGGATAAAACCAGATTTATCACTTTTAGTCCAAGGAAAGCGTCACAGCCAACACCACCCTTCCGTCTGACAGCTCATGCGTGCCACACAACAAGTACTGCCACCTGTGGCTGTCCTGAAGTTATGCGCACGGACTCAATAAAATATCTTGGAGTCTGGGTTGACAGCGCGTTGACATGGAGTGAGCAGGTCAAATCACTGATCTCTAGGGTTAGAAAATTAATTTTTGTTTTTAAAAATCTAAGGACCTCCGCCAATTTCTCTACCCTAAGAACCGTGTACTTTGCTCTTGCCCATTCCGTGTTAACGTACTGTATTTCGGCCTGGGGTGGTGCTGGTAAATGTCTTCTGCTGCGTTTGGAGAGGGCGCAGAGAGCTATTCTTAAGGTCATGGCCTTCAAACCCTATCGCTTCCCTACCAGCGAACTGTACACACTGTGGAAGCTACCTAGAGTAAGGCACTCTTTTGTGCTAAGTACAATGTTGCGTAAACATTCCAACTTGTCTTTTGACCCAGAGGTCAGAAAACATAAACGTAGAAAGGACAGAGTCTGCCCGACATCAGCCGTTAAATTAGACATTGTCCGCCGGCAGTACATTTTCTTCAGTCCCGTGCTTTACAATAGAATTAATAAAATTCTAACAATTTATCCATGTACTTTTCGGGATTGCAAAAGAATAGTTGATAAATGGCTTCAAAATCTCACATACGAAGAGTTGGAGAATTTAGTTAAACCCTAAACATCTTTCTTCCTCTGACATGCACACCAATTACACGTAGCGAAGAGTGTGCTCGTGGGGAGGTTCCACAAGCACACTCTACATTTACACCCCACAGACACGCACTACACTCACATACAACACTACCGCATGCACCACTTAAACACTTACTTATTACTACTAACTTACTTTTTGAATTGTTTCTTATTTATTTATTTTTTTAAATTGTTTTCTTTCTACTGGAACGCTGTCGTCTCCCTCTTGGAGGTGGGCGTTAATAGCTGCGACACAGTTTTATAACTAATGTGGCTATTTACGTGCGCAATCAATTTGTAAAAAGTGTTTTTGTTCCAATAAAGATAATTATTATTATTATTTAAATCTATTCATTTCGTTTTGCTCGGCTAACCGGGTAGCCGGAAATTACTGATAGCACGGGCCTAAGCCAAGTGATTATCAGTTGATGGGTTCATAGTTACAGATGTAGTAGTAGGTACATTGCGATTTTGCGTTGTAGCTTGACAGGAGGGTACGTTTATGTGGATATGTTGGTGCGGGTTATCTGATTCACATTGCAGGAACTTTCTCACCAGTCTACACGTGTTTAGTATCACTGCCTTCTGCAGCAGGTGGTAGGTGTTAGAAGGCAGGTTTAGCGAACTAAGGGACTGGTGGAGTTGTTTTGGTATTACTCCTGTTGTGGACAGCACTATCGGGACTATTGTCACTTTTTCCAGATGCCAGAGGCGGGTTATTTCGTCTTTTAATTCGATATACTTTGATAATTTTTCTGCAATAGTAGTTTGTAAGTTGTGTGTATTTGGTACAGCTATGTCGATGAGATATCCAGTTTTGTTTGTTTTATTTATTAGAGTGATGTCTGGTCTATTAAAGTGTATGGTTCGGTCTGTAAAAATCCCTCGGTCAAAATATAATTTAATCGAAGGGTTTTCCAGCACAGGTTCGGTGGTGTATTTGTAGTAGGGCACGAAGGAGTCTACTAGTTTGTGTTGGTGTGCTAGTTTCTGATGTATGACGTTAGCGACTTGGTCGTGTCTATGTTTGTAGTCTGTCTGGGCTATTGATTTACACGCGCCTGTGATATGCTGGATGGTTTCTGGTGAACTATTGCATTTTCGGCACATGTCAGTGCTTAGGTTTTTAATAATGTGCTTCCTATAATTTTTTGTTTCAATTATTTGGTCCTGTATTGCGAGCATGAAGCCTTCAGTCTCCGGGAAGAGCTCACCTCGTTTAAGCCATGCGTTCGACGCTTCCTTGTCGACATTAATTTGGCTTAAATCTTGGTAATGTCTTCCGTGTAGAGACTTCTGACTCCATTCAAGTAGTTTAGTTTTGTTGTCAGTTATTTTTTCGTTTATTTGTTTGGATTTGTCTTTTAAATTTAGAGGGGTAAAGTGGTGGTCATTGTTTGCTATCTGCTTATGAAGTGCAGAAGACTCTGCCTTGGTGAAGAAATATTGTCTAAGGGTTGTTATTTGTTTATTGTGTAAGTTATGAATGTCAATAAGTCCCCTGCCTCCTTCTTTTCTTGGCAGTGTAAGCCTTTGCACACAAGATCTTGGGTGATGCTTTCGGAATTTGGTCATGGTGGTATTTATTTTGCGTTGTAGGTTTTTTAGGTCGGTTTTGGTCCAATTGATAATCCCGAAAGAATAGGTAAGTACAGGTATTGCATAAGTGTTGATTGCTTTTGTTGTGTTTCTTGAATAAAGTTGTGTTTTTAGAATAGTATTTAATCGGTGTTGAAACTGCTGTTTTAATTTTTGTTTAGTTTCTTTATGGTTTATCTGGCGTGATTGGTTGTATCCTAAATATTTATATGTATCATGTTCGTCTAATGGCTCTATGTGTTCTCCTGTTTCTAATGTGTATTGGTGTGGGTAGTATTGTCCTGCTCTTACTGAATTTATTTTGCACTTATCAATCCCAAATTCCATTTTGATATCGTTAGTAAATTGTTCTGTAAGGTTTGCTAGTTCATTTAATTGGCTCTCACTTTTTGCATACAATTTAATATCATCCATGTATAATAGATGATTTAAGGTGTTATTTTGTACTTCGCGCTGTCCATCGTTGGTTGTATATTCTAAGGGAAATCTTGTGCATTTTGAATTTAAAATATTTGATAGAGGGTTTAGGGCGAGGCAGAACCACAATGGGCTCAGTGCATCTCCCTGAAAGATACCTCGTTGAATTTTGATTGGGCTGGTATCCGGAGTTTCTTTTGAGGTATTGATTCTTAGGACAGTAGACCAGGTCTCCATGATAGTTTTCATGAATGTGATAATTGTTGGGTGTATTTTGTAAATTTCTAAGATTTGTACTAACCATGAGTGGGGAACCGAGTCGTATGCTTTTTTGTAATCAATATACATACTGTAGTGATCAGTTTTGGATTTTTGAGCCTTTTTAAGAATTATGGAATCTATGATCAATTGTTCTTTACATCCTTGACTGAACTTTCGACATCCTTTCTGCTGTTCGGCTAAGATGTTATTAGTATCGGTGTGTAAATATATTAGTTCCGACAAACAGGATGTGATAATTTTGTATAAGGTCTGCAGGCATGTAATGGGCCTATATTTTGCTGGATTAGAGAGGTCGTTCGGATCTTTTGATATCATATAAGTTGTGCCCGATGTTAAATAAGATGGAATTGATTTGGGGTCTTGAATGAAATTATTTATGTAATTATAAAGAAAACAATGAACAGCTGTAAATTTTTTAAGCTATGAATATGATCAGAACCGGGTGCTTTCCAGTTATGTAAACGAGCTAACACCCCATGGAATATTTGTGGCGAAATTTGTTCAAATGACATTGGTTGAATGTTCGTGCTACTATTAGTGAGTTCTGTTTGTATCCAATCCGCTTGGGTGTTATGCTCGACTGGTTGTTCCCATATTCCTGCCCAAAAACTTCTTAAGGCTTCTGGGTCCAGATTGGTTTGACTATCTGTATTAGTGGTGTTGTTATTTTGAACATTAGTGGTCGTCTGTCTTAGATTTCGATAAAAAAGTTTTTCATTATGAATGAATTGGTTGTTTTGTTGTTTCCTTTGGGTGCACGCTTATTTTAGTATCGTATCAATATCCGTCGCAACTCATTTTAACTGTTATATTGTCAACCGATTGAAGAATATACAACATTGAACAGCTTTATCAATCAATTTGCCATAAGTTTTAACCTGAAGCAAATGTTCCGTACCTAAGAGAGACTTCAAATACAAATGGCAGCCCCAATTTCCGGCAGTGTAATCGATAACCGAAGTAGTTGGCATCAAACAGTCTTACTTACTTGGGCTGCACTTTGTTAACTATGTGGTTAGCTGGTTACCGCTCACCGGCTCAGTAGCGTAATGGCGTAGTGATTTGATGACGCCATCGTTGTGGCGTACTTTGATGTTTGACCAGAGCTCTAAAGGTTTGCGGTTAGTAAAATTGATCTACTAATATAAATACCCACCCAAGAAGGTTTAGGTTTATACAGGTTTTTCCAAAAAAACTTTCGAGTGTTGGAAGTTGCTGTTTGGAACATTGACGCAATGGTTGAATTACGGACTGTATTTCAGGTCCCGAGTTCAAATCCCTTACAAAATAAAAAAAAGAAAATAAGAGTAGGTAATGTTTTCTAGCAATGTAAGGTTTGGGTGAATTGGATGTTATGCGATATCATGAAAATTAGTTTATGTATTGACACTTTTTCACAAATTAAACAATCAAACTGATTTTCATTATACCCAACCCCCCAACCCGTCTGATTTTAATTAACCTGTTTAATGCTGAGTAGGTACACACCGGTGATGAGTAACATACAAAATACCGCGTTTTCAGAGTCCCTTATGGTGTAAAGATGAATTCACAGGAAACTGCTGTACAATATAACCACAACGTCTACCAAATATAGTGTACCAAGTAACACCCCGTAATATTTGCATGTAGTGCTCCCCGAGAGGGTACCTACCTTTGTAGTTAATACTGATTGACGGGATTGGAACTAAGTTGGCGTGAGTGGCGTACCGAGGCGCGTAGTGGCGTATCGTGGCGTGCTGGGGCTGGTGTGAGATGAGCGATTGTGTTGCATTCTGTTCACTGGTTAGTGCTCCTGTTGGGGATTGGGGCTGTCTTGTTATTTTAGTGTACCTAGAAAATAATGCAGGTTGTTGTAATATCTCAAATGTGGACGAAATCTAAACTTATAGGTATTTTTATGTGCATTTTTAATTATCCTATTTTCACAACCTAACGGTTGAAAGGACTTGGATGTTTGACATGGCAATAGACCATGATCTGGGTTAAGGCATGGGATACTTTTTATGCCATCAGTACAATCTCGTAGGATTTGTTACGAAATTAATCAAGCGAAGCTGCGGGTAAAAGTTAGTTGACTGACTAAAGTAAAATATCGTGAATTCAATGTTATTAATTAATCGTCAAAACGTGATACACCATATCATGCTCAATGTCAACTCGCCGTGACACGAATGATAGTCAGAACTATATTGCCGTTTAACGTTAATCTATGAATGAAGGTTTATATCACAAGTGAATACTCATTATTGATGCTAAATAGCTTTTATGTCATATACTAGAAGCTGTACTACAAAGCCTCCCCCACACAGGCGCGTTTATGCGTCCTGCGATATTGCGATATGAGTTCTTGAAACATTTGGTATAGGGACGCAGAAACGCGAAAACGCGCCTGTGTGTGGGGGAGCCTTTAATCCTTCGTACCGACTTCCAGTCTCCACAAAATTTCTAGCCACAACGACACGTGCATGCCCGCCCATGTGACGGCAAAATGTGGAGAACTCTTTTATAAAAGAACACCTATGTACCTACCCATGTTTGCAAAGAATAAATGATTTGATTTGATTTGACTTGAACGACGTCATACAACAATGTACATCCAGATGTCATAACATACCTACAAACCGATCCACACACATTGTCTACTCAACTGCTCAGCGAGTCGGGCATGCCACTCGAAGTCGCCAATTAATTTGAACAATATTGCAGACAATTGGTGGCGGCCTATTGTTGCCTAGAGTCGACCAGGATAGTGAAGGAGCAACGACACGGAATAGATAGGCACAGAACGCTTCGCACAACGAGAGAAAACGCATGCAGTGTATTTTATCATTACCAGTACTTTACATGGAACGACTGCCTATCAGCTGACCTTTACACTACAGGTATTGTATTATATTGTATTATAGCAGGGAAGTCAAACCAATCGACGACGGAGATTCGATTTGTAGCACCATTCACTTTATAATATGGCACACAAATACAATTATGACTTAGGATTATTTAGATTAATTTAGATTGATCACAAAACATAGATTACAGTAGATTATTACAATGATAGAGAGACACGCGTATCTGCCGACATTTATTCACAAAGGAAGGAAAAGTGACAAGAAGCAAAAGACAATCATAATCAGATAAACTTGACATAATATAGAGCAATTATGCTATTATAAATAAATGTTGAGAATACCATTGTTTATTTAACAGATACCCCTCGAAAAGACTTAGTAACAGACTTTCGGCCTACTGTCTAAATACAAGTCTTGCTATAATGGATTCATCCTCGACTTCAACAAGAATTTAAATCCTTTAAGTAGTTCTGTTGCGTTTTGCTTCTAACTGTACCCCGTCATGCTTTGCAATGCCACGTAATGTAAAAAGGTTAGTAGTTTTGTGCTAGGAAACAAACTGGGTTTTGGGGGCGATAAATCGAACTAGCTAGGTTTCAATTTTAGAAAACATTGTTTTCCAAAACAAAAACCAAAAATCCATTTATTTTATAAAGATAAAAGTACGTGAATCGCGTCTATTGTGAGTGCGTTGTGACCCGTTGTGTAAAACCTTCTGTAGCTCTATTTACTCTGTGAGAACTGCAAGTAGGATCACTTCACGCTCTGTGGTTAGGATTGACGGGTTTGATTAGTTTGTGTTACGGTGGGTATGTGTAGAGATTTGGGTTTCAGGATTTGGGTGCGTAACTCTAATTGAATTGACAAAAATATAAAATTCGAAGTAAAAAAAAATACTATCCAACTCGGCAATTTTTATTGATTTTCTCTTGTCCAGTGAGGGCTTGCAGTCAGTTATAGTCCAAGTAAAAAGGTTCCATACAGTGAAGTTCAATTTTATCACAGTAAAGCAATTCCCCTTTATTTCCTCTCATTCGCTTTGCGTCTGTGTGCGTGTAGGTCAAGCTCCTACTAGGAGTGAACTGGCTGTACAGCTGGCAGATCTTAGGGACTCGGACAGCATGTGTCATGTCATAGATGGTGACACACTGGCGAGTTACTGGAGCGAGGGAAATGGTTTAGAACGAGTAAAGGTAGCATCACATCATAAGCGACGGAGATTGAAATGTGCAATGGCACCAGGTTTCCCAAAGAATTGAGGATTTAATGAAATTGTAAAAAGTCAAAGACAAACTGAGTTACTGAGTTTGTGGTCTTGGGTTTAGTCCTAGGAATGTTGGGAAGTTTCCTCTTGCCATCTATTGCAGAAAAAAAGCTTACGAGGAATAAATTGAAAGTTTGAGATTCATTCACGTTGTGAGAAAACTCGCATGGACAACGAGCCCACACTGGGCCCGCGAAATAGCCGATTATTTCTACTGCATATATGTCCCGGTACTGCGAACATTATAAAGGTTCAATACCTATATTACACTTAGTTTACGCCCAAGGCCTGTTATGCACTTGAAACTTTCCCAAATTCTTGTAACCCTATTGAGTGTCCCACTGCTCCAAAACCTCTCTATTTGCAATATCTATCCATGCTCGCCCCGAAAATCTTCCCATATTAAGAAAAACCAAATTACCCAGTTTAGTTTGAATCCGTCCAAGGATCTTCTGCAAGAAAATCGCTCCCGCTACCGCCTCTGTGTACACTCTCTAACTAACGTAATATCAAGCCAGCTCAGCCGCTCACAGTTGTCAAAACACGAACTATACGCTGAAGTGAAGGGTATATACCTACTCTATATATATAGTACTCTTATGTACTTGTCTGTATATTTATAGGGCTGAAATGTGACGTCAGACTGACAGTCGGACATTGTACATGACATCGACAGATAGGTTAAGCACGAAATATTGTGTAACTTATTTTTTTCACAAAATTATTATTGTTTACAAACCTTACCTAAGACTAAGATATAATAGTTACCTACTTAAATTAAAATTTCCCGTACGACAGGAATATATGTTTAGTATTTCCCCGAATAAGCTCCTTCATAAGAATTTCTACTTCCATAATTGAGTATTATTATCAAACAACCATATCAAAATAAAAATTCAAGGACACCTTAACCTACCTGGAAATTAAACCTTGGACTTCACACTTAGCAGTGTGCGAAAGCATCTCCCTTTCAGCTTAGAACAAACTATAACACCACACCATTGTACTAATGGTACATCCACACCGCAAGTTGAGGTAATCTATTCTCTAACAATGTTATCAATTGTTACCATGTGTTGGCTGAAAGTTAGGCAACATTACTTAACATAATTATACTAACACGGTAACATAATTATAATAACAATACATAACACTTGGAAACGTTGCTCTACAAAAGGTAACTGCTGTGTGGATGCACCATAATGCCGACACCAATACACAAATACATTAGTACCTACACAGGATACACAGTTATAACTAAGTTATGATTGGAATGCTCGCTAAATACCCGAGCACTGCAGGTGCGGTGGTGCCACTACTTCTACCTACCAACAGATACAGCGGTTGGTAACTGCGGTAGAATGTGTAGTAGCTGATATTGTTTGTGTCTGTTGTAACTGTTGTGACTAAAACTAATAGTGTTGCTAATTGTATTGATTTAGTGATATGGTAAAGAGATGGGACATGTACTGAGGTATTTTTAAATTAGTGAAACTCGAAACTGTCATTGGTCTAGTGATTACTAGCGCTACTGCTAAATACGAGGTCTTAGATTCAAATCACAGGTTGTAATAAGTTTGTTCTTCAGGATTTTGGCATGGTTATAAAACTAGCCTGCTTAAACTCTGACATCCACCAGATGTATCCATTTTAGCGTAGATCTCTAGATATGATGATGATAAAGTCAGGACATGAACTCCGAAACTCGTAATAAGCAATACCAACGTACAGAGAATCCGAGAATCGACGTATTTATATGATTAAATGTCCATTCTGTGAACTCATTAATTACACACAAGTTAATTACCATTAAGCAGGATTCCAACGCAAAAGCTTGAGAGAAAATTACTATAAAGTCTTATATTTATTAAATACCTGGACATAAAATTAAAGACACTACATGCTGCACCGACCCCAAATGAATTGGAATAAAGGCAAAACAACTGAATGAACTGGAAGTAGTTGCAAAATTATTTCAGGAGAATTTAACTATCTTTTTTTAAATAACTTAGGTCCGTTCATTACCTACATACCGTACTTAGTCTTACAGCCAGTGTTACTATATCTTACGAGTTTTACCCAGAGGCTGGGTTGAAGAGCTCCATGTAAAATTTACTGGAATTAGCGGTCCCAATGTAGTTGAAAACAGACTACCAATAGGAGGCAAGCATTTTTGACTTCATCGCCCATCTATTTTCCCATTATCGTTATACTGATACTACGTCACTCTTTCTCTAACTTTACTCCTAAAACAAACAGATGAAACGCGCCCCACTTCTCTATGAACTCATACAGTTGTTATTTATACGTGCGGCATCCGTCAACAGTCACCGATACACAATCAAACAGGAGTATTTCAAACGGTCCAATGTCCTGTGTGTGCTATGTCCAGCGGTGGACAGCGGGCGCCCACATGGAGCCTGTTTGTTTTCTTTATTTGTGCGTGGATTGTTTGCGTCATTGAGTTTGTTCGCCGCTGTGTGCTGTACAGGGTTCTGTACTATGGTGGACTGTGAGTGTAAATAATCATGATTATTGGCTGTAGCCAGTGGTTTTGCTATATGTAAGATCGAATTGGTTAAAATTGTCTACGCGTGCCCAATGCGGATACTTGCATGTCTTGTCTTCCAATTTTCGGTTCTAACTCATGTCGGTTTCCTCACGATGTTTTCCTTTAGCGGCTTATAAGCGGAGATATACAGGGTGTAAACAACCTCATCACAAAGCCGTTAACCAAGTATTCTGTACATCAAACTAAGTAACTTTACGCACAAATTATTGCTGGGAAACAACTTTTTTTTTGAGGTTATAAATCATGTTTGGTGGTAGAACTCAATGTAACGCACAAAAAACATTGTGCTGATGGATGAATTGAATAGTACGGAGGTCGTGGAAGTCTTAAAAGTTAAAATCTTACAAAAAAAAACTAGTGTTTAAAAAAAAACTTGTCAAAAAGTTGTAACTTTGACCCCCCTATCTCCGTAACTAGAAGGTTCCCAGGTATGGTGTAGAACAAAAAAATGATCGCAATGATGGGGAGAACAAGTGCCTTTCAGCTTCGTGAAGAGGTGTTTTACACCCTTTATATTTATGTAGGTATATTTTTATCTTTGTCTGTAACCTACTAACACTAGAACTTAAGCAAAATTGTTACTAACCCTATGGACTCCGGTCTGAAATAAAAAGTTTCTATTCTATTCTATTCAAGATAAGTAGTAGGGAATAAATAAATGATACATATTAAAATGTTTACCTGGATCGATTTAGAGCAGAGGGGGCCGTTAACAATTGGACAACACTGGTCTAAAAGATTACTTACCAACAAGATATAAAACCTCGCCCACAACCTCAGGCGATGCGAGTTGTGACGTGACTTGGCGTCACGAGACGCGCGCGTGCCTCACTTGTTTTCTTCGCGTGAGTACTGCCGCGTAGCGAGCTACGTCACGGTTACTCGTAGTACGCTCGTAGTAATTTCTGTCATTTGTTTTTTCCACAGTCGCTATCAAACGCGTGTGTCGCGGTTAGGTTCAGTATGTGACCTCTGCACATTTCAACCAGTAATTTCCACACAGCATCTACATTAGCTATTTTACTGGTAGAGAATGCCTATGGCATTAAGTCCGCCTCTGTACTATGTGCTTGAAGTGTAAAATAAATAAATAAATCAACTAATCACAGTAGCTCGACAACTACAAGCTGTACAGTCGGTGGGACAGTGGTACATTGGTAAGCACACACTCGCTGAACAAACCCGGTCACATCAACACACGCAACAAATACGCGCGTATATGCCGCGCGAGTGACGTCACGTGTAGGGGAGGTCGGACTGTTGTGGGTACAGTTCGCTTAGCCGATAAGTAATATAAGAAGTATGTCTGTGATCGCTGTATCAATGACATCCATCTCCTACCTTCAACCAGAACTCTGCCATAATCACAACCGGCGTTCTGGGGTTTCAGACCGATGACTGAAAGTGCAGGTGGATCAAAAAGAGCAGAATAGGAGGTGTGACATCATTTGTAGGGTCAGAAAAATAAAAACGCTCCAATAGTGTAGTTTTTGGAATCACCTCTAGGCATCGTGTTATTTTCTTAACCTATTATTTTGTAAAGGTGTATAAGGTCAGTTGACTACCATGTTAGCAAGAATGCAGATTATAATTTAGAACGTAATTAAACAGATTTATCAATACTAACCTCCTTTTGGGCTCTGCTGTAGTAGGGTAGTAGATAACTGAATAACATATTTAAAAGGTCAATTTCCTAGAACGCAAAAATAACGAGGTCCCAAATGAAGGGTAAATAATATTGCATCAATGATCAAAGGTGATCCAATAGAAATAAATACGATACCTGTCTCCATACGATGCTAATGATGAAGTAACTCTGTGTTTCTGTTGTCTTAATAGATAAACTGATAAACATACATTCTTGAAGTCACGCTAGCTAGTTTAGTTACACTACTTTTTGAGAAGTTATAATTAACAAGGTAATTTTAGCTAGCTCACCAGTGGTGACAAAGCCGGTGGTGACATTATTTGGAATAAACGGTTTAAGAATGTCCTATTTCAATTTAATCGATTTTTAGGGTATAAAACAGATTGAAAAAAAATACGGTGGTACCATCGTACCATGCCAGAGTTATGACCGGGGATACTATGGGTCTGTAACAAACACACAGTCTCATGTAGACTTTGACCTTAAAAAGGATATCGGAAACTTTGTATTACTGTCCCGGGCAATGTCATGGGCAGAAAGAAGCTGTAGAAACATAAATATTAACAGTAAATATAAAAAAAAACGAAAAAGGACGAAATAAGTCCGCATCAGTGATCACACGTACACACCGGTGACGTCAGCCTGTGAATAAACATTATCATTTACTTGAACTGTTGCCATGTGTAATAAATATACGTGCCTAATTGCCTATGTTGGTACTCGCTATGCCTTGTTCTGTAGCTGCTAGAGTTAGCATTCCACAGCTTGTTGAAAGATTAATTGTAGGGTTCCTTACCCAAAGGTAAAAACGGGACCCTTGTACTTTGTCCCCAGCCAGGGCAATTGGAAAATGAAACTGGGTAGTACGACTCCCCATACGCGGGTGAAAGGGTATACTACAAACGTGACTTTTTGATAATAACGGTACAAAACCTTTGTCCGACTCGCACTTGGTCGGTTTTTCATTTATACAAATGAAAAAAATTCTATTCTTTCCTTGAGTAATCAATTTTGTATTTGTCTAACAAACTATCAAAACTAGTTAGAATTTTTCGTAACGTTAACGTTAACGTTTCTGAACTCTATTAACAATAATTTTGCGTTATCCCAAATGAAACTCAGCAAAATTATCTAAACCAGTACTAAAGATGAAACACATGAAATCATTCATTATCAAATTTAATCAATTCACATAATGAATTATTGCCATTTATCATTCCAGTAACAGTGTCACCCACCGTACTAGGCCACCTGCACACCGACGCGACGCGATATTTGCTCGCGTGTTTAGCGTGCGTTAAGAACACACGCTCTGACGGCACGAACTAGTTGGTGGGCGGGGTTAAAATGCATGCTATCTCATCCGACATCACGAGCGAAAGGGATAGACGCTGTGATGAGCAGTAAGGAGCTAGTGTTCGTACACATACGCATTCCTGACGCTGAGTGACCCATACACGCGCAACTTCATTGAATAGTGGATGACCGCGGGCGGCGTGTGATTGTGTGCTATCGGTGGCGCGTAGGCGATTCATGTTTGAAAGACGACATGAACTCAAACAAATAGATGTTAGAACTTAGGATTATCACTGTGTGAAATGTAATAATATGTACCCAATTTACCTGGTTGTTATTATGAATGGTCAAGCTCCTACATAATACTTACCTGCGACTTTTCCCACGTGACAATGAGTTCTCTTGCTACAGTGTGAACATTATATATGTTGAATAATGTAGGTAGTTATTGTTATTATCAACAAATAATTTCATTGATTAGATTTTTTCTTTGATGTGACTGTGAGGCTTGTTGTTGGTTCATCAAATAAAAAAATCTGTTATTTTGTAAAGTGTATATTGGCTGTTTATTTACAATAGCGGTCAATAGTACAATAAGCGTTTACAATAATCTCTTAGTATACATTTATCAACAATAGGCATTGTGTAACCACAGAGACTATACGAAAGACTCGCCACAATATTTGCTTCACGTAGGTTCTTGGCGACTTTTATTTATTTAAACTTTGCCTTCGACATTTTCTACATTTGCAGTACGTATTGATATATACGCAGAGCACCTAAAAAAAGAAAGGTAGGTATATGTACGATAGCAAACTCCAACTACTTACAAAATAACTTGCTAATAGAGATTATAAACTCGATGTAAAAGTTGTAGGTATCTATATCTAAAACTTAAGAGATTATAAATTGTGATCGGTAAAAAGATATATTTTTTATTATAATACTAGCTGACCCACGCAACTTCGCCTGAGTCCCATAAAAGAGATTTGATTGATTTAGTTTTTAGTTTCAGTGGTTCATATGTTACACTTACCCTTTTACAACGTTTTTGTTATGAACTGGTGTAAGCAAAAGACAGACATGAGATTTCAACAATCCCAGTACTTTTGCTATCATTTATTGAGGAGTTTCGTTGCCTATCTCTGAAGTTCTTCATCACATCTGTACCAAATTGAAACGAGATCACTCCGAGAAAGTAGTCTTCCTAAAACTACCCAAATCGTTTCTTGTGTGCCTATGAAATTTGAAGATTTCTCTCCCCCAGGATCCCATCATCAGTATCCTGACTTGATGATTATGGAACCACGTAGGAAGGATATATATCCTTTCAAACAATAAAAAAAATCAAAATCGGTCCAGCCATCTTTGAGTAATCGGGGAACATGGAATTGAGAACTTCCTCATTTGAAGTCGGTTAATAACGATTATGGTAGGTTACTCAAATATCCGGGTAGCATAAAAAAGATTTGGTCGAGTATCGTAAATGTGCTGCTAAGAATTGAACAGTTCCGTTACTTTGTCATGTTCTGTGTTACTAACAATTTTATGGATTTTTATCTGGAATAAATTAATAATAATAAAATACAAACGAAATAATAATAATAATCAGAACCAAACCAACACTCATCAAACTACCCTTGAAGAGTGTTTGGTTAGGTCACCCTTTCCAATAAAATAAAATAAAACAGTACTTGTTACGGTAATAGGCTTATCCCTAATAAATGGAATACACACCTAACTGTCGAAATCTTGGAGTATTGTACACATCTGCGTACCCCCTCAGAGCATACAGGCGTGATGTTCTGTCATGATGTTGGATAAACAATAAACATCCATCAATTGCAGTAATCACTGCAGATTTGCCTATCTCCACCACACGGAAAGCATCAGCATTCAAATAAAAAAAACCGGCCACGAGCGTGTCGGGCCACGCTCAGTGTAGGGTTCCGTAGTTTCCCGTCCGTCACAATAAGTGTTCCCACTTATGAATTTAGAAATTATTTTGTACAACTTTTTGTCTTTTTTGTACAAAAACTGTTGTTTCCACCCAAGTCTAAAATGATTTTCCTAGAAACTCCTTATAAAGTTCTACTTTTCCGATTTTTTTCATATTTTCTGAACTTATGGTTCAAAAGTTAGAGGGGGGGGGGGGGGGACACATTGTTTTTTACTTTTGGAGCGATTATTTCCGAAATTATTGACATTATCAAAAAATGATTTTGGTGAACCCCTATTCATTTTTAAATACCTTTCCAACAATTGTATATCACACATTAGGGTTGAAATTATTTTTTTTTTCCAATTTTTATTTTACCTTTTTGTCGGCGTGATTGATACACATATGTTACCAAATTTCAGCATTCTAGTGCTAACGGTCACAGAGATGAAGCGAGGACGGACGGACAGACAGACATGGCGAAACTATAAGGGTTCCGAGTTGACTACGGAACCCTAAAAAAGAATCATCAAAATCGGTTTGTGTGATTTGTGTTTGTTACCTGAACCTCCTCTCTCCTCCACCTCTGAGGTAACAAACACAAAAGGAATAAATATTCCCCGTGTTTGCAACAATTTTCATTTATGCTCCGCTCCTTTTGGTTGTAGCGTGATGTTATATAGCTGCCTCGATAAATGGACTATACAACACAAAAAGATTTTTTCAATTTCAAACAGTTCCTGAGATTTGCGCGTTCAAACAAACAAACAAACAAACTCTTCAGCTTTATAATATTACTAGCTTATGCCCGCAACTTCGTTCGCGTGATGTTTTGATATCGCAACGCATCGCCTCCGCAACGGAAGCTTTTTTCCCGCTTGCAACATTTCATTTTGCTGCTCCGCTCCTATTTGTCATAGCGTGATGTTATATAGCCTATAGCCTTCCTCAATAAATGGACTATCTAACGCAAAAATAATTTTTCAATTCGAGACGGTTGTTCCTGAGATTAGCGCTTTCAACCAAACAAACAAACTCTTCTGCTTTATGATATTAGTATTGATCGTCACGAGTAAACGTCACGTCTGAAATTAAAAATTGGTATTGACCAGATCTGTGGTAGTTAGTGTTATCATTTTTCTTGCTAAAAGGTTTACCATCGAGGTCGTCTATTATAAATAAATGAATAAATATCGCTGGACATTACACACAGTGCCATCTAGTGCCACGCTAAGCAACAAGGCTTGTGTTGTGGACACCAGATAGTTGATATACTACATAGATACTTTTTGTTTGTAAATACTCTAAGAACGTAAGGCAGTCTCACTACCGCTACGCCATTCGTGTCGTCGTATAATTAGGTATACACGAAAAAGAACTTCAGAAAAAGTCATTGTTGCAGGAATATTTTCTTTATTTGCATTTAAAAATCTCCCTTTTACTCTGCACCTCTTTTTGCGAGCGACACTTGGCCGTAGGCTGGTCTTTCTGCCCATACGTTTATCCTTATTTGCCTCTGTAACACAAACGATTAGTCTTTAGGGTTGTTTCTATCTATGTAGTTCATATTATTCTGTAAGAAATCAAATCTATCTAAAATATACTATAATGCCATATATAGCAAAACTACTAACTACTATTTAATTTAGTAGTAATACTTACCTAAATGCCTCTAGGTAAGTATTACAAAATACTACTTCATGTCACAAAGAAACCAGTAACTTCGGCCGGGCCGAGCTTGTGAAAGTCGGGAGCGAGTCTATCGCAAATATTACAACAACATTTTTTTTCGTTCATAATAGAAAATGCCGATTTAGAAATGATCAATTACTAAAATGGCCGCTTTAGTAGAATCGTAAATGAATCACGTAAAAAAAAAATATTCTTAAAATGGTCTTTGTAGCCATGACCATAAAGTCCATTTTAAGAATTTTTAATTTTCGTGATTCATTTTATTGAACAAAATTTAAAATTCTTAAAATGGACTTTATTGTAATGGCTACAAAGACCATTCTAAGATTTTTTTTTTTTTAACGTGATTCATTTACGATTCTGCTAAAGCGGCCATTTTAGACCCTTTTTAGAACCACCCCCATTTTAGACCCCATTTTAGAACCACTGCCTATTGCGTTCTATAAAACAAAGTCTCCGTCGCATCTGTCTTTCTGTCTGTCTGTCTGTCCGTGACTAACTGAAAAACTGCGACACGGATTTTCATGCGGTTTTCAACAATAGTCTAGAGTGATTCACGAGGAAGGTGTTTACACACACATGCTAACCCTTGTTAGATTTAACAAAATTATCTTATAAAGACTCATAAAAAGCGTGAAAAAAGTCCATCATCATCATCAGCCTATAACGTTCCCACTGCTGGGACACGGCCTCCTCTCAATGAGGAGCAATCAGTGCGGATTGATAGATGTCACATGTCTTCGAATTTTTTATTCTTGGACATGCCGGTTTCCTCACGATGCTTTCCTTCACCGTTTTGAGAGCATTGGTGATGAAATAAATTACATAAAGTAATGCGCCTGTCTGGGTTTGAACCCACGACTTCCTGTTCGTAAGTCAGGGCCGCCACCACTGGGCCACCGCTGCTCCGAAAAAAGTCCGTAATAACATAATAAGTATGTTTATCTCCTGTGGTAAACTCTTAGTAACCATAATTAATTTCAAAATGTTAAAAATGTGACCTAATTTGCCAAGCCGTTTTCCCCTATTCAGTATTAATCCTTATCCAAATAAGTATGTTCATTATCTTGATAATTCAATTTAGATTAAAATTGTCTTTTACAGCTATATCATTTGGATGAATAGTTCAGAAGTTATCACAGAATTTAAATTATTCGAGACTGAAAATATCATTCTCAGCGAAACAGTTGGTCACTATAATATGTGTAATTTTCATAATGTTATTGCGTAAAAAGTAAGAAGTAAGTACTACCGGCTTTAAATTTTATCAAAACATGCTTCAACAAACTTTTGTCCTACACAAAAGTGTTAACGCACATTTTATTATACCTAAACAAACCCAGCAGCCGGTACTTTATAATTCTAAAATGCGCGTGAAACGTCATGAATTTTACAAAGTAAAATAAAACATTCCACTTACCCAATCAATTCTTGAATTGCTGAAGATCACTTCACTGACGCAACAAGTCCAAATTCAAACGCCGCCCGTAAATCAATATCAAATCGAAAATAAAAATTAGGGACAAATTCTAAATTCAACACGAACTATCAATAAAGAAATATCGGAATCCATAGTTCAAGCCATACTCGTACAGACCTACGATAGCAAACAATACCAGTTTCATGCACAGCACGCGCAGGCGTCGAAACCAAGCATGTGTGCGCCCACACACTACGCACACACACGCGCTGCCTGCCTCCCGTCTTCCCCACTGACCGGGGAGGCAACTTGCAGCGAAATGCAATGAGATTTACAACTAAAACGGGCGCGCGAAATTTTCTATGCAGACCTTTGGTAGTCTAGATATTATGAAAAATCTATGGAATGTATCAGTTCAAACTAAAGTTATTTGAAATTTTGAATAACTAATCTATGACTGTATGGTTTTGCTTTTTTCATTTTCATACTATAAACGTTACTTATTTAAGCCCAAAGATGAGCTAAAATTAGTGTTAAAATGTGACAGTTTCGACGCTCCTAACTTCCAAACCAATACTTTTTTTCCAATTCTGCTTCCATACAAGCATAGATAATAACAAGACCAGTTCATGTTGCTTTTAATTTTGAACCTACACCGTCAAACAGAGGAGTAATCACCAGACTACGTTTGTATGGAAGAATGACCGGCGTGTTTGTCCTTAATCGTTAGTAATGCGCCGCTGAACGGGGCAGCCGGCTATTTTGGAGTGGATTGCCTTTTACCGATTGATTGCAATTGGTATTGAAACGTATAGGGGCGTATTATGTTATGTCATTTCATTACTCCTGAGAATATTAATATTTTGTGTATTTTTGACAAACCGCCTCCATTTTGTCTTTGAGCTGAGCATACATTAGTGCAGGCTGCGCTGCAAAGAAAAATATTCTTCTAAATCCCATATTTAAAGGTGGGCAGTGCATTTTTTCTAAGGGTGTAAGTAAATTCACGCAGATGCGAGTGCACGGATGCGTCTGTATTGAAATCATGAGCGGGCGCGGTGTTGGATTTTTCTATAAATTATAATCAACAAGACGTCCGCAGTGTTTTAGCGAATGCCCTGAGGAACCTTATGCACTCCTGCTCGTTGAGGCAGTAGTGTGCGCTAAAGCACGAGGTGACTTGGGATTAGGACACAATACTTGTCTATCAACACTTGTTTCCTTCGCGTGAGTTTCGTCACTCATTCGCGTGAGTATTTCACCGCAGTCGCTGTCACTTACGGCATGCGGCTACTAAAAAAAATAGCTAGTCTTAACGACCAGCACTTCATTACATAGCTAATATAATCTGTACGCTGTACACCCGCGCGTCCACACAGACGCGTGACCGCGCGGCCGCCACGACCCTATTCACACAGCCATCGCTTGTATGACAGGGTTGCCAAACAGTTTTCTTAATAGGTACTCTTTATACTACAATTTAATTTAGTCATTTTTGCTTACTAGGTCTCTCTCAAGCTGCCCCACAATACCATAATAAGATATTATGATATTGTGGCTTTCTGTATCCAGCCTGACCCAATCTCATTAAAAAGTCGTCAATTCATCTAGCTAGGCGTGGCACGCCAAGGTTGGTCACAATCTTTCCTACAGAATTCTTTAGCTCTTTTAGCCATAGGTCCTTCGACAAACACAGCCAGCTAGCCACTTCAGCAGGCATAATCTGCAATTTTTGGTGGTAACTCGAGTTGTTCTTCGAATAATTTTATTCGGAATAGTATCCTGCAACGATAAGTTTCAATCTCTCTCAAGCTCATAAGTACAACATTAAATATTGTATTGAAGTGGAGACCCTAGCGAGTGCACTCGTAACCATACAAATGGAATAGATAATATTGTTTGTTAGATTTTCACAACAAATGTTTAGTTTGCACTGTGCTGTGTCAATACTTTGTTAAAATTATAATGTTTGTCGTCGTCTGTGTTTGTGTGTGTCAATTGTTTGAATCGAGTTCAGTTGCAGAGAGTTTTGTTATTATGTTATTAGTTTGGTGGTTTTTAATTAGCTTGATTAGCAGTGGTTTGTTTTAAAATATTTAATGAGAGAATACTATTTAAACATTTTGGATACCAATTTCGATATTATCTTCAATACAAAACTAAGTTAAGTTTAGCTTTGAAGATATCGAAATTGGTTCAAAAATATACAAGTTTTCATTTATCGTAAAAGTTAACTAAGTAGGAGGTAACATAAAGTTAAAAAAAAAAAAACAGAACGGCGTCACCAATTACCAGGAACCACACTTGTAATTCAATTTAAATTTAAATTTAAAAACGAGACGCGACGCAACGCGGATCAAAGTTACTAGAAGTGATTTCGAGACGCATCGCAATTAAATGTGTATCTTTTCGAATAGTAAATAAAGTTACATTTAGGCCTTTAACATTAATTAATTACTTAACATTCAAAGAGCGGACGTTTTTAACTAAATGCCCTTTTTCCGTTCTTCCTCTACAGTTGTCTCGCTCTTGTATATGTCGTCTGTGTGTGTTAGACAAGGAGAGAGTTACAACAGCGGCCCGTCAATTACTTGACGATACTCGATTGGCTTTTCTCTCGCGAGACGCGTTAACGGATGTGACGCGGTACAAAAAATCGTAATTTTTTTTAATTTAGGTTTCGCGGGTTGACACACTTAAAATAGCTGACTCTCACGCCATAGTAGGTATACTTACCTACGTTTTGCGATTTTGTTTTGGTCCTAAATAAATAGTGTTCTAAATTGTGGAAGCACCGTGGCTATGTTGTGATAGATGGGCATAAATAACTAACAAAAATTCATCTTCATAAAATTCACCATTCTGTCTATATTTCCATTGTGATTTGCATTTTATAAACACAGGTAATCTGACACCTTTAAGCTGAAAAAACCCTAAAGAGAAAAAGATAACAAAAAGTTCCTCAACTGACAGACCGTGTAACTCCAAGTGTCCGACAATTTAATTGGTCGCCATCCGTCACGGTCGCAAATTGGTCGCGCTGCGTTTTGCGGACACGAACCGACGCGGAGCGGCGCGGCGGCGCGGCAAGCGGGTGTGGTGCTACGGTAGGTGAGTGCCTTTATCTGTAATATCTTTTTAGTCTAGGTTAGTGTTAATTTATTGTACACATTTTAAATGGAAAAAATGTGACTTTAAAGCAAATTGGAAGATATAGACACTCTTTAATAAGATAAGACTTGGGCTTCCAAGTACCGTTACAAAATTTGGGTATTCTTTGACACCGGAAACGGCAAAAATCGTTGGAAGTACTTTCTTTCTCCTGCTCTCAAAGCACACACGACCAAAAATAAAACTTGCATGAGTGAAACACCTAACCAGAACAGCACCTCAAGCAGTCATTACAACCGCTACAACCTACTCCACTTGTCCAGTGTCAAACGTTTTTCACGCAAACCTATCCTTGCCAAGATACCTAATCCTCTTGTAACGTAACACCATTGTCATTGTACAGTAATCTGCCTAATTATGCTAATTTCGTCGAATTACCTAGATTGGCGTAAACCACGAACACTATTAACAATTTGGGATCAAATGTAATGTTGCACCAATCTGAACTATTACCGAGACCAAGTGGTTTTCATGATGTCCTGGTATCCATTTACTCAACCTTACTTATTTTTGCATTCAATTATATTACTCTATAAAATGAATAGGTAGGTGGACCGATGACCTGGTGAAGGTTGCGGGAATCCGTATTTGTATGTGACTGCCTGCATTATTCCGGCAAATTAATAATACACTGACTCTATTGGTGATGCTCTTCAGGAAAGTCAGGGACGTAGTACTTGCAATCGACGTGCGTGTGGGAACATGGACAAGGCGAAAAACATGCTGTAGCTTCTGCTTACCTCGACGGGGAAAAGGCGTGAGTTTATTTACATATTCGTAAGTAAATAACACCTACATCACCATAGATAAACAGAGAGCAAACCCACAGATATTTATAAAGCAATATTTCGCTTTCCTCGTTTGTTTTCATAATTGGATATCCTTTTAAATTTCCCCATACGAGAACATTAGAAAATACCTGCCGACGACATTTTCGATTTACCTTCGTGTGTTTGTTTTGAAAAAAAATCCAATTCCGAATGCCATTTGGGGATATTCACTTAATAAATTTGTTTATTGCCGCGGGTGCCATTAAATCAAACCTCTGCTGTCCATGTAGGACAAAGGGTGGGGACATGGAATAGGTACACGAAAAAGGTTCGTTGAAAAATGTTGAATTTTTTTTTCTTGTGTATTTTTCATTGCCGAAAACTTTGTTTCGTAAGAGGTTACGTTATCAAAACCTTTACTTAAGATCATAATAAGTAAACCTGTCAGTAAGCAGGTACGTTATTATTTACGTTGCAGAGCAGATTTTTCATACATGAATAAAACAGCGCATTGAAAATAACAGGGATAGTGATAGCGATACCTGTTTTTGCTGGGTCCACCCTTTATGGCAGAACTTTTTATGTCATAATATTATTTTGCATACCAGCTGATAGCATAAACTTCATTTGGCAGATAATTGTTTGGCAGATACTCATTCGAACTCATAATTTTGTAAGTCATAATCATCTTTAGGCATAAATTTCATATGCATAAGATTTAAAAGTAGAACCATCTTATCGCAGAAAGTTCACAGTCAGAATCATCTTTTGGCATAATTTTCATATCGATAGTCTTTAAAGGCAGAAATATCATATCTCAGAAAGTTTACAGTTAGAATTATCTTTTAGCATACATTTCATATGCATAATAATGGAAAGACTCATCTATCAAATCACAGACAATTCATAAAGTCAGTTGATTGTGAACACTTGGTTTTTATTTCCCTGTAAGAAGCAGGCAAACATGCAAACAAGCATATATCGTGAATGTAGCAAGCATTCAGTATGCAAGCAAGGATGAAGCATGTAAGCAAGCATGCAGCATGCAAGCAAACATGCAGCACGCAGCATGCAAGCAAGCATGCACCATGCATGCAGCAGGCATGCAAACATCTGAACAAACATATACCATGCATACAGCAAGCATGCAGCAGCATGCAAACAAGCATACAGAATGCATGCAAACAACCATGCAGCAAGCATGCAGCATGCAAACAAGCATGCAGCATGCAAACAAGCATGCAGCAATCATGCAGCATTCAAGCAAGCATGCAGTTTGCAACATGCAGCAGGCATGGTTTCTGTCACGGCTCCGGCGCTGCGGGGCTACGGCGGTCTCACGCGAGTTTATCGTCGCAGATGGGTTTAACGCTCACCACCGCAGCTTCGGCATGCTGGCCACCTGCTCCTCAACTCGCGGCCCGCCTCGCCCCTCCGCGGCTACGCAATTTTAAATAACACTTCTAGGGGTAGGGCTGACAAGACTACGTGGAGTCGGTTTTGGAGCGATTCGTTTCTGTCACTAACTTGTCTAGCACATTATATTGACTTTTTAAGATAATATTAAATTTTAAATTAAGGTTAAAAATGCTATTTTGTGGCATTGAAAAATGGCAATAATGCCAAATAAAATTATTCTAAATGAAATTCTGCAATCTTCATAGTATGTCAAGTGAAATTATATCAAGTAATCGTCGTTCTAAATAAACATTATTCTAAACGAAATTATGCGTAATTTGAACACTGCCAAAGGTAATTATGCAAAACAAAATTCTGCCATCTAAAAGTATGCCATTCCAAATTCGGACATACAAACATTCAGCCAAACAATAAGTATATTAAAAAAAAAATGCCTTTCATATGTTCGTTTAAAGAAAATTATGCCAAGTGTGTTATGCTAAATGAATTTCGGAGCAACAAGATTCTGCCATATAGATGGAACCCGTTTTTGCTTCCACTAAGTGACGTCTTAATCCCATATTTAAGTACTATTACTAACGTGTAAAAGATTTGAAAATAGTAACCATGGAGTTTCTTGCCGGTTTTTCCATAAGAAACGACCAACCCGCACCGTGCACCTTTTCTCGACGTTTTATAAGTGCCCATGTAGGTCTATGTAAAATACAATGCTTTGATTTTTTTCATGTCTAAACTTGATTGCACTGTTGGAACTTCAACTGCACAGCACATGACCTGGCAGTCATATATAGGTAATCCCTATTAATGGAAACCAGCGTTAAGTTTCTATTACGAACTGAGTTCTACCGCAGACCAGACCTTCTGCATATTTTCTTGTTCGATGGCTCCGACTAAGGATGCAGATCCACGCTGTGTGAATACAAAGTCATATTTATTTATGAAAACAACACTTTTTTGTTCGATTTTAATGTTTCGTTATTAACGAGGCCTCGGTTATTTGTTGCTTCTTTTGTTTTTTATTTTATTTCATACTCCGCTGTTTTTAATGATTGCTACAATAATTTGAGACGTGGAAGGCAAATCGTCGATGTTTTTTGCAACATCGTATACCTTACTTTGACTAGTTTCATTTTTGTAAAGTTAGGCACAACAAAACTATAAATATAAAATACAATCATCCGTTATAAAAGATATGAAAACGGGTATTTATCGCGAATTCTTTTTTATTTTGCGGCTGGTGCATTCCGGTCGAAACGTCGGGCTTAAATTAAAGGTAAATTCGCGATAAATATCCGTTTTATATGTTTTATAATGTGTTCTGATCGTGAAAATTTAAAAAAGACAATTACAATCATCCACTTGCACAAAAAGTTCTAGTGAAATGTAGTTCTTTGAACTGGAAAATATTGCAATTAAATGGATATAATTGATGTACATTAGGGTTCAGTATAATTATCACTTACTTCGGTGAAGGAAATAATCGTGAAGAAACCAACATTCCTGAGAGATATTTCTTGACGCCATGTTAAGCCAAGTTACAGCAGGTTGGACATTAACCACACGATAAAGAAAAAGTGTTTAGTTCCCTCTTAAAGTGAAAGTGATGCGTCCCATTTACGAGTCCCGTACGGTATATCGAATTACCCTTGAACGATAAAACTGTCTACAGAAAGCATGGTTCACCGATGAACAGTAATACGAGAAAACTATTAGTCGATAGCATTATTTAGCGACAGCACGTTTCGCCGAATAACGCTAGATAGAATGATTGGTTGGCCGATACCAAGATTTGCCGATGTCATGGTTCGCCGGAACACGCTTGAACTAAATAATCCTTTATCGATAGCAATTTGCATCGAAAGCACCTTTTCTTACACCGCCTATCCAAAATAATTGTCTTTAGTTTCTCGCTCATACAATTTGGACAGTTCGTTTATCTTAATAATGCATTAACAATTGTGATATGTACAACTGGTTACGGAAACAAATTAGATGATGCTCATTATTATTACATTGGCCACATTGTAAAAATGGTAAACATTCTCGCTGGTCTGTGTATTGTTGCAAATATGTGGGTAGTTATAAACTATTTCCGACTTGAGCACAAAATACATAATAGTCACTTGAATCAAAACTACGTTCCCGTTTATTTTCGTTGTTATTGCGATCAGTCAATTAATTTGAAAATGAGTGCTTGTAATGTAATGAAATCAAAACGCGGCGCTAGTGTACTTATTGTGGATGGATATTCATATCATCTCAACAAAAGATTGGACGACAAATATTACTGGAGATGTACGCTGAAAAGTTCTAAAGGTTGTGGTGCTACTGTGACAACAATATTTTGCACAAATGAACATTCAATTTTAAATCAAAACAATGGACATGGGCATCTGCCAGAGCCAGAAAAGCGGTTACAAATGAGTTTTAATGCAAAGATAAAAGAAATTGCAAACAATTCAATGGATTCTCCATCACAAATTGTTAATCGCTGCTTGCAAGATGTGCCAACTACGAGTGCTGCTCAATTGCCTAGCAAAGCAGCAGCAAGAATGATTGTTCAGCGCATTAGAAGTAAAGGCGAGCCATCAATTCCAAAAACGATTGATGAATTTAAAGTACCAGACTGTCTTTGTGACCTTGATCAACAACAGTTTTTAATTGGTCACTACACAAATGAAGGTGAGAGCGTCATCGTATTTTGTACTAAAGAAAATTTTAAACGATTAATGAGTGCACAATGCTGGGTAATGGACGGAACATTTTCGACATGCCCGAATCCATTTACTCAAGTATATTCAATACATGTTTTAGTTGGAACTGAACGGGGCACAAGCAAATTTTTACCATTAGTGTTTGCCCTATTATCGCACAAGACTGAAACCTGTTACATAATATTATTTGAAATATTAAAAAGGTATGGGGTCAATACCTTTAATACTAATTTGTCTCCTGAAAACATACTGACTGATTTCGAAATTGCGGTGCTAAATGCTGTGAAAAAACAATTTCCAAACTGTGCACACAGACTGTGTCTGTTTCATCTCACGCAAAGCCTTTGGCGGCATGTACAGGCGGAAGGGTTGGCAAAGCGCTATGGTACTGATTTCGTATTTGCACATAAAATCAGACATTTATTTGCATTAGCATTTTTGGAACCAGAAGAGATACCGGAGGCCTTCGAACAAGTAAAAAACTTAGTATTGCCAACTGAAGCCGAAGGATTGGCACAATGGTTCAATAAGTATTATGTATCTGGAGTATTTACAAAAAAATCTGGCCCAGGGACGAAGTTGATTCTGAGCAAAAATCCACCATTGTTCCCACCAGCTATGTGGTCAGTGTCTAATCGTACTTATTCTATTCCGAAAACACAAAATGCTCTGGAATCATGGCATAACCGGTGGAACACACTTTTAAATCGCAAGAAGTGGAATGTCTTCAAAACTATTAAGGAGTTTGCTAAAGAACAAAAATACACCGACTGCGAAATCGAGCGCATCACTGCATCTGAGCCAATGCCAAAGCGTCGTCGTTCGTCGCAGATTGAATATGAAAAGAGGCTAGAAAAGCACTTGTCCCTAAAGAGTAAGATGAGCATAGAAAGTTTCTTAGGTGGGCTAGCTCACATCATGTACATCAAAAATCATTAATATAACATGTAACTAGTAACTTTTTTTTTTTCAAAATTGTTTGTTTTCTAACATGTTTCTAATGATTGCGCAGTTTGCAACCTTTATTTTTGTTATTTACCATTTAATTATAAAAATAATCAAATTTGCTGTTTTATTATTTTCTATTAGTAGGTACATTTATTTTTATTGAATTACTAAGATAAACGCATGGAAATAGCAGTTAATGCAATTTAATCGATGTCTGTCCAAATTGTATGAGCGAGAAACTAAAGACAATTATTTTGGATAGGCGGTGTAAGAAAGAAAGAAAGAAAGAAAGAAAGAAAAAGCATTTATTGGCCCGTACAGGACAAAACACATAAAAATAACATTATTTACGAATATTGAAAACTAAACATAGATAAAAAATAAATAAAAAAATAAAAAGAAATGAAAGGTCCTGAACAAGGCCAAAAGGCCCCTATCTCAGCATGGTGCTGTAACATTAAAAAATGCCACAGCGCTGGTATTCTGATAGGGCCCAAAGTGAGAGTGATGCCACGGTCAGATACGGATAAGATTAAAATAATTAATAAAAAATAAAGTGTAGACGAATAAACAATACATAAATGTGTAGTATAATAAAATACGGGGAAAAAACTAGTAGGTACACCTACGCCCCACGGAACCAAATTATTCACCAAACTGTGCCATGACTTCACTGGCAACACTGACGAACATAGACGCGGGCGCAGACATCTCTGTAATATCTAATCTGTGATCTCTGTTTTGTTTTGATAAGAAAAGAAAATGAAGAAAAGGTGCTTTCGATGCAAATTGCTATCGATAAAGGATTATTTAGTTCAAGCGTGTTCCGGCGAACCATGACATCGGCAAATCTTGGTATCGGCCAACCAATCATTCTATCTAGCGTTATTCGGCGAAACGTGCTGTCGCTAAATAATGCTATCGACTAATAGTTTTCTCGTATTACTGTTCATCGGTGAACCATGCTTTCTGTAGACAGTTTTATCGTTCAAGGGTAATTCGATATACCGTACGGGACTCCCCATTTACAGAAATAATATTTGGTCCTTGTGTTATATTCGGTGAAACTACAACCATTTTTAATACCAATTCAAAGTCCATCGCCCATGAACACCACAAAGACAGTGATTTCAATTGGCTGACTATCAAACTGTCAGTGTCAGACGAAGGTCAGACAGTCAGAACTGACGTGCTCTTAGTCAGCTTCTCATTTCCTTCGATGTCTCGTGAACGAGTGCGGACTAGGCCTTAGGACATTTTTCTTTGTAATATAGGGACTTGGGACAAAATAATGTGGTCGCAGTATTCACCGAAACAAGGAGTACTAATTAAAATTATGTGTACGGAGGAACTCGTGGCTAAATAATAACAGCCGCTCGGGTCGATCTTTAGGTTAAGCCGTGCTTGCCTAGGTTGACCTGTGGATGGGTGATCACCCTTACATATTTTCCTTCACCATTTTGAGAGCAGTGGTGATGAAATAAATTACACAAAGCAATTATAAAAGCCTGTCTGGATTCGAACCCACGACTTACTGTTCGTAACTCGGGGCCGCCACCACTGGGCCACCGATGACGACTGTATTAAAATTATATGTACGTTTTCCACTACAATTATTCAAATGGTTCTAAAAAATATAGGGACAAAAACGTTCCAATTATTTTATCCCACAACCATCACTTCCTTCGTCATTGTATCATTCACAACTGGTTAATTTCCTCAAATAAATTGATTAAAATATTGGTTAAAACAAAATCCTAATAGGTATTTCCTCAGAAACAGTTTTTCTTTTCTTTTATAATTTCCCGATCGCTTCTCTTACAATAATTTATCCCGTTATGTTACCACCATCATTATGTTAACTCTGATAACAAAACACATATCAGATTCATAAGCTTCAGCCAGAACCAATTATTTATTAAAAATAGTCGGAACTCCCCACTCTACGCTCTCACCACAAACAAAGCGTCGTTCAAGCTATTACTCAATTTCCTCACTTCCGTCGATTGTCGATTGACAATACAACGATCGAAGAATCAAATATTTTCCTTCGCCCCCTTTCACCCCCGTCTTCGCCCCCTTTCACACCTCTCAACCCCAGGCAATAAATAAGGAAATTAGTTTTTGTTTGCCTATTTGCAGGACAGATTTTTGAGTGATTTCTCTCCCGTCTTGGAAGGTATTGTCATGTTTATAGGGTTCCGTATCCGAAGGCAGCCGTCTGTCCGGCTAGCGGCTGTATGTTTAAAACCATAACAGCTATACTCAGTGAAAAGAGCTTGGAACATTTTTATACGAAGCGTGGCCGGACGTTTCTTCCGCCATTTTGTTGTTTTTTAAAGTAGCAGCCACGCATAAGAACTATATTAATCGATAGCTGGTATCAATACAAACAAGTTTTGTATGGGGCAAAATGCTATAAAGTGTCACGTTACCGAGATATGAGCTATCAAAGTTAAAATCCATTCACTGATCGAATCTTTACAACCAATTTGATAAAAAATATTTATTTTTCAAATTGGTTTTCACAAACACTTTTACACTTCCTTATTTTTTAAACTAGATGGGGCCGGTGTTTCGTACCTGACTACTCCAAGAAGAAACAGCCGAAACAAACTCAGAGGTCATAGTCTCTTTTATAGTCCACACAATGTTGTTCAACTCACAAGAGAACTATGCTACTATTAGTGTCTGAAATGGTCTATTGAAGAAAGAACCATACAGATTTGAGTGGACCTGTCCAGTGAGTGCAAGCATTTGTCAGTTATCGTGTAGCTCGAATTTTAACCCAAGGAGCTCAACGAAACGACGAACGATACCACAGAAAGGACATTTGGGTAGGTCGCTTATAGTACTCAAACTGCCAGACAGTCGTAGAAAAAAAACAAAATGTGACCCACATGGTCCTCACATTCACAATAACGAAATAAAATAAATAATAATTTACAAAACGAATGTCAATAAAAATACGATACGTCAAATACACACACATAAAATAAACAAACACAAAGTAAAAAATAATAAAATACTGAACCATTCATGTCAAAAGATTTGATCAGACACGCATAAAACGTATTTCAATCGATAGTCTGCATCAATACAAACAAGTTTTGTTCTATTCATACCAACTATCGATTAATATAGGTCGTATGCGTGGCCACTACTTTGAAAAAAAAAACAAAATGGAGGATAAAAATCCGGCCAAAAAATCAAACCCCTTTCCATACATGTGGTTTTTGGCCGGTGTCATAGCAAATTACGAGTATAATAAAAATCCAGAGAAATTCTCTCCCATTGCAAGACACCTCCGATTTGATCTGTTTAGAAAACACAAAGGTCAAGTTCCGTCTTATAAAAGAAAAATAAATGTAGCTTTCTAAACATACATAAATTCCTGCCTTGAATAATTATATTACGGTTGTACGGAACCTACACCACTATGACCAAATCGCACTTGGACAGCTTTTTTGTATTTGTATATTTTAATAAAGGAAGTCTGCGGGGCCTCCTGATTTATTCAAATATTTCCTAATGTTTATTATTGATTGGTAATATTGAAAAAATGATGGAGTTTATTCTAGTGGCTTTGGCAGGTAATTAAGTGACTCGTCAAAATATACAAGGTTTTATCTGACTTTGTTATTTGTCATTACTGGCTTTCATGTGTCAACTTGTTTGAAAACCTCACATAGGTTTACGATTAGGAATGAAAGTTATCCAAATAGCTTAAACAAAACAGGATTGTATCAGCAATAATGAAAAAGCCAAGAATGTATTGGATTGACATTTATTAGCTATCGAAAAGCTTCTGTCAATCATGTTTAAAGCTTTACTCGAAATACGAAACGCTTGGCTTGTGTGTACTCAGTTTTGTGAACTGCTATGGAAACTTGGTAATATAAAAATAAATGGGTCGATTGCCTAGAAAAGCAGAGTATCACTGCATATATTTCCATATTTTACGAACAAACATTGAAAATTTTCTCTGAAAATCCCCTTACAGAAGAGCCCATTAATTTATTGCACTTCTTAAAAATGTAAACCCCTCTTTCAGCACCTATGACTGCTATTTATAAAGAATCATCACGAAGCCGTCTACCAAGCATTCTGTACATCGAATTATGTAACTTTAACGACTTTGAAACGACTTTTTTTTTTGGGGTGAAAAATCATGTGGTAGAACTCAATGCAACGTTCTCAAAACATTGTCCTGATGGATGGATTGAATAGAACGGGGGTCGTGGAGGTGTTTAAAGTAAAAATCTTACAATAAAAACTTAATGTATTTCAAATAACCTGTCAAGAAGTTGGATCTTTGACCTCCAATATCTCTGTACTAGTAGGTTCCCAGGTATAGTGTAGAACAAAAAAATCATAGCAATGACGGGGAGAACAAATGCCTTTCAGCTTCGTTAAGAGGTTTTTAAAACCCTTTATAAGTTGTTCGCGAAAATGCCGACGAACTTCCATACAATGGAGATTCTTGTTCATATAGAGAAGCCATATGAATGGGCAACTAAAATTAATTGTACCTGCTTGTAAAGTTTAGATAGTATGATCCGGTGGGACTACTCCCTCGCGTGCAAAGCCGCAGCCATAAGCTAGTTTAAGATATTTATTAAGTGGTGTAGACGATTTCTTGTAGAAATATCCTCAGGTCGTCGAAATGGTTTACAAGAACCAGTTACTAACAGCCCCAACCTTCCACGAAAAACGTAATAATATCGTCAGCCGTATGTAGTGATATTATGCATTGCATGTCGAATTGGAGAGTTCAGAATGTGTGTTATCATGATTTTATAGAAAAACGTTCATAGTTGAAGACTGCTTTGGAATCCTCGTTGGTTTATGGGATCTAAACAACGATGTTGAGAATATAAGGCTTTTGGTTGGATTCATCGACATGACTAAAAAATACTATCGCGGTTCCTATGATACATTGTTCTTAAATCTATGATCTATAAGATATTAGATAGTAAAGCGTAAAAATTGCTCCCTCTCCATTTTTTTTTCTTTTAGGTAAAGTCAGCTCAGTAATACAACTAAACATCGAAATCGTCTACTTGTAGACGAAAGAGGTTTCCTCAAAAGATGTTTTTTTTTCAAATAAAAACAAAATCAAACCCTTGTAGGAACGTCGAGAGTAACATTGTGATGTCACAATAGGAACAGCGTTTCCTTTGTCCGGCCATCTCTTCAGAATGAATATTTAAATTACACGGAACAGACGGTATTCGGTGTATTCACCCTTTTGATATTGACAATCAGGGTAATGTAGTTGTTATTGTGGTACCAGGGACACATGCGTATGTGCGGGACCCTAGTATTTCAAGCGAAGCTGTGGTACAATTCCTATATAGCAAGTCTCAGTCAGTGTGACTGTTGAGCTAAGAAGGGTCGTCGGTTCGATTACCGGGTCATGAAAAGACTTTTGGACTTTTCTAAAAATTCAGTAATTTTCAGAAGCAGCCAGTTTTCCGGATATGGGATTGGAATACTCGTATAACTGACAATGTAATATTTTTTAACCAAAAATATTACATTCTCTGCTTGTACTCGCATCCAAGCATTCATTAACGCTTGCATTGGATGCGAGTCGCACGGGATTGGTCAATGTGACGACACGTTGGACATGTTGCCGGCTTAGCATAATCACCGGAGAAAAGAGAGACACGACAGAGAGTCGACAAATCTTTTGTTCATGTGTTATTTTGCCGATTCAATGACAGATGAACAAAAGATTTGTCGACTCTCTGTCGTGTCTACGGTGGTCATGCTACGCGGGCAGAGGAGGCCTATGTCCAGTACTGTAGTGGACGTCTTGTCGAATATTCTTGATGTTATGCTTTGGATGGTGTTCCCGCAAGCGCCTACCGAAATTATAATAGTTGAGGCTACGTGGATTATTGCCTATCATTTTATTTTTAACTTTTGTCGACCGTCTACCTTCAGATGTAATTTTGTCACTCGCAATAAATAGTCACACATCAAGCGACGTACTTTTTTCATTATTCCCGAAATTATACCTGGATCAATCCCGCAAATGGTCCTTAGAGCCTGGATTGTGGAAATTTGAAGAATATTTACCCCAATCAGCGCATTATTAAAAAGGGATTGAAGAGAATTGGTGGACATCAAAAATCATAGTCGACGATCGGCGTGGCCGGTGAATTCTGCAACGTCATTCAGAAGATCATTGGAATTTACGTGGTCTGGATGCGTAATAGCTGAGAAAAGGCGTATTTAATATTAAATTTGTGTACCCAACACTCTATTTAACAGGTATAATTAGTGTAAGTTAGCCGTTAAAGTCAGGTTAGTACTAAATACCTATTGTCATTTTTCTTTGTTCTGTGAGTGGTTACAAATTGTAATACAATTATCAACTGAACAGTAATTATTGTTAATTTTTAGTCATTTACACATTGATAAAGAGTAGTTATTTGTAGTAACTGCATTATTTTACTTTACGGTGTAATTATTTTATAGTTATTGAGACAGTTACGTAATCACGTTAGTTAGCACAGATAGACAATATAAATATTCAAAGTACAATATTTCCGTCAATACGTACAGTTAATTATAAATTCAAAGTTATTATTTGTATAAATTCACTCTAAAGTTAGTGTATTTAAATCGTGTACGTACTTCAGGCTACATCATTAATTGTAATTAAACGTTGCTATAATTTTATTTATTAACATTCCAGGTTGATTACACCAACTTACGCAATGCCAGAGGTTAAGGAATTAAGTAAGGACACTAAAGATCTCGTTAGGAAACGAGCGAGTTACAAAGGAAAGGTGACAATGTTTTCAAACTATTTAAATACTTTGGATCCCTCTTCTTTGAGCCCTACTGAGGTAAGCGAGTTGCAATTACGTTTTACTAGACTCGAGGCATTGTATGCCCAATATGATGAGGTGCAATTATTCCTGGAGTGCACTACTGATGATTTGGATGGTCAGATGTCGGAACGCGCTGAGTTTGAATCCCTTTATTACAAAACCCTATCTAAAGCTCAACAAATGTTAGTTGATAATAAGAAAAGGGATTCTAGTGACAACTGTGACCTAATGTCGCGTTCCAGCAATCATAAGTTTGTTAAATTACCGACTATTCAGTTGCCGAAATTCAGTGGTTCATACACAAACTGGTTAGAGTTTCACGACACATTTGTAAGTCTCATCCATTCAAACGATGATATGGATGAAATAAATAAATTTCACTATTTGAGGTCATCCCTGGAAGGGTCTGCTGCTGTGGTGATCAACTCAATTCAGTTTTCTTCAGCAAATTATTCGGTAGCATGGAATCTTCTGTGCGAGCGGTTTGATAACAAACACCTGCTTATCCAACATCATGTTTCTGCATTATTTCAAATCGACACCCTTCAAAAGGAGTCGTCAGCTAATTTAAAAGGTTTACTTGATGTTGTTAACAAAAATATACGTGCCCTAGAATCCTTAGATGAACCAGTTAATCATTGGGATACTTTACTCATTTATATTGTCACTCACAAATTAGATACCAAAACTTATCGTGAATGGGGTGAGTATAAGGGCCGCCTGGACAAGAATTCTAAAGTTACGTTTCAGTTATTTATTACTTTTATTAAAGATCGTGCTGAGATATTAGAAACGTTCGAATTGGAAGCTTCTACGAACACTAAACACTCACACACAGGTAAAACTTCAAACAAGGTTAGGTCAATGTTAGTGCAGGATTCTAATAAAAATAATTCAGGCGAAAGTTCAAGTAAACAGGACGATGGTGTTTCAAATAAGCCTAAGAATTGTGTTATGTGTAACGGTGATCATAAGTTATGTAGTTGTCCTCAGTTTTTATCGTTGAGCAATGAAGCTCGTTTGCAGTTATTACCTAAATACAAAGTTTGTTACAACTGTTTTAATCTGGGACATTATGCAAACAACTGCAAAAGGCCAAGTTGTAAAATATGCCGTCGTAAACACAACACTATTGTTCACGTTGATAAATCCTTGAAGTCAGACGCAAGTGGTACTTCTGCTAGCTGTGTTGTTGTTGACACGAATGGCAGTGCAACTGTCTCCACTCAGCCCACTACTATAGGTATAGGTACCGGTGTGTCGCTGTCCGCGAGTGTTGAACACGGTGACGTGTTATTGTCCACTGCACTCGTCAAGGTCATGAGTATTAATGGTCAGCAATATGTTGCTCGTGCTGTGCTCGACAGTGGCAGCACGTCATGTCTCATGACTGAGAGGATATACCACCAGCTAGGTTTGACTGCCAAGACTGTTAACAATTCTATTATAGGTATCAACAACTCGTCATCTTCTATCAATAAAATGTGTTCTGTATCAATAAAATCTTTAAATAATGACTTTAGTATGGATATCAATTGTTTTATTCTCCCATCCATCACAGATAGGATTCCAAGTAAACATGTTAACTTGTTAAAAATTAAAATTCCGTCTGATGTTTGTCTCGCAGATCCCAACTTTTACTCACCTGCGCCGGTTGACATGTTGCTGGGTGCTGACATCTTTTGGGATTTATTGGAATCTCAACGAATTAAGCTAGGTGATGGGCAACCGATTCTTTGTGAGACTAAATTGGGTTGGTTGGTCTCCGGCCCAATTAACAGTTGTATTGCTTCTAAAGTTTTAAAATGTAATCTTGTAAAGGTGCGTTCAGACTGTGATGATGAATTAAATTGTAATGTTGATCAACAACTCACAAAGTTTTGGCAACTTGAAGAAGTAGGTACTTCGTCTCCGTATTCCTCGGAGGAGAAGCTTTGCGAGGAGCATTTCGTGAAAAACACTACTCGATTGGGAAACGGTCAATTTTGTGTTAGGATTCCTTTAAAATGTTCCCCGGACAATTTAGGCGAATCTTTGTCACGAGCCAAACATTGTTTTGCTTCTCTGGAACGTAGATTTAAATCTAAAATTACATTTTCAAATATGTACAAAGAATTCATGATGGAATATGAAACTTTAGGCCACATGTCTAGATGTAAAACTATTGATAATCAAGCGTTTTACGTTCCTCACCACGGAGTTCTGCGCGAAAGCAGTAGCACCACTAAGTTAAGAGTGGTTTTTAATGCAAGCAGTGTAACCAATACTGGTATTTCTATTAATCATATCCAGATGATTGGACCCGTGGTACAAGACGATCTTTTGTCGATCCTGTTGCGTTTCAGACAACATAAGTACATTCTAGCTGCTGATGTTGAGAAAATGTACCGGCAGATAGTTGTTCATCCAAATGATAGGTATCTTCAACAAATTATTTGGCGTGATAATCCGTCAACTCCATTACACGCTTATCAACTTAATACCGTGACCTACGGCACGGCCAGCGCTCCCTACCTAGCAACTCGGTGTCTTCGGCAGTTAGGGCTAGAGTGTGTTGATAAGGAGATTGGTGAAGTCATCCTCCACGATTTTTACGTGGATGACTTGCTCACCGGAGGAGATGACATGAACAAGGTCAAAGAGTTACGTCATAAAGTTACTTCAACTCTCGCTTCAGCGCAGATGAATTTAAGAAAGTGGAAGTCGAATGACATGCAATTGGTAACTGGCTCTGACTTTCCCCAGTCTTCACTGGATTTGAATGTTGGTGGATTTGAGTCAACCAAAACCTTAGGCCTAGGTTGGCAGCCACTGTCAGATTACCTTTGGTTTCCAATCAGTCAGTCAGTTAATTTCAATAACACAAAACGTGACATGCTGTCGATTGTTTCACAAGTTTTTGACCCGCTTGGATTATTGGCTCCATGTGTAATTGTTATGAAAATTTTACTTCAGAAGTTATGGTTGAAAAAACTATCTTGGGATGAACAGCTATCACCGGACATTAGTAAGCTTTGGAATGATAAAATTATTAATTTACCGAAATTAAATGAAATTCATATTCCACGTCGAGTTTTAATTGATTGTTATGAGTTTTTAGAATATCACATTTTTACTGATGCGTCTGAACGCGCCTACGGCGCTTGTCTGTATGTACGAAGCGTTGATAAGCAGGGACAGGTTTTAGTGCGTTTATTGTTAGCCAAGAGCAGAGTTGCGCCACTCAAGCCGACGACCATACCGAGACTTGAGCTATGCGGTGCTCTTGTGGGTGTTCGCATCTATGAAAAGGTTGTGTCAGCATTACGAGTCAGCGCGCGGCGCACTTTCTTTTGGACTGACTCCACTATTGTTTTAGGGTGGCTAAAAATGTTACCAAATAAGTTACAGCCGTTCGTTCGCAACAGGGTTGCCGAGATTTTAGATAAGACCAGTGGCTGTGAGTGGAGACATGTTCCAACTGACCAAAATCCTGCTGATTATTTGTCTCGTGGATTAGACATTAATTTACTACCTAGTTTAGATATTTGGTGGTCCGGTCCTAGTTTTTTAATGAATGAAATGTCTCATTGGCCTTCTAAATTAATGAACTTTAGTAACGAAATTTTGCCTGAAATGAAATTGGATGTCACCTTGCATGTTTTACTAAATAGCAATGAAATTGATAGTTTGATTGATTTTACACGGTTTTCAAACCTTTTAAGACTTCAGCGAACAGTCGCCTATGTTTTACGTTTTATTAAAGCTTGTAAAAAACAACCTATTCGCGGTCCTCTTACTGTGAATGAACTAGAAAGGGCTTTAAACTTTATTATATATTTTTCTCAACGACAATCTTTTAAGGACTATAAATTACTACTAAATAGTAAATCGTTACCCAAGAAAAGTGAATTAAATAAGTTCAACGTCTTTCTAGACGAGAATAATATAATGCGGATTCGAGGTAGATTACAACATTCAGATTTTCCTTATAATAAAAAGCACCCGATTCTTATTAATTCTAGTCATCATTTTTCTAAGTTACTTTTTAATTATGAGCATAAAAGATTGTTTCACGCTGGACCCCAGTTACTGTTGGCGTCCATACGAGATACGTACTGGCCCATTCGAGGTCGCAATTTAGCTAGGATGTCCTGTAAACAATGTGTTCGTTGTTGCCGATTTAGAGGTGAAACTGTAAGTCCTATTATGGGAGATTTACCACAGCAGCGACTTCTAGCAGGTTTTCCTTTCGAAAATATAGGCTTGGACTATGCAGGTCCTATTCAGTCAGCTGTTCGCCAAGGTCGTGGCTGTAAATTAGTTAAAGTTTATATTGCTATTTTCGTTTGTTTTTCTACGAAATCTATTCATCTTGAACTGGTCGGTGATTTGACAAGCAATACTTTCATTATGGCGTTAAAGAGGTTCATCTCACGTAGAGGAAAGCCGAAAAATATCTACTCGGATAATGGCACCTCATTTGTTGGTGCATCTAATGACCTTTCTAGGTTCCTTAAGGTGAGTTGCGATTCGCTATCCGAGGAGATGGCTAAGGAAGGAATTACCTTCCACTTTATTCCCGCATATTCTCCTCATTTCGCTGGCCTTGCGGAAGCTGGTGTTAAATCAACCAAGCATCACTTAGTCAGAGTGCTGGGCCTTTGTAACCTTACCTATGAAGAGCTATACACCATGATGGTTCAGGTAGAAGCCATTTTAAACTCCAGACCACTGACGCCGTTATCATCAAACCCCGAGGATCTGACGCCGCTCACACCCGGACACTTTTTGATTGGACGTCCCATGACATCGCTACCGTCACCTGAATACCGAGACCAGTCCATCAATTCTCTGACTCGATTTGAGCGCATTGAGCTTCTCCGACAGCATTTTTGGAGCAGATGGAGTAAGGAGTATATCTCGGAGCTCCAACTTCGCATGAAATGGCGAGCATGTAAGGGCTCGTTGAGGTTGAACTCTTTGGTCCTGTTGAAAGAAGACAACCTCCCCCCACTCAAGTGGAAAATGGGTCGGATCGTTGCTACGTATCCAGGAACAGACGGCATAGTCAGAGTTGCAGACATCAAGACTTCTAATGGTCTGTTACGCAGATCATTCAGCAAGATTTGTCCGTTGCCTATATATCCGGAGTCTGAAGATATTTAGAGGTTGAAAGACAGGCTTTCAACGCCCGGGGGTATGTTCCCGCAAGCGCCTACCGAAATTATAATAGTTGAGGCTACGTGGATTATTGCCTATCATTTTATTTTTAACTTTTGTCGACCGTCTACCTTCAGATGTAATTTTGTCACTCGCAATAAATAGTCACACATCAAGCGACGTACTTTTTTCATTATTCCCGAAATTATACCTGGATCAATCCCGCACAGATGGGATTTTCGGTTTCAGGTCGTCGTCGGCGTTGTGGAGTTAAAATTAGACCCAGATATGCTCGTAATAATGTGTATTTACTTTGGTTTTTACAATGGTTTTTTTGATGTAGTCGTCGTCGCGTCACAAAGATCAAGAGGAAGCGCGCGCGTCGTTAGTCTCGCGTAGTCCGTGCCCGCCCCTCCCCGTCCCGTTCCGCCGCCCGCGTTGATTGTCGCTGCCGTGTTAAATAGATGGCGCCGTGGTCATCAACATGCCCCCGGCCTTGGAAGCACCAGGTTCCAATGAAGCTGAGCTGCTGCGGTCATCATCTGGATGCAGAAGTGGGCAGATTTTCGGGAATGATCGTCGAATAATGCCCGTCGCTGTTTTGATGGTAGCCACGCGTGATATACCATCCTTGCCAGTGAATGTTTGCAGCACTCGTCCGAGGCGCCACTTCAGAGGTGGTAAGTTGTCTTCCTTGACTACAACTAGGGTGTCAGGAGTAAGTGAGTCGACGTTAAGCTGCCACTTCGTCCTCTTCTGAAGCTCAGAGATATACTCGGTTGACCAGCGATGCCAGAAGTTCTGTCTCATCTGTTCCACCCGATCGTATCGAGGCAGGCGCTGCGTAGCCGTTGTGGTGAGGTCAGGGCTGGCTGGCGCGGTGAGCGGTCGGCCAATCAGGAAATGAGCAGGACTTAAAGGAAGCAGGTCATTCGGGTCTGTGGACATTGGGTACATAGGTCGGAAGTTGAGAACAGCCTCAATTTGTGTCAATATCGTTGTTAACTCCTCATAAGTGAAATGGGCATTGCCCACAATGCGACATAAGTGGAACTTGCAGGACTTGACCCCTGCCTCCCACAAACCACCAAAATGAGGCGAGTATGGTGGGACAAATGTGAATTTAATACCATTTTCAGTAGTGAAATCTATTATTTAGGTTTAAAGATATTTTTTATTCTCAAAAAAAAAATATTATTTCGGATTGTGATGTGTCTAAGAATTTTGAAAATTCTTTTAAAGCTCCAACAAAAGTAGTGCCGTTGTCAGAATAAATCTGCATTGGTTTGCCACGTCGAGAGATGAAACGTTTCAATGCCAGCAAGTATGCCTTGGTAGTAAGACTTGTAACCAATTCTAAATGTATTGCGCGCGTAGCAAAACATACAAAAAGACAGATGTAGCATTTTGTCAATTTGGCCCCCCTACCTTCGCGGTTCAACATAAACAATGGCCCAGCGTAGTCCACGCCACTACGTATGAATGGATACCCTGGCTCTAATCGTTCAGTAGGTAAGTTACCCATTTGTATGTTCAACGGTTTAGCTCGCATGCGCTTACACTTCATGCAGGTGTGAACCACTTGCTTAGCTAAGTTACGCCCTCTAGTAGGCCACCAAGTATCACGAATTGTGGCCAGTAATAACTGAGCCCCTGCGTGTAACAATTCTTTATGATGGTGCTCAAATATAAGACGAGTGAGTTTGTGTTTACCGCACAATAACAAAGGATGTTTTTTATCATAAGAAAATGTGTCTGAATATGATAATCTACCACCTACTCTAATAAGATCGTGTTCATCTAGGAATACGTTCAAACAAGATATACTACGTGGGCTTGTTACTTGACGGTTTTGTTTTAAAGTGTCATAAACATTTAAAAAAGCTTGTTGTTGTGCAATGCGAGTTAAAATTCTAACAGAAATATTTAATTCATCTATAGATAGGCAACCTGTGAAACGTTGTTGTTTTAGTTTTGTACGGCTATTGTTGACAAAACGCATAATATACGCCACTACACGTCGCAAGCGATTAAAACGTGAGAACCTATCGAATAGAAACGAATGTGATTTTGTTTGAACAAGCAATGAAGTTTTAATTGTTTTCAATTCAGGTAATTTATCATGATGAATATTACTAGAATTAATATCATGTTCCCATTGTGCGTTAGGAGCATGTAAAAATGATGGGCCGCGCCACCATAAGTCATTAGTTGTAAGTGAATCTAAATGTACACCGCGCGATAACAAGTCAGCTGGGTTTTGTTTACCAGCTACGTGAAGCCAAGGCTTATCACCCGTGAGCTCGTCGATTTGCACAACTCGGTTCTGTACAAATGTCTTTAATAAGTTAGGTGACATCTTAAGCCACCCTAAAACAATTGTTGAGTCTGACCAAAAGTATACTTTATGGAAACTCAATCGTAATGAGTTACATATTTTATTAAATAACTTTGCAGCTACTACCGCGCCACATAGTTCTAAACGTGGTACGCTAACCGGTTTGACGGGTGCGACCTTACTCTTCGCACATAATAACTTGACCGATGCATCACCTGTATAGCTACGTACATATGCGCAGGCGCCGTACGCGTCTTGCGAGGCGTCACAAAAAATATGTAATTCAATAATGTGCGAGTTTTCTCCAATGACATAACGTGGAATGCGTATGTCTTTTAAATGTGATAATTTTGATATGAAATTCTGCCAATTTAAAAGTATGTTTGTTGGAACTGCGTCATCCCACCCTATCTTACATAACCACAGTTTTTGCAAAATGATTTTAGCTATAATAATCGTTGGTGTAAGTAAACCCAAGGGATCGTATATCTGTGCGATTACCGAAAGAATATTGCGTTTAGTAGCGTGAGTTACGTCATGGTCACATTTAGTGGTAAAATATAATTTATCAGATGAATGGAACCACCCCATGCCTAGTGTTTTGGTGTGACAGTGTTGGCCTTGTGTAAATTCCTTAGACGTAGACAGCGTCGTCATTAATTACTTGTGCGATGACGTCATCCTTACATTCTAACGCAAGTTGTTTCAAACATCTAATACTGAGATATGGTGCGGAAGCCGTCCCGTAAGTGACGGTGTTAAGCTGAAATACACCGAGCGGCTCAGATGGGTCTTCCCTCCAAAGTATTAATTGCAGATGTCTCTGGTCAGGCTGAATTAATATTTGCCGATACATTTTCTCGATGTCGGCGCATGCAACATATTTAAATTGCCTAAAACGAAGCAAAATCGAAAGCAAATCATTTTGTAACGTAGGTCCAATGTGTTGTATGTCGTTTAATGATTTGCCTGAAGTGGACTTTGCACTTGCGTCAAAGACAACTCTAAGTTTGGTCGTTGAACTGTGTTCCCTATAAACACCGTGATGCGGTAAGAAAAAACAAGGTGAAAAATATTCTGTTATGCGACTCATGTGTCCCAGACCTAAATATTCATTCATAAAATCTTTGTACATTTGTCTATAGCTAGGGGCGCTCTTAATGAGTTTGCGTTCGAGTGCAAGAAACCTGTTTTTTGCCATAGAAAATGTGTCATGCAAAACATCTGCTGATTGACTAAGCGGAATGCGTACAGAGAAACGGCCCTTATTGTCGCGTAAAGTCGTATCTCTGAATAAATTTTCGCATGCAGTTTCATCTTTAGTGAAAGTGTTATTTGTTGGAGGTATTTCTTCCAGTTCCCAAAATCTTTTGAGATCTGAATCTAAGGTTTGCGTGTGATTACAATGAGTTAGGTTAATGCGTGAAACCTTTTCATGAACAATTCCCGATATGACCCAACCCAGTTGTGTGTTTTGCAGGTATGGGCCATTCGGCAACCGTATGAGACCATCTCTTAGTAGGTCCCAGAACCTATCTGCTCCTATCAATAAGTTAATATCGCCAGACAGATAGAACTCGGGATCGGCAAGTTGAACATGGTCTGGTATAGAAATAATATTATGGTGATTATTTCTTAGTGAAGGTAATTGTGCCGTTATACGATTCAAAACCAAACAGTTAAAGCGCGTGTTATATGTGTTCGTTTTGGATCGTATTTGGATAGAACATGATTGTGTGGACTGAGAGATAGTGTTACCTACCCCTATAACTTGAACAGTGGACTGTATCAATGGAAGATTAAGTTTTTTACAAAGCGATTCAGATATGAAGCAATGTTGGCTCCCGTTATCGAGGAGAGCTCGCGTTGTGTGATATTTGTTTTGCGCGTCCGCTATTTCCACTAATGCGGTTGATAATAATACTGCCTCCGGAAAATCATGCCCCGTGATATTATTATCTTCCCTGCGAATTGTGTGAGACTTGCAAGACGTGGTTAGCGGAATTTGTGTGTGTAAAGCACTCGTACTACTAAAATCAGACTGTGGCACTGTTTGCGTGATTTGAGCAACAGCTGATGATGTACGAGTTTCTGTTATAGTATCTGTGTGAATTAACGAATTATGTTTTTTGTTACAAAGCCTGCACGGTCCATACCAACAATCGTTTAGCGCGTGATCTGATCGTAAACAATTACGACATAATTTTTTATTCTCAATGAAGTCTATCTTATCTTTAAGAGATAGATTTAGGAAATCTTCACAAGAATACACTGGATGGTTGGAACCGCACTGAGCGCATTTGTAACGGGGTGAATGAGTTGATTTTTTGTTATTGTTATCTTTGCGTGTTATAACATGACTGTGTGATTTTGTGACCGACTGTTTCTTTGTGTGCGAGTCTGATGATTGTTTGCTTTCAGGCCTAATAGATTCTAAAAAACCAGCATGATCCGTGAGGAACTTCATCAATTCAGATAGTTTTAATTTTCCTACTTTCGGGAGGGTACTTTTGTGACTTTCCCATTCGCGATCGGTTACAGAATCTAACTTTGAAGTTATTATATGGATACCTAATGTATCCCACGTATCTGTAGGTTCTCCTAACGTTTTTAACGCCCGAATGTTTCTTAAAACTGTATCTATTAGCCTACGAATTTGAGCAGCTGATTCTTTATTCACTGATTGCGCATGGAATAAAGCTTTGACGTGATAACTAACCAGCAAATTTTCGTTATTAAATCTATTCTCCAAGAGACTCCAAGCAACTAAATAATTGTCAGATGAAAACTCGAGTGCCTTTACTACTTGTAACGCATCATCTGTAACAACTGACCGTAGGTAGTGGAACTTCTGAACATTGTCTAGATTGTCATTATTGTGTATCATAGATAAGTAAGTGTCGCGAAACTCGAGCCATTGGTCATATGAACCGTCGAATTTCGGTAATGAAATTGTGGGTAACTTCATGTAGTTAGAAGTCCGACTTTGACCCACCGAATCTTGCTTGAAATTATCCTTAAGAATACATTTAGCCTTGCCTACAATACCATAAAACTGATTTTGAAATGTTTCTCTCTCTAGCAATTCCCTATCCAGATCACTATCTGACACATATGAGTCTAATTCATCTTGCAAACTAGAAAACTGATCGATAAGTAATATAAACGAAGAATAACGCTCTTCTAATTCGGCTTTCTGAGCGCCCGTTATTTGCGACTCATCCAATGTTAAAAGGTATTTGGAAAACAAAGTTAATTTTCGTTTAACAATACCTACCCCTTTTCTTAACTAAATCGCGAATAATATCTTCACTACTTTCTATTTCTACGATCGAATGTCTTTTGTTATTGCTCATTTTGGTGGTCTGCAAGAGAAAAGAATCAAGTACTTACAGTTAACCGGTACGTTTGAGTGCGATGTAGGTAGACGTAGACGCACAATTTGTACACCCGTACACTGGAATGTTGCGAAAAAAGAACGATATTAGCACAAATTGAACTGAGCACTGGGTTTGGGTAGTAAAATGGATAGATTGACCTGGCCGTTGCACGTTGCCGCTGCTCCAGGTGTTGATCTGACCAGGGTCCAGGGCTGATCCAGCTGATTGTTCGGCTCGAAGTACCAAATTATGGATGGGATTTTCGGTTTCAGGTCGTCGTCGGCGTTGTGGAGTTAAAATTAGACCCAGATATGCTCGTAATAATGTGTATTTACTTTGGTTTTTACAATGGTTTTTTTGATGTAGTCGTCGTCGCGTCACAAAGATCAAGAGGAAGCGCGCGCGTCGTTAGTCTCGCGTAGTCCGTGCCCGCCCCTCCCCGTCCCGTTCCGCCGCCCGCGTTGATTGTCGCTGCCGTGTTAAATAGATGGCGCCGTGGTCATCAACAGCTTTTTTTTTTTAATCTTTATTTATTTAGAGGCTTTTACCTTACAAAGGTACGTCAGCTTCATCATATCCTAATCTAACTAATTATTACACATAATTATAATATTATTAATACAAATGTTATTGCGTAAGCGAGGGAGACAGCGATGCAGCAACCATTTCATAAATCAGTTTCGCTTCTCCCGAATTAGGTGTAGATAATATTCTAATAAAAGCCCCAACATCATATATATTAAGTTTTAACTCCCGCATCACAATCTCCCTCTCTCTCCTGTTCTTTTCACATTCCACCAGCAAATGTTGGACATCTTCGACTTTATTACACACTTGGCAATTAGGGGATTCGACTTTTTTCATTAGGTATCCAAATTTCCTGGATGCAAAATGACCAGAACGTAATCTATGTGCCATAACAACATACGACCTCTTTGTATGACTTTCAGCAAACCAAGGGATTCGAGGAGGCTCACTTTGCATAGTCTTATACCATACGCCTTTTTTTTTAGATTTCTTGTCAAAATATTCTTTAAACCGATTGTAGCATAATTATGTTCTTGTAATAGCCAAGTAATTCTGTATAGAACGGAGCGATGTCAATGATGTTATGCTTACTTAAAATAAAAACACACAAATTAAGTAAGTTTTTCTCTGATTATTTATCTTAATAATACATTAATTTATATACGAAGAGTTCTCAAATTATTTCATAAATATTTACTTAGATTAACTTCGGGCTACGATTTTAGCCAATTAGTGCCGGATTTAGTAACTCATATACATGTCTTGTGTATTGACATAAATTAATATAAGTACCTTCACCTAGATTAACAATTGAAATTACTCTGAAGACTACCTGAAAGGGACAGACCCATTCCGAGGCACAAAGACGCGGGACCCTGAAGATGTATGCTCATCCGCACTCATCTAGATAGGCTCAGATAAATCTAGACTTAGTCTGATGGGATGCGAGCAATGACCTGGTTAGGTAGTGCCGCAGTAATCTGCTTAGTATTGTAATTTGTATGTGTTCTAATTGGTAGAGCCGTCCAGCTCGTAAATGCTTTACCGCTTTTGATCACAATTCCCTGCAGATTGGAACTGTACTCAGGTTGGAATTATCTCGAAATTATCACATGAACAAATAATCCTTAGAACTATGAAAATAATATTCTACCAGCGATATCATCATCATCATTTCAGCCGAAAGAAGTTCACTGCTGGAATTAGGCCTCCCTCAAGTGTCGCTTCATTAACCAGTCCCGTGCGACTCGCATACAGCTGATTCCCGCAACCTTCACCAGGTCATCGGTCCATCTACTGGGATGTCTTACAACGCAACGTCTTCTGATTCGCGGCCTCCACTCCAGAACTTTTCGGCCCCATGGGCCATCCGCCATCCGACATAGGATGCTAGAAACGTGAGAAGAAATGTCAAAAAACCAAAATATATTGTTTCCAAATTGTGACGAAGCTACTCGACCTAAACCAGCCGTACCAGCCACCAGTAGGATCGAGAGACGTATTGATGGGGCCAGGGTACTTGCCGGCAAACTATACTGCTTCTGGGAGGTACAAAGTAATGCGCTTTGTGAGGCAGGCATTCTCAGAGACTGGAATCAGTCCTCAAGAATACTTAATCCCGTGTCACAAAGCGCATCGCCTTCCTGAAGCAAAAAGTTTGTGCTTTGGCGAACGGTATTCGGCTAAGTGGCAGCTTGATCTGTAATCACAGAATCGCACGTTCCAGAGTGACAGCTATTTACTACATTGTCAAAATTCTGAATACAACCTCCTACACAGTTTTTAAGCGAGGAAATAATTGGTAACTTGTCAGTTTCGTTTTAAGCCCACGGCGTGTCCTTTAGCACGATATACGTCAAAACATTTGCATGCCCACAAAAACCCTCCCAAAACAAATCGTAACACCGGACATCCCGAATCCAACCGAGCGCACCCGAAAGCTTCCGATTGAATCCGATCTAATCTGATGTCCAACAATACAAATAGGTGAGCAGTGGGCACTGAGCCGTCTTATCGGCTATGGAGGTTGGTCCCAACATTTGTATAGCGCGTATCTCCTGGGTTGGTTGGACCCAACATTTGTATTGTGCTTATCAATTTACGTGGGATTTACGGTAGAGTAGGTCACACGTCAGGGGTACACTTTGGTTTTGAGTTGACCAGCACAGCACTGAGTTTCACTCTATACTAATATTATAAAGAGGAAAGATTGTATTTTTGTATGTAACGAATAAACTTGTAGGTACTAGACCGATTTGAAAAATTCTTTCACCGTTGGGAAGCTACACTATCCCCGGGTGGCATAGGATACTTTTTATTCCTGTGTTCCCACGGGAACGGAAGCTACACAGGCGAAACCGTGTGCCGTCCGCTAGCAGAAAATAAGACTAGCAGGCTAGCTTATACTAGGGCACGCCACGATAGTGGCGGTAAGTCCCCTCTTTGAGGAGTGGCTTGAGAGGCGCCACGGCGCCCTCACCTTCCGCCTGACGCAGGTCCTCACCGGACACGGATGTTTCGGGAGGTACCTGCACCGAATCGGGCGGGAGGAAACGCCCGGGTGTTTCCACTGTGAGGATCGACCGGAGGACACGGTGGAGCACACGGTGGAGGTCTGCCCTGCGTGGGCGGAGCACCGCCGTGTCCTCGTAGCGGCGTTCGGCGGCGGCGACCTCTCGCGTCCGGCCCTGGTTCAATCCATGGTCCGGAGCGAGACGGAATGGGAAGCCGTCACCTCCTTCTGCGAAGCAGTCATGCTGGCGAAGGAGGTGCGGAACAAGAGAGGGAGAGAGCCTCTCTTCCCGGCCGCCGCGGGAGACGCACCGGGCGTCGGGGGCCACGTGGTGGCTACCGGCCACCGTAGATGCGGGCCTGTGGACGGTTAGCTATGGGCTAGCTAGCCGTCCGTCCGTCTAGTGACGACAGGCCGTGTCGACGGCGCGTTCGTGTTCCACGCGCGCCTCAAAGAGATGTCAGCAGAAGGGAGGGGCCCGCAAGGGCCGAAGCCTGCCGGGGTTGCGGGACTGTTCGAAAGAGATACCGCGGCCCCGGAACGGGTCTGGGTTATCAACTACCGCGTTTATCAGTGCTAAGCCAGATTGCTGAGTCTTCAGTTCTGGATGATTGGTGATGCCAGAAAATTATGAACCTATGGATGATTGGTGATGCCAGTAAATTATGTTATTATGTAATTTGAGGGCCGTTAGCGACGATTTTATCAACGTGCCTATTTTAAGGTCACTGATGGTACGGTCAAACAAGCTAATTGGTTTACAGTTAAACCCACAAATAACTTTGAAAAATGTAAACCAAATAGCTTATTCGACCGTACATACGCATACCTGCCTATGTGACGTAGTTTCACGAAGCCTGTGTTTGAACGCAGCAGGTACATTATCTCTTTCAAACTAGGTACACCCGTTCCTGAGAAAATCGGTGGTGACAGACGGACTGACAGACAGACGGACAAGAAAGTAATCTTATAAGGGTTTCTTTTTTATCTTTTGAGATACGGAACCCTAAAACTGAATAAAACTCCTCAGAATTCCACGTACACTCATTCTTATCACCCACAAAAGTCAAACCTCAAATAAAAAATCCCGGCCCGACCTCAAGAAGACGTATCTCTGAGTACTATCAGGCACCCTGCCTACCCCCCAGGCAACGAGCGTTACATACAAATGATATCGCTTCACCGTGTCGATATGTCCATCTGTGCGAACAAACCCCGAAACCCGGCCAGATAACAGCGGATGTACGTATTGAGGAAAATCCACCCTTAACTAGATAAGCGAATGATTCTCTTTTTAAACAAAAAGTGGGTTGTTTGAGTGGAAATTGTGGTTGCTGGTTCCGTTGTTAAACATGACGTTGTACGGGAAATAAAAAAAATTAATTCATCAGTATCCTGACTTTGTCGTTGTCGAGTAAAATTGTGAACATATCAGTCAGTTTCGCCTCCATACATAATTAAAATTATGTATCCGATTAAGGTTAAGTAGACCTTAGATACACACACAGAGCATGTGGCACGTCACAGTCAGAGCTTTTTATGATTCAGGAATATGAAAATCAATTAGGTATCTTTGCTAAATTCTTTAGGAATCTCACACAAGACATCTGATTCACCTGTGTAGACGTCGTCAAACATAACATCACACCAGCTTCCCCGAACGCTTAGGCAGGTTAAGGGTTAGGCTTCCATAATATCCTCATTTCTTCAGTTATGTTTCATTCATTATGTCTAAGCTAGGAGTTACCTAATTGAAAAAAAAAACCGGCCAAGAGCGTGTCGGGCCACGCTCACTGTAGGGTTCCGTAGCTTCCCAGACCATTAAAAATACCAACATTTTTCGTCAGCAAAAATAACTTTGTTTTTCATAGTATTTGTATGAAAAACAAAGTTATCATTTGCGTTTTTTTTAAAAAGTGCTATATAACTCAAAAACTATTCAACTCATCAAGTTGAAAATAATTTTCCTAGAAAGTTCATATAAAGGTCTACTTCTGTGATTTTTTTCATATTTTTTAAACTTATGGTTCAAAAGTTAGAGGGGGGGGGGACACATTGTTTTTGACTTTCGGAGCGATTATTTCCTAAAATATTAATATTATCAAAAAATGATTTGAGAAAACCCCTATTCATTTTTAAATACCTATCCAACAATATATCACACGTCAGGGTCAAAATTAAAAAAAAAATCGCTCCCCACTTTACGTCTGGGGGAGGTACCCTAATAAAAATGTTTTTTTAAATTTTTATTTTTGCACTTTGTCGGCATGATTGATATACATATTGGTACCAAATTTCAGCTTTCTGGTGCTAACGGTCACTGAGATTATCCGCGGACAGACAGACAGACAGACATGGCGAAACTATAAGGGTTCCGTTTTTTGCCATTTGGCTACGGAACCCTAAAAACGACCCTCATGAGACTTCATGCTCGGGAGTTCCGCTCGTGATCACTAAATCAAAGCTTTAAAGTAATAAATTTTTCTTTCATAATGTTCAAACTGTCATCATTTCCTTACGGAACCCTAGAACCGAGAACAATGGCGGTTCTGGCGTCAATTGAACGTGTTCTAACAGAGCGGTAACATGCACATCGAGGTTGGCAGATAATAACATGTCATGACACAATACATGAAACGAAATCAACGTCGACGAGATTATCACAATATTTTGTTTCTGTTACATAACAGCACGCTTAGGTATTACCTTAAAAGAGATGGGTAGAGGTACACCTCTAAATGTAGGTTTACAGTACACTGTAAATGCAAGATGGCGAGCAAATAATTATATAAGGACCCATTAAAATAGATGGACCAATTTTAACACAGCGTTTAGTACGTCTAACTAAAGATATCCAAGCAAAAACAAACACTGCTTCAGGTGTTTTTATTTTGACCTGAAATAATAAGTTGCCGGAAGTCTAGAATAAACACATCCATTATGGGCGCGTTGTCGTAAGTAGGTACCCAGACAGTTTTGTTAATATCATACTGTATTTAACCATAGTAATTTTCAGTTTACTACACATCCCCTTTCCAAGATGGTGTTGTAAAATCGATCAATTATATCATGCTTAAGGTAGGTATATTTGCTAAAAGTAAGCTTCAAATCATCATCTGGGCAGGAATTCAGAATCCGAGAAAGTTTTAATGGGAATCCCAATAATCGTTACTTTACCTGGGGTCTGTTAAGCGTGAGCGTAACAGTTGCACTCTCATGGCATCACCAGATCAATGAGGCAAGCAAGTGCTTATAAACTGCGTAATGAGGAAACCAGCTGTAACTCACTGCTAAATAATCCCTCGGGCCCATCCTCCGTAGGTACTCCCTGGAGTCCGATTCACACCTGATGAAGCGCGACGAAGCGCATCGAAACGCATTATTCAATGAAATAATGTGAAAAGTATTGGCTCAGATTCTCTTGGGTACTAACTTAAGTTAGTGTGGGATGTGACTCATGTTTTCTTGGAAATATCGCATCTCATGATGCTTAGCATATATTCCTCCGTACAGTTGCGGAACGGAATGGTATTTATAATTTTGTGGTTGTAGCAAGCGCAAAGTTCTGGGACCGATTCCCATTTTGCTAAACACTCATCATCATCATCATCAGCCTATTAATGGTCTGCTGGAACACATGCCTCCTCTCTATGAGAGGGAATGGGCTATAATCAACCACGCGGGCCCAGTGCGGATTGGTAGATGTCACATGTCTTCATGTCTTTTTAACTCTAGGACATGCCGGTTTCCTCAAGATGTTTTCCTTCACCGTTTTGGGAGCAGCAGTCCGCCACCACTGGGCCACCACTGCTCACGCTAAAAAATCGACCAATGTAAAAGGCTTTGGTGTGGCACTATCGCTTGTCATGTGCATTAAAGTTTGATGACGCTCACAAACAACACAAGCACACATGATAAGTGCTAACTAATCAGCCACATGAATGCGGCCACAACCCATATGACGCGACATAACAAGCTCGTGTTTCAGATTAGCCGCCGTACCAACAGTGATTAGGTTGTGTGCTTTGCTGCGGTTTGCAGCGACATTGGCAATGTCGTCACTTTGATCACAGTCGTCACCGCTTGGTCACGAGCTAGACACAAGCAACACGCGCGTAGTAACGAAGGTGAACAAAACAAATGAAACATGTTATTCATAGTCAACACGTTGCGACTTGTGGGAGCGTCGACTGTCACACGAAGGAAACAATAGACGCGCACCGAGTGTCACACGTCGCAATTAGCATCGTCCGAGGCCTTACACGGGGCCTTAGTAAGTTAGTATAGCAACTATGTAATCTGATTTTCTATGAAATTAAGTCATCTCAAACCAATTCAAAATGAAAACTATCTTAGTTGTTGAAATAACGCAAAGTTATGTATAAACATACCAGTTCTCGATATGAGTCCTCTCAATCTAGTAATGAAGCCTCATAAGCCCTAAATCGAAACAATTGGAAATCATGGGGAGAGGCCTTTTCCCAGCAGTGGGATGACGCAGGCTAGCAGTAACAGTAACGAGTGCTTTTAGTCACAAATATTGTTAAAATCAACTAACGCAATGAAACACTAAAGAGCTTATGGAACATTCAATATCTATTTTCTCAAGCATCCCAAATAAGACTTTTTACAACATTTCCTACAACACGGATACTTTTTCATCCCGCCAGGTTTATTTTTCTTCTTCTTCTTCTTCGACTGCCCAAAATTTGGGCATTCTTCAGTAACCGTATCATATCTGCTAGAAACCTTTCTTAGTTTATACATTTTAATCTTCTGCTTCTCCACTTGTCTCATTTTCATCCACACGTCTAACTTCTTCTGGAGTTTGAGTAGTTTCTTCACTTTTTCTGCTTTAATCCTAGCTAACTCTTCTCCACTTTTAAATATTCCAGATTTAATTACGGCGTGTTTGATGTTATCGAAGCCTTGGTTATTGGTTTCTCTTATCTCACTTTTTTTCCCTTTACTCACTTTTTTCAATTGTCTTCTTGTATCTTCTGTCAAATTAGAGTTTATAGTTTCCAGAAAAAGCGTTTCGTTGGTGCATTCTTTAGAGCCGTTGCAAGCAGTATGTTGTTGTGCAAGTTCTGTTCCGTTGAAGCTGTCTACTAGTGCCAGCAGGTCATGCATGTATGTAATGCCTTGTCTAGCATCGGTGTCGTTGCTTTTTTCTAAAGTTTGTATAGTATCCGTAATGGCATCATTGAGTTGCTTATATATTGCTGACCGTTCCTTTTCTAAGTCTAGTACTTGCTGTGTTTCATTCCCTTCGACTAAACCTGCCACTGTTAAGCTTGCACACTTTATTTCACAGATGGAATGCAGTAATATAAATAACAGCCAAGTTTTCATTTTTGTTATTTTCTTGAGTGACATTAATCTTGTGTGCGGAGCTCAGTACATTTTATGTCTTAAATCAATGTTATGTATTCTCGATACGATATAATATTATTTATTTTCGCAATGTATTTCAATTTTACAATTTATTTTATTGTCGGTGATTTGGTTATACAGTTAAATCGTTTTCCTCTTTGGCTGTATTTTACATGTATTGGTTTCATTTCGATTATTTACATTCCGGAATGCGTTTGGAGCTTCCATATGTATTTCGTTTGATTGGTAAATTTTGTTTTTTTTTTTTTAATCAAGTTCAAAAGGACTAAACTTTGTTTCACTTTGTAATGTTGTGTTTTAGGTGAATAGACCTTAATTTTTACCTTTCAGGGAGAGGTCACACCAAACACTTAACGCACTGAGGCATTATCACACTGAGGTTGTGATACGCGCACTTGACGTCACTTAACGCACCCACTGTAGTTAGTACTCGCTTAGCAGAAAACGGTGAGGAGGTCCTGCGTCCTGAAGCTGAACACTGCTTGCCTTCATCCAACGTTAATGCCATATTTAGTAGAACTTAAATGCCACGTATAGGAAAACGATCAGACCCATAACAGCCTAAATAAACAGAATCAGGCTATTTACTCCCAGCTGCCAGGCAAGGTCTCGCTGCACAATTCCATTACTAGTGCGATAATATAGCTTCAATTAACTACCAGTAATGACTGGCAAAAATACAGTCACCACTAAGATGTCCTCTTAAACTAACAACAAACCTGAACAGACTGTTTCTGCTGTAAAATGTAAATCCAAGATGGCGTCGCCAAATCTTTAATTTCCACCCGCGGATACACTTTGCCTTTGTAATGGACATTTGTGGACACTGAAACAGCGATCTTGAAGATATTTATGACCGTGTTATTCTTAAGACAGACCACCTCATGGATTTTTAAAAGTTGCAGTTACGTTGTAGTTTTTGCAGGGATCCGCAACCTTCACCAGGTCATCGGTCCACCTATTGGGAGGTCTTCCGACGCATCGTCTTCCGATACGCTTACTACAATTTTTTTTTTGGTTTTATATTTCTACCTACTAAGTTTAACACTCATGGGGTATTCGATTCGATTGGGATGTTTTTCTACTAGTCGTTCAGTAGCAGCACTAGTATGTTTTGTACGAAAGCGTGATTTTAATAACATAATGTGTTAATAATGTGCCAGAAGACGGGATCGTCGCCGAGGGAGGCCTAGAGAACTTTGGTGTGACCACTTAGATGCGTTTATGAGAGGTTGGCGGTAGAAAACCACACAGCGAGAAAAGTGGAAGGTTATAGAGGAGTCCTTGGCCCAGCAGTGGAACAATATAGGTAAAAAATTGTTCCCAGCGCTGGAACACAGACTGTCCCTCGACTTTCTGACGAAGACGAAGTAACGAGTGAAATGTCTCAATGCCTAGAACTTCTGGTTCAAAGTGCGATGTAATGTAAAGTAAAGTAACCCTTTCATGGCCCCACAATTGACATCAACAAACAAAACCCAATCTTGCGTCTATCGCCGTCGATAAAGACGTCGCTAATCGAATCACAGCGTCGCCGCGTCGTCGCGGTGATCGAAGTGATCGACGCGAACGGGTTGGCGCGAGGCTGGGCAGACGAGTGACTGATCTGCATAATGCTGTTATTTCAATAATTACATTAAATTTAACAAGATTGTGTGATGGGCTATGAATAAATTAAGTATCGTTTTCTTAGATGGTATTTAAGGTTTAAGTTAAGATTTAACTCGAATTTTAATTGGATTAGCTTAGTGAAAATCAGAATAGCCATTGAACGGGACGACATGTATTAGATATAATTTATGTAGCTCCTTTTCTGTTATCAATGAACCATAATCATTTAGAACGAAAAAAAAATGTTTTGGCTAATTAATCACAGAATCAAGTTTTTCTTTATAAAAGTATGCTTGACAATTAGTTGCGATAATCCCGTTTTTCAGCTAAACACCTGGAAGTGATGAAGTACAGTTGTTTTGCGGGCCTGTTTTATTTAGTTTTAATTCAAAATGTCCTGATTCTTTGCCTAATTTGATTAAATAATGTATATTGATACCATCCAGATATTTGATCAAATTCACCAGCAACTTCTTTTCAACGAAAAAGTTGCCCGTTATCGTCGAAAGATATAATAAATCATCGTCGATATTAATTTGTTAACCGGCGCGTTCGACGAGGTAATGGTTAATGGCGAGTCTAAGAAAGATTGACACAAAGCTTTATTTAATAAACTAAGCGTTTTGTTCGTTTTATGAGTTAATGGGTTAATGGGCTTCCGGTGAAATTGGGGTGAGGTGACACGCTTAAGATGTTTAGAACACAATGTAGCCATTATACTTTGTTACGAGAAAACGCTTCACTATTTGCTGATATAGAAAAATATTGTGCTAGAAATTGCAACTAAACCATAGGTAAATATAAAAAAAATGTAAAATATCGCTGGACATTAACACACAGCACCATCTAGTGCCACACTAAGCAAGGCTTGTGTCGTGGACACCAGATAGTTGATATACTACATAATAATATATACTTACTTGGTGCAGAAACATTACTCACACAGTGTCACATGAACTAGTTTAAAATAGGGAATTCACGTATTTTGGTTTGCAACCACAATGGCTCGTGGCTAAATAATAACATCCTCTTGTGGCGATCTTTAGGTTAAGCCGTGCTTGCCTGGGTTGGTGACCACCCATTACATACCGACTACCGAGTGCCTCGGAAAGCACGTTAAGCAGTTGGCCCCGGCTGTCATTTGTAGATCTTTGACAGCCGAAAAGTCTAACTACCAGTCTTACCAAAGGCTACAGTATTACCCAGTACTAACTGGGTTGTGGAGGTCAGATAGGCAGTCGCTCCATATAAGATACTGGTTTGCCGACCCCAACATAGTTGGGAAAAGGCTAGGCCCTACCTGTGTGTGAGATATATCTCCCAGTGACTGGAAAAAAATGTCATACTGGCTAGCCTTTTCCCAACTATGTTGGGGTCAGCTTCCAGTCTAACCAGATGCTGCTGAATACCAGTATTTTACATGAAGCGACAGCCTATCTGACTTTCACAACCCAGTTAACCAACCACTTGGTAAGACTGGTTGTCAGACTTTATGGGCTACTGACTATCTGTAACGACTGACGTAATTTCCGAGGCATGGTGGAAACTCGGTATGTAAGAGTGGTCACCCATCCACAGACCAACTAGCACGGCTTAACCTAAAGATCGACATGAACGGCTGTTATTATTTAGGCACGAGCTCCTCCAAAAACTCCTTTCGGCTCGTACACGTTTATTCATCTGGCCTTCTGATCGGGCATAATAATCATACAATTAAATGTTCACCTGTATTTTCTTGTTATTAACTCAAAACATTCGTTTGCGCTTCCCCTTAAATTCCAGGGAGCCGACGCGAAGCAACACTTGTGATGTAAATGCACTTGGCAACAATTGAACGCTGGCGTCGCTACAGAACAGACGGGCAGCAGCAGGCCACTCATTGTTGATGTTCGTTCATTTGTTTTGACGGTCTTGTTAGTGTGAGTTTAGGCTGATGCTGTAGGGAATCCCGCAAAATTCAATTTTTCTTTTGTTTATGCAATTTGCAGGCTAGTTCTAAGTTGTATGTTGATTAAAATATGATTCGCGCAAGAAACAGGTATGTAGTTACAGGATAATAATCATCAATACAAACTCCAAATTCATAATGGTCTAGGAATGACTTTGATCTTGAAAAAGTCATTTCTAGACTTTTAATCATTAACATACAACGTATACAAACTAGCACCGGCCTACAAATTGCAAAACTCCTAACAAAATTTGAATTTCACGGGCTTATTCGGCTTTATTATTCTTATTATTTATTATTGCTTCACAGTTGACAGTGCATTAAACATATGTTTTATACCCTTTATATTTACTGAGTATTTATTTAAAAAACTTTTTCTGATCAGAAACCCCTATCAAAGTAAGACTTAGATAAGATAAGATAAGTCTTTATTTGCCTACTCAGTTTTTACTTACTCGTATATTGTTTTTCATTTATTTGGTGTGTACAAGCGTGGCGATTATGGCAAAAAAAAACCCTTTTGGGGGAGGCCTATGTCCAGCAGTGGACGTCTTACGGCGCAAATTATGGTGATGTTGTGCACTCGTGTCATGTGCGAAATAAATGTGTTTTTTTTTCCTAAACTTAAGCAGCCTACCAGGTATCAACCTGGGAGCCAGATCACATTTGACACTTCATTAAAATAGCTGCGGCTGGCATGAAATATATGTATTTTTTTCAAAGTTATAACTGCACAATTGCTTAGCTTTTTTCAATTGCGATTAAGTATTTAGTGTAATAATGGCAAAAGAAGGTAACCGTTTCTTTGAACGGACAGATGTCAAATGCGATCTATTATAGTTACGGAGATAGTAGAGGTGAAAATTGCAGCTTTTCGCTATTTGACTGTATTTAGATACAAGTTGTTGATGCCATAACTTTAGTTTAACACCCTGTAGACAGCTCTACAAAACAAGGTGTAACAAACAATTTAAACCACGCTTAATAAATCTTAATTAACAAATTACTCTAGTTGGACAGATTGAAGCACGATAGCGCATACTCCAGCCAGCAGCTATCTGCGAGTACTGGCGGCTAGTAAAACAGTCTAGTGTACGCCAGCTCTGTTGAGACAAGAACCACGTTATCTTATAACTAGATGAATTTAGGTAATGACTGTGCAGGGGAGGCAGAAGTATCTGATGGAACTGGAATAGAAATGGATGGTTTAAACTGCGGTTTTGGTCGAATGGTTGTAAGCAGGGCTGCTTTGAATTCGGTGTTAGATTCTTACGACGGGTGTGAGTTTTTCAATAAAACATTTTGCTTCCAAAGGCGCTCGTGGCTAAATAATAACAGCCGCTCGGGTCGATCTTTGGGTTAAGCCGTACTTGCCTAGTTTGGCCTGTGTACATACCGAGTTTGCTCCGTGCCTCGGAAAGCACGTTAAGTAGTTGGTACTAGCTGTCTTTTAAAGATCTTTGGCAGTTGTTACAGGTAGTCAGTGGCCCAAAAATTCTGACAACCAGTCTTATCAAGTGGTTTCGTATAACCCAGTACTAACTGGGCTGTGGAGGTCAGATAGGCAGTCGCTCCATGTTAAAATACAGATATTCAGCTGCATCCGGTTAGACTGGAAGCCGACCCCAACATAGTTGAGAAATGGCTAAGCAGATGATAATGCTTCCAATACAATAATCGTGAGACTTGCGCCATAACTGGTAACATGAGTTGAGTTGTTTTGCATTTTATTGAATTTACGGTTCCAGTACATGCTGATTTCCTCACGATGTTTTCCTTGGCCTTGTTCAGAGCAGTGATGATGAAATTAATTATGCCTTAATATACTTTTCGCTTAGGTGTATGTCCACGGGAAGGATATACCGCAGCCCTGGAACACAAAGGGCTAAGGAGGAACATGGATGGCAGTAGAATTCTAACACTCCCTTCCGCTCCGCCCAAAGTGGGAGGAATGACTTGATGATTTCACATCCGAAAAAAAGGTTCATGCCCACGACTAACAAGTCCTTTAGGACTATTGCCATCGGGCCACACCACTTGTCCACTCTTGAGAAGTTAACTGCCAACATTACACTCGCCAATAACGTACAATCATAATCGACATCTTCGAAACTTCTGCAAATTCCTGTCATACATAAGACGGTCGGTGCGGAGAGGTACAGGGGCGTGGTGGGCTGCAATTACCGGAATGCAATTAGAGCGAGCGATGCTGCGACAGCCCTGAACCCACAGGACAGGTGCGAGCCGCGCGCTGGTACTCGGCAGAAGTAACAGGAACACTGTTGACGTACTGATACTTTGTCTGCCGAAGAGTCTGACGGTTCCTTAGGCAGTGGCGAAATATGGCTAGAGGTAGATTCAGTTAGAAAAAGCGATTCCACAGGACAGGAGTCTTCCGCTGATACTCAACAAGAGTAGAAGTATATGCCACGTCATGTATAACTGCTACTTAGTCTTCTTCAACACAATATTTCTAAAAATGTACCAAATCTTTGAATCTGGAAACTTGTTTACGCCAACTTTGAGTCAATACAAAAGGTAAAAACAGCAAATCTATCATTGTGCACATGCACACACTCACACAGTACGCTCAGATCTCCACTGATCTCTTAAAGGCACAATCTTGAATAGTGAACACATCTAGTATTCAAATCCAGGAAAACACGATTGGTACACTCAGATGTTGTATGAATACAACAATGTCGCTTTAGTATGGCCCAAGTGTGCATACAAAGCAATCAGTTGAATGCTTTGACTTAGATGTCATCATCTGTGTAGCCTTTTCGCAACTATGTTGGGATCGGCTTCCAGTCTATCCGGATGCACCTGAATACCAGTATTTTACAAGGAGCGACTGCCTTTCTGACCTCCACAAGCCAGTTAGTACTGGGTAATACAATACCACTGGTTGTCAGTCTTTTTGGGCCACTGACTACCTGTAACAACTGTCAAAGATCTACAAATGACAGCTGGGACTAACAGCTTCACGTACTTTCCGAGGTATGGAGGAAACGCGGTATGTAAGAGTGGGCACCCATCCACAGACCAACCTAGGCAAGCACGGATTAACCTAAAGATCGACCCGAGTCGCTGTTATTATTTAGGCACGAGCTCCTCTTTGTACTTAGACAGTACAGAGCCTAAATAACCAACTTTAAATTTACTTTTTTTAGACTGATATTGCACGTGATGATTCCGCCTCATCGTTAACGGATTTCGATGAAATTTATCTCACCCAGTATTTTTGCATGAAAGAGAAATATCTTGAAACATCTTCACAAACTTTCGCTGTACACTAATAGGAAGATAATCGGGGTTAACACTTACTTCTATTACTATTAGTATTTTTGTCCCTTGTCAAACTGTGGACAAACGCCAGTATGGAATACTTGCAACGTTTAAAAGTATCTGCTTATTCATCTGTAGTCTTACAAATACATTCTGATCTTATCTTCCCAATCGGTTTATATTAGCCGTCATCAAGATCCACGTCTTGCTATTTTCCCATTTAAATCACTCAAAATATTTCGCTCAGCTTGCCATATCTTCCACGCTTCTATGATCTCTGGCCGGCCACAGCGCCCACACAGAGCTAAAGTACAGCTTTGTGGATAACTTGAACCGGCAATCGTCCACAACACAACCAGAAGGTCCCACACACACGACACCAAAGACATGACAACCGTATGTCTAGCACATATGACGACAAAGTCCTTTGCACGTGTCACGGAACCAACTGGTTAATCTACTGCAGTGTGTCTTAAGCCTTATGTAGATACGAGTAGTATTACATCATTGCACATACTGTCATTGTAACAGTTGTCGTTGACAGCCTGGCCACCATACAGCCAAGGAGACCGCCATTAGGTATATCACCTCATTCTTCCCCGGTCGAGTTTTCACTCCCATCTCCATCTACCACAAAGTCGCTTAGATAGGAGGGCGGCTTTCTGGACCTGTTTGATCTCCGCGGAAGAGCTTCGATCTGGAGTATTGGAGAAGGCGGCGAGCTACGTAGATCCTCTGAACGTTGCGGCGATGATGCCGACGGGGTGTCAGTTTCGGGTGGCGCTGTAGCGCTGTCTTCCATCTCTTCAGAAGCTGATTGAAAACTGTCATCTCCACTGTAGTCAATGGTATTCGGGAACGGTGCCAATTGACGGTTCGATACTGTTGACGTTTCCCCATTGTTCCGTCGGATAAGAGAATAGTGAGGATTAGTTTCAAGGAGTTCAGCTTCTTCGACTAGAGGGTCTGTTTTTGATTGTCGGACATTCTTCTTTACCAATATCGGGCCTGGTGTAAGCCAGGACGGCAGTGAGTCTCCGTTCGGTGATCTTCTAGGGTATGTAAAAAGTTTTTCATGTGGGGTGGCATTAGTAGCTGTACATAAAAGAGAACGTACACAGTGCAATGCATCCTTCAGTACCACTTCCCAGTTTTCCGGTGAAAGCCCCTTTGACCGGAGGCTGAGTTGGATAGTTCGCCAGAGAGTCCCGTTTAGACGTTCCACTTGTCCGTTACCCTGGGGGTTGTAAGGGGTCGTTCTAGATGAGGCTATGTTTGCTTTTCTTAGGAATGACTTGAATTCTTCTGACATAAACGATGAGCCCCTATCGCTATGAACATAGAGAGGCTGGCCAAACGTAAGGAAGAGATCTTTCAAGCAGTTGATGACAGTGGCAGATGTCATATCTTTACATGGATAAGCAAATGGAAATCTGCTGTACTCGTCGATTATCGTTAATATGTACTTGTTGGAGGTGTTAGACGGCAATGGTCCTTTGAAATCTATGTTGATACGTTCGAGAGGGGCCATAGCTTTGATCAAGTGTCCTTTGATTTTGAGAAACCTTGGTTTTATCTCGGCGCAGGTCGGGCACGAGGCTGTCATCTTCTTGATGTCGTTCGCTGAATAGGGCAAGTTTTTGGATCTCACCCAATGATACATCCTTGTCACCCCTGGGTGACAGAGCGCGTTATGGAGCTCTTTCAGCTTACTGATATTCATATAGGCGCATACACGGGATAGAGCATCCGCAGCTGCATTTTCGCAGCCTGGTCTATAAATAATTTCATACTTGAAACAAGACAATTCTAATCTCCAACGTGAGATTTTCTCGTTCTTGATTTTACTGTTATGATTCTGATTGAACATGAAGGCTACCGATTGTTGGTCTGTTATTAAAAGGAAATGTTTGCCAATAAGGTAGTGTCTCCACTTCTTTAAACTTTCTACTATAGCACAAGCTTCTTTTTCGATTGAGGATTGCTTGCATTCGGAGTGTGACAAAGTTCGTGAAAAGAATGCTACAGGTCGTCCTTGTTGAGTGAGTGTAGCCGCTAGAGCGAATTCTGAAGCATCAGTTTCAACTGTGAAGATTTCGTCAGTAATCGCTGCTAGGGCTGCCGCCTTGATGTCCTGCTTTATTTCCTCGAAATATTTGAGAGTGTCGCTCGATAACGGGAAACTTGTTACGCAGGTGAGGGGTTTTATCTTTTCCGAGAAACGCCCAATCCATTTTGCATAGTGCGCGAACATTCCTAGGACTCGTTTCAGTTCACTTAATTTAGTCGGTGCAGGGAGGTCTAGTAGAGGCTTTAGTCTATCTGGATCAGGTCGGATAATATGATTTTCCACGGTATAGCCAAGCAGACTGATCTTAGTTTTATTTAAAACGCTTTTTTCTTCGTTCAAAGTAAGATTATACTTTTTAGTGGCGTCCATAAAACGTTTGAGATTGCGCTCGTGATCCTTAACATCCTTGCCGCATACGGTTATGTCATCTAAGTAAGCGTACGTCCCATCTAATTTTTCTTCAGATATTATGAAGTCAAGAGTCCGTTGGAAGGCAGCTACGCCATTGGTAACTCCGAACGGAATCCGTGTGAATTGATAGAGTTTTCCATTCGCTTCGAACGCTGTATATATCTTCTCATTTTCCAGGATTGGGACTTGATGGTAGGCTGATTTTAAGTCTATCTGACTAAAGACTTTAAATTTGGATACGTTGTTCACAACCGTTTCGATATTTGGCAAGGGAAAGGCATCTAGATCAGTAAATTTATTGATTGTCATTGAATAATCGATAACGAGCCGCTTGCGATGGGCCCCTCCTCCCGCTACGAGAACTTGGGCCCGCCAAGGGGAAATACTTCTTTCAATTACCCCATCTTGGAGCAATTTAGACACTTCTTCTTTTATGAAGTCAGTGTCTTCTTTAGTGTAGCGCCTGCTTCTGACAGCAATTGGTTGAATATTTGGCGAAAGATTGGTGAAGACGGAAGCCGGCGGAACTGAGGCTTGCAGAACACTGATTTGTAAGGGCTCGCCAGGACCTCCCAGATTGAATTGGATGCTTGAATGTTGCTTAAGTAAGTCGTGACCCACGATAACGTCTGCGCAGAGGTTGTCAACTACCAAAAGAGGTGTTTGCTTGTAAGTATGTTGATTCATTTTAATAGTTGCAAAACATACCCCTTCAACGAACGAGACTTGGTTAAGAGAGGCAAGATTGACAGTTTGGTTGCACGGTCTTTTGCGCAACTTCAGGATGCGGGCGACTTTGCTGTTTATGAAACTGACTGAACTTCCAGTGTCCACGAGAGCATCAGCTTTACATTCGTTTATTGTGATATGGATTGTCGCACTTCTAAGACTTGAAGGAGAAGCAGCAGAAAAAATAGCCCCGCTATAAAATTGGTCATTGCTTGAGTTGGGACTAGGATGTCCTTCAATCCACACAGTGTTTATGTTATGCCCGGACCTGCAAACGCTAGCAAAATGGCCTTTCTTCAAACACATAATACAAGTAGCTTTGCTAGCTGGGCACCTTATTCTAGGATGAACATTTCCGCCGCAGAAGAAACAGCGCTTGGCTGATTTTGACGAGGAGGACGGTGCAGTCGAAGCATTCTGAGACATTCGTGACGATGAAGCTACCGCCAGATAGTCCGGCTCTTTATCTCGAGTGATTTCAGGTACAGCATTTAGTTGCGGAGAGTTGGTACCGATCGTCTGAGCATCTTTCTCGGCCGTTTCCAAGGTGATGGCTTGATTAAGAGCTTCAGTTAGAGCAAGTGTAGAGTTTTCTAAGAGTCGTTCACGGATTTTCCTTGAGAGCAGGCCGGATATAAGAGCACTACGAATTGCCTGTTCTTCATGTTCTGTCGCGGTGACTGCTTCAAATTTACAATCATTAGCCATCAGTCGAAGGGCTCTAGCATATTCTGAAATAGTCTCGTCTGTTCTTTGTTTTCGACTGAATAAGACATGTCGAGCTAGTATCGTGTTTTTTTGTTTGACATAGATGTCTTCTAGAGCTTTCATAGATGCTTTATAAGTCGTGCAAGACTTGATATGTTTGTAGATCGATGCGGATAAATGGTTGATTAACAGCTTACACTTGAGAGAATCCGGTACTTCTTCAGTATTTTCTTCGGCGAGAAAGCTTTCGAAAGTCGATTTCCAATGTAGCCATTTTGCGTCAGCGTCCGCGACATCAGGTTCGACGTCAAACTTGTCGGGTCGGAGATACCTTGATAGCGATGATTTGACTAATTTTTCGTCAGGCATTTTTAGCTAAATAAATTGTAGCAAACGTGGCTTTATTTAGCTAAAAGAATTACAGATACGAGTAGTATTACATCATTGCACATACTGTCATTGTAACAGTTGTCGTTGACAGCCTGGCCACCATACAGCCAAGGAGACCGCCATTAGGTATATCACCTCACCTTACACTTGCCTGCCCTGTGTCGGAGGTACAGCAATGTTTCAGAGTGCATAGAGGAGTGGTTACTATGAAATATAAGCCATGGATAAGAATAAGAATAATTTATTTAAAAAGTAGATCTTACAGTAGTGTTATTTCTTAAACAATCATGTAATTAGTGCTAGTCAGTAAAATTATAACTACAATATAGTATTTAACATTGAAAGTAACGAAAATTTCGAATTCAAATGTTAGATCTGCCTGATCTAGGTTTATTTAAACCTGTGTTTCAGGCCATCACTTTACAGTACTTAGTTTAACTAAGACAGTAAAAGTTTAAAAAAAAACTTTTTTGCAAAAAATATAACCGACTTCACACAAAAAAGTGAAAAATAACTTTAGCTCCAGAAGTCGGTGACAAAAAAACTAAATCAATCAAACAAAGGTCAGGTTTTGTGTGAAGTCGGTTATATTTTTTGCAAAAAAGTTTGTATTTTTCACTTTTTAGTGGTTCACATGTGCTTACCCTTTCACAGCGTATCGGTGTGATTTTTTGTTATGAACTGGTGTAAACAATAGACAGACGTGAGTCTTCAGCGATCCCAGTACATTTGCTATCATTTATTAAGGAGTTCAGTAGCCTATCTTCCGAAGTCACCAGATCTTTATCAAATCGAAATGGGACCACTCCGAGAAAGTACTCTGCCTAAAACGGTGGAGGTGGTGGAGGTGTGGCGCTGTTGTGGAGGAAGTCGTTATTTGCGTCGGTATCGGTTATTAATTGTGCTAGTGATCGTATCGTGTGTATTAAAATAGCGCAGGGCGAGCGGTCTTTGCTAATATTTAGTGTGTACATGCCCACTGACTGTGCTGAAAATCGTATTGAGTTTACGAGTTGTTTAAGTGAGATTATCTCAGTGATTGAGAGCAGTGAAGTGGAGTCGGTTTTTGTGTTGGTAGACTTTAACGCGCACCCAGGGACACGATTCTCACGTGAGTTACTTTTAACGTGCATAGATCAATCTTGGTCTTGCATTGATACAGAACTTTTGCCGCAAGACTCGCATACTTTTACTAGCTCCGCCAACGGTTCCCTCCGCTGGCTGGATCACTGTGTTGTCACTGACGCCGCCAGACATCTGGTGAATAATGCGTCTATTTTGTACGGCGTTTACGTGTCGGACCATATTCCATTATTAATAGAGTGTAACATTAATCTAATTAAACCTAAAATTGTTGGATCCAACATGTCTTGTAACGAAGTTGTATGGGGTGAGAGGGATTTTGAACAGATAAATGAGTATTTTAATTACTGTAATAGCAACTTAAAACAAATAGATTTTCCTCCAGAATTTTGTAAATGTGCTGATAATATGTGTCACAAACCTGAGCATCGGGTGGTGATAGATAGGTTGTATAATAAATTAATTTGTATTTTGAAAAGGGGAGCTGAACTCACTCATGCTGGCACTGTTAAAAAGCGTCATAAAGGAAAGTATGTAGTAGGGTGGAACAAACACGTTCGCGAGGCTCACCGTGATGCCCGACTGTGTTATCAAATGTGGCTGTTATACAACAAACATACTTCTGGATTTATTTATGAAAATATGTGTACTTCGCGAAATCTTTTTAAAACTAAATTAAAATATTGTCAATACAATCAAGAGAAAATTAAAATGGATATGTTAGCCACTTGTCATGAAAATAAACAATTTAATAAGTTTTGGAAATTGACGAATAAATTAAAACATAGATCGGGGGTACCGGTGAGCGTCGCGGGTGTCAGCGACCCCACGGATATAGCTAATGCTTTTCAAAAACATTTTAAAGTAAACTCGCGGCTGTGTGGTTATAGCGAACCATCAAATAGCGGCGCGGGGGTGGCCGTGGCCGGGGCTCCTCCTGTCAGGTTCTCCGCTAAAGAAGTCTCGAGAAGTATACAGAACATGGTGAGGGGAAAATCCCCCGGTCACGACGGCCTCAGCGTCGAACATCTTAAATACGCTGGGGTACACTTACCGCGAGTACTTGCTATGATTTTTAACCTATGTCTAAGTCATAGTTACTTACCTGTAGAACTTAGCAATACGATCGTTGTGCCAGTAATAAAGAATAAGACTGGTGACGCCTCCGATATCTCCAACTATAGGCCGATATCGCTTGCCACTGTCTGTGCTAAGGTGTTGGATAGTCTGCTTGATAAAATTCTAGCTAAACATATTGTTCTCGAGGATGGTCAGTTTGGTTTTAGACCGAACTTATCTACGGATAGTGCAATTTTATGCCTTAAGCAGACTGTCCAATACTATACAGACAGAAAGACTCCAGTAATGGCATGCTTCCTGGATTTATCGAGGGCTTTCGACCTGGTCAATTATGACCTGCTCTGGCATAAGCTTACTCACGACACTACTGTCCCAGCTGATGTGATATCACTATTTAGATATTGGTACAGTAGTCAAAAGAATACAGTTAAGTGGGCGGGCTCATATTCTGATATGTATGGGTTGGATTGTGGGGTGAGGCAGGGGGGGCTGAGCTCACCCCGTCTCTTTAACCTGTATATAAACAAACTGATAGGTGGGCTCAGTAGCACTAAAATCGGTTGTCACGTAGACGGTGTTTGCGTGAACAACATCAGCTATGCTGATGATATGGTGCTGCTGAGCCCATCTATCGGGGCTATGAGAAAGCTTTTAAAAATTTGTGATAGTTATGCAGTGACTCACGGGCTCAAATACAATACCGATAAGAGTGAATGGATGGTTTTTAAATCGGGTACATTGAGCTACGAACAGCTGCCTGAACTCTCACTCTCTGGGTCTACCTTAGGTCGGGTTTCACTGTTTAAGTATTTGGGCCACTGGGTCACTGATGACTTAAAAGACAATGTAGACATTGATAGGGAGCGCAGGTCGCTGGCTGTCCGTTGCAACATGTTGGCCCGCAGGTTTGCACGCTGTGCTGAATCAGTAAAGATAACGCTTTTTAAGGCCTTTTGCCAGTCGTTTTACACGTGCAGCCTGTGGACTAAGTATACCCAGCGGGCATACAGCGACCTGCGCGTTCAGTACAATAACGCATTCAGGGTGCTTTTGGGGTTGCCGTGGCGATGTAGCGCGTCAGGGATGTTCGCGGAAGCGTGCGTCGACGGGTTCGCCGCGATCATGCGAAAGCGATGCGCTTCCATGATGGCGCGCGTGCGCTCCTCCTCCAATGGCATTCTGAATGTGTTTGCTGACCGGTGGGACTCTCACCTCTTACGAAGGTGGGTAAGTGTTCAGACACACTTATCCAAATAGACTGGTGCACCATTGAACGAACAGTTCACTGGCACACTAGTTGTTTATTATTGTAAATTTATTTTAATACTAATATTAGGCTAAGTTGTACTACTACTAACAATATATGGATGTAATTCTGAAATAAATTATTTGAATTTGAATTTGAATTTGAAAACTACCCAAACCGCTTCTGGTGTGCCTATAAAGTTAAGGAGTTACCTCTATTTCTCCGGGATCCCATTGAATGGAACTTTACACGTCTAACTGTCGAAATCTGGGTGTATTGTATACTTCTGCGTACTCCCTCAGAACATACAGGTGTGATGTTACGTCATGATGTTGTATAAACAATAAACAACCAAGCGATTGCAGCAATTACTGCAGCTTTGCCGTTTATTTTTGAAGAGTTCCATTGTATATCTCCGAAGATCAGCATCAGATCTTCAACAAATTAAAATGGGACCCAACGGGAAGCACCAGCCTTCAAATATAAAAAGAATCATCAAAATCGGTTCACCCAGTCGAAAGTTCTGAGGTAACAAACACAAAAAAAAAAAAAAAAATACAGACGAATTGAGAACCTCCTCTTTTTAGAAGTCGGTTGATAAAATAAATCTATGAACAATTATAACAACAATAAAACTGGTACTAAAACATTAAACATTAAAACTAATTAAGGTATGTACAATTAAATACGAGGGGATAACCAACTTATACTATGACTTCTAGAAGTTTTTCTGTGTCCGTGTAGTTAAGTACCGCTAAATAATCTGATATTACAAGACTACATTTCCTATAACTGAGACTATAGAAGTTTAGTTTCTTGTTGAAACTATTATACAGAAAAGGTCCTAAAAACACATAAAATCGATTAGCGAAAGCATGTTTCATTTGAGGCTTTGAGCAAACCAGATCCTTCCTTCTCCTATCGGAAGGTACTGGGACATAGGGGAGAGGTAGAGGGCTGCTGTATTATAATGTGAAGAATAAATAATTGCCGTACTGTGAGCACATTACATGCCTTGTAGAGCAGCTGTGTCGGAAATCTAAACGGACGAAAGGTAGCAACCTTCAGAATTACTCTTTGAGCACGTTCTACAGGGAGAAGAATCGAACTTCGAAACCCAGGACGTTATGCAATAGGTTAGAATAGATTGACACAATGCTAAATAAACCTGTTTAATTAATTTAAAATCGGCTACATTACGTAAATACTTAAAAACATATATTAGTTTGCGAACTCTAGTGCATAGTAACTCGATATGTTTACGGAAATTTAGATTGGAGTCAATTGTGACACCAAGATATTTCAAATGGTCAGCTTTTTCTAAAGTAGGGCAAGAACATGCAGTGTCAGCGTACGAGCTACAGGTATGCGCGTTAATGACTAGGTTAGTAAGCGGTGTGTTAGTATTTCTCATTGTAAATGAAATGTATTTGGTTTTATCAGCATTCAGTGTAAGAAAATTATTTTGGAGCCAATTAGACACAACGTTGAAACCATTCTTAGCAACTTCATAGGCCTCAGCTCTTGATTTAGCTGCAAACAACAGAGCAGTATCATCTGCATAAGACATAACAACACCATTTTCGAGTGGCAGGTTGCACAGGTCATTAAATAGATTAAAACTAAGGTAGGCCCTAATATACTGCCTTGTGGAATTTCAAAACGAGTATTAGAAAGATCAGAACTTGTATTTGGACCAATTTTTCCACATTGCTGTCGATCGTTAAGATAATCAGATAAGTTGAAGCTGCGGTCCTCTTATTCCAAGTCTTTCAAGCTTCTGCAAAAGACTAGTGCAAGAAATAGTGTCAAATGCCTTGGCAAGGTCTAGAAAGATACCAACTGTATGCATTCCTCTATCCAGATTTGTGGAAATGTAATTAATCAATTTGTTTACTGCTTGGCTAGTTGATTTTTTGGGCCTAAAACCAAATTGATCGTCTGAAAGAAGTTTGTTATCTTCCAGATATTTTATCAGTCTACTGTTTATGATTTTTTCTAGAATTTTAGATAGACCCGTTAGTACTGAAATGGGTCTGTAGTTATTCACACTCATTTTGTCACCAGACTTAAAAATAGGCTTAAAATATCCCTTTAGATAAACATAGCTGGGAGATGTGGGTAAGCGGAGGGGCCAGTAGGTGTTGAAATCTTTTAAGTACGTTATTGGGTATATCATCCCACCCCGTTGCGCAGACATCCTTTAACCCGTTTATTATTCTAACTACTTCGTTGACGTCCGTATCTAATAAAACAAAAGAATTTAACGAAGATGTCCTAGTTGGGTTTTGAGTAAGAGGAATGGTAATATTTATGCATTTTTCAGCCAAGTTTTTACCAACGTAAACAAAATACTTGATAACTTTATTTGTTGCTTCGGATGGGTTAATTTCTGTTGAAAGTAAATCTAGCGGAGGTTCGGAATTTTTGGACCTCAATGTATTAGTTTTTATAAATATCCACACAAGTTTACTATTTTTTCCCGCTTTCTCGAGTTCATTTTTATCGTACTGGTTTTTTATTTTTTTTTAAACGGTTATTACAGAAATTACGATATCCATCCATATCCATACCATAATATAAATAAATATAAATATAAATATAAATACCATAATATAAATGCGAAAGTAACTCTGTTTGTCTGTCTGTCTGCTACCTTTTCACGACGAAACGGCTGATCGGATCGTAATGAAAATTGGCAAGGAGATGTATTTCAACCTAGGGAAGGACATAGGCTATATATTATCACGCTAATTACTTACGGGGGTGAGCAATATGCATTCCGTCTATATTTGTCAACTGTTTGACAACTGACAACCGTCATAACATGCATTGGAATAGAACAACTATTTTTATCCAATTGTCATTAGAACAAATAGCCCATCGGTGACGGCTACCGCCTTTCGAACAATGAGTCGCAAGTTCAAGCCTCAGTAAAGACATGCAATATACGTTTTGATTTTGTTTAATGCTGTAAGATTTCCGATAGTAATTTTGGTTCGCCCCTTTCACAGCGTACCAGCGTGATCTTTTGTTATGAACTGGTGTAAACAATAGACAGACATGAGATTTCAGCAATCCCAGTAAGAGACACACATTTGCTACATTTAATGAGAGTTCCGTTGCCTTTCTCCGAAGTTCTTCATCTAATCTTTACCAAATTTAAATGGGATCACTCCGAGAAAGTACTCTTTCTAAAACTACCCAAATCGCTTCTGGTGTGCCTATAAAATTTGAAGAGTTCTTTCTATTTCTCCAGGATCCCATTATCGGGATCCTGACTTGATGATTATTGGATGATTATGGGTCCTTCTGGGAAGTATACCCTTTCAAACAATTAAAAAACAAATTCGGTCCAGTCATCTTCGAGTAATCGGGGAACATGGAATTGAGAACCTCCTCCTTTTTGAAGTCGGTTAATAACGACGTTATGGTACGTGACTCAAATATCCGGATAGGCTTTAAAAGATTTGGCCGAGTATCGTTAATTTGCTTCCAAGAATTGAAGAGTTCCGTTCCTTTGTCATGGATCCCATAATCAGAACCTAACTAAATTCTCATCAAACTACTCTTGAAGTACCCTTGCCAATAAAATAAAAAAAAATACATGTCAAGGTAACTTAATACACCTAACTGTCGAAATCTGGGAATATTTCCCCTTCGTATCTCGGAAAAAACCGTTGGTCCCAGCCGTCATTTGTATAAGTTTGATAAAATACGGGTAGTCGGAAGCCAAAAGTTTGACATGACATGAGTCTTGCCAAGGGGAATCGTATTACCCAGCACTAAGTGACTTGTGGAGGTCAGATAGGCAGTTGCTCCATGTAAAATACTCGTGGTCAGCTGCATCGGGTTAGATAGACTAGAAGCAGACACATGGTTAGGAAAAACAAGGTCGATTATGATTGGCAAGCGCTAGCTGACATGTAGCAAATTATCTAATTGGATCGTTTGTTTTTTCTTTGTTTTTTCCCTACTAATATTAAATTTAGTAAGTTCTTCTAAGTTATCAGACCAGTGTGTTGCTGGGAAGATTGTTGAGCTTGTTCTCCCCAGATGAAACACTAAGAGTGATTGTGAGCGTTGCGTTTTGGGGGAATGTCTTATTAATGAAGCTTAAATACAAGCCGATTCTCAACCTAATTTGAGCAAATTATAAAAATAACAGTAGCGTTTATACAATAGATATCTTATTTACTATAGAGTTGTATACTTAAAATAATAAATCTAATGTAAAACGAAATCACCCGCAATAAAACAAAACGAAAAATTGTAATCCGTTGCGAAAGTAAATAAAATATCGTATCGAGACCGAGCCACATAAAAATGTTAAATGAAATAGAATGCTTGAGGCCACGCGCTCTCTAATATGAAAATACTACAACTAGCTGATATGAGAAGTGCACTGTTCATCGTAATGGCATACAATACCATCTATACAGCAACATGTGAGGATAACGAAACAGAAACTGCAAAAACACAAGAACTTCTAGAAGGTAATCAAACACCCGTACCTCAAGTATTGAGATTTGCTGCCAGTCAAGATTACAATAGAGGTCATTGACCCACCTACATTCTAGTTCTTAAGTCTCAAAACCAAATATCTATCGCGATTTTCAACATTTTTTAAACGATACATGGTTCATTTGTTTTGGTTCGTCCGAAGAGATATTAGGGAAACCGCAATGATCGCTATTGCGACGATAGGTTTATCCAAATATGCATGACAGTTTTTAATGTGCATGCAAAATCAAGTACGAATACGTAACTGCAAGCCGGTCGGTTCGCTCACTTACAAGCATGCCATGACCGCCAACACACGATGATATGGTTGCTTTAACACTTGTCATAAAAAAAACTAACAGAACTGAGAGCTGTGCATGCGACTTGCCATACACGCTCGGCACCAAAAAAAAAAACATGTAATACAATATATATTTCGAGACTCTCTGGGCGTGCCAGGCCAGGATAAGTGTACAGTTTTGCCAAATATGCTCATGCCTACACAGTTTGACTGTACAGACAAAACTCCACATGCATGACAAGCTATCGTCAATGGTCGTGTTGACTGGTTTCCGTCACTCTGCAAATCTTAACAACTTGTGTCATTGGTTCCTCCACAGCCGCTGTCACAACAGTCACGTCACTTGTGTCCGCAGCTCATGACCAAGATGTATCAATTAAAGCACAAGATGCAATAAAAATCTTAGAAGCAGACAACAGCACACTTACTGAAGAAAGGGAAGCGCTGATAAAACAATTGAAGTCTTTAATGGAAGAATATAATGTAACCGAATTTTACATTGCGAGTAATCAAAGTGGAGCTGTCAATATAAGTTCGGGAGTAAGTGGAAACTCGTTAAATATTCTAAGAAGACAAGAGGTGACTGGATACGAACAGTTGAAAGACTTCATTGTATCGCATTGGTCGTTTACTACAACCACATCACCGGCTAAGATGGAAGCGGAGGCAGCCCTGCAGTCGATCAAAGATGGATTTAAGTTCAGGGAAAAGTTTTTGAAAAAGTATAAAATCGATCTGGAGAAACCGGTTCCCTATTTTGACTAAAAAAAATACTAAGAAACCATACTTACTGATGTGGAATCAACTTGAGTCGATCACGTACCTCACATTTATTTGTCTCTTCGCTCATACTGCATGGACATAAAGCTCTTCACGTCGAAGAGTATGGTACATAAACTATTTTTGATTACTACTAACCCCTAAATAATCGATTCTGTACTGACCTTGTATTCTTATGCTTTCACTAGTACTAGGTGTCACCGAAATAAAATCACATTGATTTCAACGTTTGACTGAAAGTTTGAAATTCTGAAATAATTTAGGCATTTATTTGGGTGTTGGTAAAAACACGTAATTATAGGTACTAAGTTGTGAGAGCAGTGTGTGTGACATGTATACTAATTAAATTATCCATATACAATACATTATGTACAGTACAGTAGTGCCTGGTAGCTAATAATTGGGTGATAAACACTAATCAAACAGCATGAACCTACTTATTGTACAGGGTGTTTTCAAAAAATTGTTTGTTATTCTGTCACACAAGTAATTAGATTAGTCTAATAATATTAATTAGGTATAAGTTCCTGTTACGTAAATCCATATAGAATGTTGTTTTATAATAAAAAAAATTGTCTGTAAAGTCGGTTTACGGACGATAGTTTAATGTGACAACGTCATAACAAAACATTGATGAAATGATTGCATACATACGCTCCGATCGTAACGTTACAATGAGCGTAACGGGACACTTTTCATGCATGCAGCCAGCGTTCATCGATTTATTAGACGTTATCACGTCAAAATGTATGTGTTTTTCCCTCGCTTGCGTTCAGATCGGAAAATATCTCACAGAAACCGTTTTCTGTTGCCTCATCAGAATGGATTACAAGAAATTGACAACATTAAACTCTTCACGTACAATATTAAATTAAACTATAAGTAGACATGTCACCAACAGAGGCACCACAAGCCAACAAATTTAAATGTCACAATATTATAAAGGTCACGGTGACATTTCCATCGGAAGAGGATTATAATTAAACATTTTGTTAGCCTTTTAGCCAACCCACGTTGTATAATAGGCTTGTAAATTTGAATAGGCTACGACAATACAGTACGAAATCATAATAATACGACAAATCGTCTTGTGGCAATCTACTTAACAATGAATTGACTTACATGGCGTTACACTCCATGTTCGATAAGAGGAGCTAAAATAAAGCAGCTAAAGCAGCTAAAATAAAATAAAAGCTAAAAGTTGGACCCGACCAGCTGTTATTATTTAGCCACGAGCTAAATATACCGAGTTTTCTTCATGCCTCGGAAAGCACGTTAAACTGTTGGTCCCGGCTGTCATTTGTAGATCTTTGACAGTCGTAACAGGTAGTCAGTGGCCGGAAAGTCTGACAACCAGTCTTATCAAGGGGTATCGTATCGTGTTACCCAGTACTAACTGGGTCTTCGAGGTCAAATAGGTAGTCGTTCTATGTAAAATACTGGCTGCATCCAGTTAGACTGGAAGCCAACCCCAACGTAGTCGGAAAAAGGCTAGGCAGATGTTAAAAAAATGTTTCTTTTGTACATTTTGCGTGTAAACAAAATCGATATGTAGTTAAACAGGTCAGTTGGTCACTTATTTCTGTCTACCGATCAAGAGATCTATTAGATTCATACAAACATAACTGCATTACAGCCAGCCTATGCTCGAAGGAGTGGGCGCGGCGTGAGCCTCACGCGCCGTCATGTGTGCCCACTGTGGGTTGGCGGACGTCACATGTCATCGCATCGAGTTTTTTTGTTTTCGTTCACCGTTTTGAGAGCAGTGGTGGTGGATCTTATAGTTTACACGATGTTTTGGTACCTAAAATTATATCTAAGGGGAGAGTGAAGGCGATAATCTAGCTAACAACGCAGGTATCTGTACGTCGCGGTTTGATCAAACAACGCAGATCTATCCACAACCTGTATTCAACAATGTAACGTTATTATATGTCAATCATTACAATTTAATTAATCCGCGGTAATCCTCTCGTCGCTTGTCGTACGGCGCACAGCCACACAGCGCACAGCTTAGCAGCGGATGAGATGTATTTTACGCGCACTTTAGTAGGGCAAACAGGATTTCATCGTAATTAGTTGTGTTCAATCATATTTACCTGTATGTATCCCAACTTGTATGAGGGCGTAAATGCGGGGCAATGACCCGACGACAAGATACCATCTAGTTGCTACGTACGTAATTATTCGTTGGTATCGCAATTTTAACTCTAGTTTTCAAGAATTAACTTGAATAAGAATGTGCACTTCATAAAACAAATATGTTATGTACCATTCCCTATTATTTTAACCATTAAACAATACTTCGCAGAGTTTTTATTATCAGCGACATCTATAATGGAAAATTCAAACATGTTGTATGGAACAGACATACGAGTAAGCTATCGAAAAGCTTCTGTCAATGCTGTTGATAGTACTTGCTGAAATAGGAAACATTTTAAAAGCATTTTCACTTGTCTAGGTCCTCTAGTAAGTCCTAACATTAAGAATTCTTGGATTATTTGATCATTAGAATCTTAATAAAGACAAAAGATACTCGTCTAACACATCAAAACACAGATATCTTTTTTTTTCTTTCTTTTGCAACGCTATGACGTAAAAAGAAGGTGTTACTAAAATACATTGTTAGGGGAAACGTCCCTGCATTATAAGTGATTTGTCCTGTTTGATCGTGAGAAGTGTGCAGCTGTGGAATTCCCCCTAGGGTGCAGTTTATTTCATGTAATAATCACGTATATCTAAGTAAGAACTGTGTCTTTGATTCAGTTTGTGTTGAAATTCAAAAGTATTTCACTCAACATTTTCATGACATTAGTTACCTGTGGTTAGTGGCCCAAAAGTCTGACTACTAGTCTTACCAAGGGGTATCGTATTACCCAGTACCTACTGGGTTGTGGAGGTCAGATAGGCAGTCGCTCCATGTAAAATACTGGTACTCGTATTCAGCTGCATCCGGTAAGGCTGGAAGCGGACCCCAACAGCTAGGCAGGTGATGAATTGTGGGCTGTAACGTTCCCACTGCTGGGACACAGGTCTCCTCTCTATGGGCTATGATCCACCACGCGGGCCCAGTGCGGGCTGGTAAATTTCACTTCTCTTCGAATTTTTTGGTTCTAGGACATGCTGGTTTCCTCACTATGTTTTCCTTCACCGTTTTTGAGAACAGTGGTGGTGAAATAAAATTACAAAAAGTAATGCGCCTGTCAGGGTTCGTAGCCACGACTTATTGTTTGTAAGTCGGGGCCGCCACCACTGGGCTACCGCTGCTCATCGGATAGTAGTTTCTAGGATATGCCGGTTTCCTCGCTACGTTTTCCTAGTTTTTTAAGTAGGAGAGAAAAATTGCCAGCTGAATTGTTAGTCTGAACTGTCCCACTCCTAGGGAAAAGCTTCTTCCCATTCTTTCCACTTCTCTCGATGTTGGTACCTCTTCTCACCAAGGCGTCCCGTCATCTTCTTCTCTATCTGCCGCGACCCCGTCTTGTTGTCTCAAGCCTCCAGTTTTGCGATCTACAGATGTTATTCCTGTATTTAAGAAGTCATGCCTACCTACGTGGCACCTGTACCCATCGATACAGCACAAACACTTCACCACGTCGATATCTAGTCGCCTCCTCATCGCAAACAGAGCATTCGTAATTATACACGCGCCTGTAATCCGTCACTCAGAATGTGCCTAGAGACAATAGTCTCGACTCGATACCGGTACCGTGTGGCGTGGTATCGGTACCGACGGGGTGTGGTATCGATTACCGGACGTCAATTACTTGCAGTCAGCCGTCTATGCCCGCGGGACAGTACTGAATAGTTTATGATCGTGTACACATGCCTTCAGTTCAGGTTTAGGATTTAAATGATGAATAATTATGTTTATTGACAAGTTTTTTTTAATCACAATATTTTGAGTGAGTTACATTGAGTTCTACATCTACACGATATTTCACCCCAAGTAAAAATATTTTTTTCCACCAAAAATGTTTGCATACGGTTACTTATTTTGATGTACATAATGCTTGGTTGATGGCTTCGTGATGAGTCTGTTTACAGTACTCTGTCTTGTGGTTACATAAACGACTGCTGAGCAGGATAGAGGTCCTAGATAGGTCCTATAAAAGGTATCTCTAACAAGAATTTCTCGGTATCAACAACACAGTACAATCCGGGAACAAATCTCTACTACTGGCTGAAGTGAGGATTTGGCTGAAGGAGTGGACAATCACAATCACGCCTTCGATTGATAATAACAGGTGAAATTGGTGTATTATAGCTCTCTGCCTTACCCTCACGGGGAGTATAGGCTTGATATTATGTTGTGTAGCGAAGGAGATTGGTAAAAGCATTGTCACTTTGCTACAATCATGTACGGATGTAACGACAATTATCTTGCAAAAAGACATGACATGACAAATACTTTCAACTGTGGGAAATAGGAGATTAGCAAAAAATATTTGACAAGTATTTTAGATAGATTTCCTTTTTAAAAAAAAAAAATCTACCTATTGGTCTCTCACCTACGGAGATATACATATATGTATACGTATGTATATGGGTGACAAGCAAAATTTAGCCACACTCTACAGGTCGCAATTATGAACCGATTGCTTTCAAACTTGGCCAAAAAATCGACAAGGTGAAAACTTAGGCTAAGTTTCTGAATGGGCGGAATTCGTCCATGGAGGGCGGCGGGGGCGCGGTTTTTCTAAAATCAGTTTTTTGGCCATAACTTTTTTCCTATGGAAAAATTTTGAACCGTTTTTATTTTTATCATTTTGAGTAAGTATACGAACAACATTAAATTAAAACTTTTTTGATGCAATCCCTAAATTGGGGAGGGGTTGAAATTTCCAAAATTTTGGGAAAAAAAATCATATCTCCGAAACAGTAAACATTCTCAGCGTCGCAAATATTTTTTTTGAAAGAATATTGTTTACTCTACAATTGTTACCTTTGAAGTTTAGCGATAAAACTTATAGTTTTCGAAATAAAAAATAATAACTAAAAAATTGAGGGCGTTTCCATGCTAAACTCTTATGAGAGGATTTAAAAAGGGTTTCCATTACAGGACAACGATTTTGAAATCATATTTTTTTTTTGTAGATTGCACACATAAGTACAACTCTTTATACAAATTTTCAATATTCGGACGCTCCAGCACCTTCTCCAAACATCCTCCATCTCTCATCTTCTACATCCTCCTGCGGCTGGCCGGAGGGATTTTTTTACTTTAGTTACGTAAACCAAAATTGACGAAGATACGACACTTTTAAAATTCTCAATACGCCACACCTTGGTATAATTTTTAATGAGGTCTGACGTCACGAGCCCCCACTTCCGAGTTTTGATGCGTTTTATCTTTGTCAATATTCACTGATTTACAAAAACAAAAAATACGTGTCCATTATTTTCTAATACTCTAACTGACGGACTACATAGATTTTCATTTTTTTGATACTGTCGTCATGCTTATTGTTATTTATAATTATATATATTTCCATTGTTCTATGTAATCTGTATATTGCGTCTAAGCATTTAACTGCTGCTACGGCTAGCCTACGGGATTGCGGCTACGCTTGCTACGGTTGCTACGCAGATCGTAGCAAGTGCTACGAGTAGGTCAAATAATAGTTATAATTATTATTTTACTTGCCTTTGCTCGCGGCTTCGATCGTATTAATTTAGAATTTGACAACTGAAGTTTTAACACACTACTAAAATTTAAATAATAGTTATGTACTTAATTCATTCATGCTTCGAAAGACACATGGCGCCATCTGTTATCATAAGAAAGGTATAGTTGTTTTCCACGGGAACAGTAGTTTTCTGTTGGAATGAATGGTATAGGTATATTCATTTCTTTAAACCTGACAACGTATTATGCAAAATTTCAGGATGTTCGGTTCAGTGGTTTAGCCGCGAAAGGGTAACTAACAGACAACTTACTACCGCATTTATTACGAGTATATTAGTTAGGATTCTTGACTTATAGAAGTTAAGCGTTTCATTAGAATTAAAAAGTGGTTTTGACTACCTTGATCCAATACTGCTATTCTCTTGGTTTCAATTTCTACATCGGACAAAGCGTTTTTGGGTACTTATGTAGGAAGGAGGGAATTTCTGAGAAAAAGCCCGAAAAAGTTTGGATTATTTCCAAGTTCTCAGGCTCGCCCTCTATTACATGCCTTGCTTTATCAAATTAATTTGCTTCGAACTTTCGCAAGCAAAACATAGTTCGTTTCACCCTGTCTTGTACCTGTCACGTCGAGCGCACGTCAGGAGCGCGTCACGCTAGTCGTCACGTGACACGTGTCACGTCATCACAAAGATGCGCCGACCTTTTGTAAAGGGTTGTGACGAGCGACGGGTGACAGGGAACGAAACTGGACCGAGTGACAACATACCTGGAGAATGTTGACAAGGTTGTCTGGACAGATATACAGGGAGATTTATAAATATAAAGTTTTCTTTTTCGACGAGGGGAGCATAGCACATGAGTGAGGAAGCTTATACCCAGCAATATTCACTGAAAATAAATCATCATCATCTGCCGCGCCTTTTCCCAACTATGTTGGGGTCGGCTTCCAGTCTAACCGGATGCAGCTGAATACCAGTATTTTACATGGAGCGACTGCCTATTTGACCTCCACAACCCAGTTAATACTGGGATACGACTTGGTAAGACTGGTGTCAGACTTTTGAGGCCACTGACTACCTGTAACGACTGTCAAAGTTGGATTCACTGAAAATAAATGTTCGTTCTAAATAAATTGTTTTTTTTTTTTGAGTAAACAATTTCTAAAACAAAAAAATGTGTTTTTTTATGTCTTTACGGACTTTTGACTAACCAAGGCTTATTGTGATTGTGAACCATCATTAACTGGGTTGTAGAGGTCATCGCATTATAGGTAGTCGCTCCATGTAAACATGTAGATATTCAGCTGCATCCGGTTAGACTGGAAGCTGAGCTCAACATAATCGGTGAAAGTCTGTCTATGATAACGATCTGTTGACTTAAACGTTAGCTGTGTATTTACTTTGTTAAAGGTTAACATTGATACTTCCAACATATTTATGTATTAAACCTTATAAATTAACGCATAAGTTAGACAGTCATAATCGAGTAGAAAGTATGTCTTTTAGAATAGCAGTTACTACGAGGTTGATAAATTCACAATACATAATTCAGCCGCAACCTGTATGATGAGTGAAGAGTGACAGGTCTTATATAGCAACTCCTGAAACTTCAACGGAGGGACCTAACATGTAGGCTATTATACAGACGAACACTAGACAGACATAATAGAATGAACAAATACCCAGTCTTAGTTTAGAACAACATGAAAGTTAGTTACAGTTATAGTAGTTTGAGTACACGTGTAAAGGATAACGGATACCTACCGATACCGCTCGGTAACACTGGCTGGCAGGTTTTCGGGCCACTGACTATCTGTTACATCTGGTAAGTTGTGCTTACGTTTATAATAATAGAACGACGATTGTGCATAATACCTCTAACTAACAGAATCGTTCTTTGTTTTCCTATAATTGAATTGTATTGTAATAACGAGCTGGTGTCCGACGCTACGCGGGCCCAGTGCGGATTGGTGGATGTCACATGTCTTCAAATTTTGGGTTCTAGGATATGCTGGTTTCCTCACGATGTTTGCCTTCACCGTTTGTGAGAGCAGTGGCGATGAAATAAATTACACAAAGTAATGCGCCGGCCTGGGTTCGATCCCGTGACTTACTGTTCGTAAGAAGAATATATTGACCGAAATATTTCTCTAATCTCTGTACACCTACAATTTCTCCGCGGTACACGGAGAGTATGTAAGTAAGAACAAGTAGTTCTTGTGCCAGCATGGCAGTAGTGGTGCACAAACATGGCGGATTGCGGTGCGGGCAACAAGTTAGTCTGAGTAATCACACGGCGGCTGCGATGTGACGACAGCGACAACGTGGGTTCCGTACACCTTAAGAAAACGACTACGAAAAAAACAACTTTACTTTCGGAAGTCGGTGGCAAAATATTCAATGGAAGAAACAACGTCACCGACTTTAATTGCGCCGATACATGCGTCATGTTCGTCACCGGGCACTGTCAGTTGGGACTGGTCAATGGTCATCTCTTAGCTGCCACGGTTAATTTTACTTACTTTATTTTAAAATTGTTGTTTTAATATTTTACGCTGGACGCTCTTAATGGGCACGTCTTTTACATTGTTCTCACAAATATGTATAATCTTAACTTGAATGATGTAACCACGATTTTGTGACAACTGTTTTGATTGAAAAGAGGTTCCTTGGAGTTTCTTGCCCATTCTTTCCCATAAGATTTATGCTAGGAAATGGGCAACTAGGTACAGTACTTTCTCAAGTTATTATGCCTTGTAACTGTGACTCTAGCTTTGCTTTTTTTTGTATTTTTGATATTCGAAAGTGCTGTAATGGTCTAATCTAAAATAAATGCCGACATTGAACTGCGAATCACTACGCACACTCCAATAAGACAGCTGAGTTGGTTGCGTTTATTCTTCTCCTTCAATTGCTTGCCATGCAAGCTTGTTAATTATATTCAGATACTAATCTCCCACATCTGCCCACTCAATATAACCTCATCATAAACACACTCATTATCTCCGCGTGATTGCAGTCGACTTGCTTCTATTGTTATCTACTGACTTGTGACTATATAACGCTCATTGTTTCACTAATTGAAATCAATGCGCTTTACGCTAGCTCTGTCTATCAACGTAATGTACTCGTAATAACTGTCAGGTACAATGGGGTACGGTCAATTCTAAAACAATACTTAGACTGTGGAAACCGCCATTACAATGTAATCAGCCTAGAATGTTCCCACTGCTAGGACACAGTCCTCCTTTCTGTAAGACGGAGTAGGCCTATCTTCCCAGTGGGCTTAGTGTGGCTCGGTGGATGTCACAACAAGTCTTCGATTTTTTGGTCCTAGAACATGCCTGTTTCCTCATGTTCCACCATCATTTGCCTAGTCTTTTCCCAACTATGTTGGGGTCGGCTTCCAGTCTAACCGGATGCAGCTGAATACCAGTATTTTACATGGAGCGACTGCCTATCTGACCTCCATAACCCAGTTAATACTGGGAAATACGATACCATTTGGTAAGACTGGTTGTCAGACTTTTTGGGCCACTCACTACCTGTAACGACTGTCAAAGATGGCTAAATGACAGCCAGGAAGCCAACCTAGTAGGAAGACGGCTAAGCAGATGATAATGAATTTTTTATCAAATGATGACGTCAATTTAGGCAACATTATTTGACTTATATTTCATTTCCACCGTTTTCCTATTCCCTCAAGGAACTCCAAAATAAAACTCTTAGCAAACCGAAGTACACAACAAAGTTACACGTACCGCTAAGACTCAGCAGCTCTCGATGCACACCTGCACATTGCACAAGGTTCCACTCGAACATCAAACGTATTGAACACGCCACTCGATGCAACTTTGTCTAATTCACTCGTATCTAATGCGGCTTCAAACATGAATGTTTCTTTTTATGTTTTTATGACGAGTATTGCTCTTATCCGGTTCCAGTAAGCTAAGTTTTGCTTTGGATAGGAGAGGTTTTACATCAGTATTTTACAGGGTGGGAAGCGAATTCACGATCTCTAGTCAAATCACTTGAATATGCCTTGGCGGCTGAGAGAATGTCATGCTCACTCAAATGTCTCGCTGATGGTGGCGAGTGTGTCGGGTCATTTAGTTCCCTTCAATATGGTCGAGTTGAATGGCGCCGATACATGCGTCATGTTCGTGAACGGGCGGTGTCAGTTGGGACTGGTCATCTCTTAGCTGCCACGGTTAATTTTAGTTTCTTTTTTTTGTATTGTTTATTCAATCTTTTCTCTGGACGCTCTTAATGTGCACGTCTTTCTACATCGTTCTCACATATATGTATAATCACACATGAATGATGTAACCAAGATTTTGTAACAATATATTGTTTTAAAAGAGTGTCCATGGAGTTTCTTGCCCGTTTTTCTCCATAGAGATCTACGCTAAGGAATGGGCAACTACAGTACTTTCTCAAGTTATTATGCCTTGTGTCTGTGACTGTAGCTTTGATTTTATTTGTATTTTGACATTCAAAAGTGCCGCAATGGTCTAGTTGAAATAAATGCTTTGAGTTTTGAGTTTGATATGGGGGTAGAAACCGTAATTTTATAGAGAAAAAAAATGAAAAATAAAATGAATTGAAATGATTTGATTTGAAATTATCAAGAACAATGGAGATCACAATTCGTTGAAATTAGCAGAACTGAGGGTGGTGCTGTTGTTATTTTAAGACAAACCAAGTAAGAAATGATCAATTCTCCAGGAACAAATACTCAGAACTTGGAACTCAACTCTAGTGCGACCTCTACCTCCTCAATATGAACTCATATTGAGGAGGTAGAGGTCGCACTGCATAATTTCCCTGATGGGCGGTAGTTGTCTTCTTCTTTGGGTGCCAATCATGATACACAGATATTGTGAATATTCTGTGATCAATACTCATGCCTGTGGATCTGACACTTTACCCTGCAGTTGGTTTATTATGGTATTATCACGTATTATAATAATGCTCCACCCACTCAATTACTTTTAAACCGCGCTTCAAGCACGTAGTCAATGGTAACTACATCGGCATGTGCCAGCATGTGGCAGGTATGTCGATGGGAATCAATAGAGACAGAACAGAATCGGAATATAAGCGCCGTGCTCACAGGGTACGAATGTCGTCAGCTAGAGGTGAGCTGATGTCGATGTCGGGTTTTATATGGCCATGGAATTGTCCTAGTTTTGGAATAACATACTGGTGCGCTAGCAGCTTGAAGAAAAGACATAGCCATAGTAACAATCGTAAATTGTCACATCAAATACAAAGAGTATATTTGGCTATTACATGATTCTATTTTTATCTAACTTGTAAGTACGACCACAGCTAGTGTAGCGTCGGGCGGTCAATTTTTTTGTTGAAATCTTAATGTCGGAGTTCGAGTGTTATAAAAAATTATTCGACGCCAGTGTGAGACCTTTTGTTGCACGAAAAAACATACAAAATTAAACAAACAAATTGCAAGAGTGATAATATACCTTAAACATAGGGGAATAAGATCTAAAGCTATAGAGGCTAAAACGAAACTGTATATTTGTCTTATGGCGCTGGCTGCATGCGGATTGGGGGCGCACTCGATTACGGAACCTATAAATCGCTCACAGGTGACATTTTTAACATTATTTTCTAGAATGTACCATGAATACTCAAGATGCAGATATTTCACTAATATAAGTTTAGAGGTTGGGAAATACAACTGCAGCGGGTTTTGGGTCATCGGACTGTAGAAATAAGAATTACAAATTAGCAACTTTGTTCGTTTTGGGGCGCAGGGTGTAAAATTGTGTTATGACTATTGGAGACTGAAGTGTCAATCCCTCGAAATGAGGCACGATAAAATTTGGAGTTTATTGCGGTTCGGACGTCTGAAAGTGGACGTTTCAGACGGACAAAAAATTTGCTTATTTAACAACAGGCATTTTTCTCAGGGATCGGGATGAAAAGAGTGTGAGAAAGGTTGACGAGGGGCGAGGGGGCTGAGAGTTGACTTATGAAATAGGAATGATTGGGATTTAATCTGCGCCGGGACTCGGGAGTGTGTGCAACAAAGTTGGTTCTCCGTAGTGGCACTAAAGCCCTAACCAATTCTTTGTCTGTGTCGGTTTTTGAAGCACAGTGACATAATAAATACTTTGAGTATTAAATTAACCTTAAAGTCACGCGTCGCGGGTGTATAACAATAAAGTAGCATTATAGCATGTATTATTATTTGTATGTAAAGCGTCTTCATGTTGGTAATTCGCTAATCATATTTCTTCACAGAACAGTTGCAGGAATTGCGATCCGTTGGAGCTAATACTTTTCTTGTTGAATTAGGAGTTAGTCGGCGTTCTTTTCTTCTTGGATTTTATAGCGTTAGCGACCAGCAGACAGCGGTGCAAGCAGAGGAGGAGGGAAGGTACGACGTCGTTTAGGCTAATTTCGTATTGAGTAGACGCCGCATTTAATTAGCTTAGACATAGCACTGTTTAGGAGCGGATGAATGTATTTTCCTATCTCCTTTTTCTCCTTCAAAAATTTTTCACGTGTAGGCGCGAAATACAGACTGACAAACACTCTATGTGTTTAAGACCGACATCAGATTGGATATAGGAGATTTAATATTTTTACTTCGGCTCACACTCGTTGAACTTAAATGTTGCAGACGATTGAATTGATTGACAAGCTGTAGCTTCATTTCTATTTTAATAAAATCAAGTAGACAGTACAAGTATGTTTAAAAGAGTCACCTTTCAATAATTTTATTCATTGCAATAATTCATTCATTGCGACACTACATTTTAAAGAAGACCTTGTCTCGACAGAGCACCATTAATTCATAAAGCTGACAACTACAACGTAAATATTATTTGGATCTACATCGACCACATGGAACATTCGACTTGGAATCGAATTCCTGAAGTAAATATTTGTTATAGTTTAAACGCATCGACTTTATTTGCATATGAGTGTGAGCCATCAAATTAACCTTATTCGCTAAATAAGGCGCAACGAGGGATCAAATTTTCGCCAAATAAGGCGCAATGAGGGACCAAATTTTCGCTAATATGAACGCTACGTGGGATAATGTTTCGCTATGTTAATAAGCGGCACCGTGGGACTCATTTATTTGACCTAGGAACTATACGGGCTCACAACTTGTATAATTTCTCACTTAACCTTGTACTGACGAGCCTCCAGATTCATTAGAAATATAATTTATGGACGACGTTTTAACCCAAAACTTAACCAATCGTTTGAAGTAAAATTTTAGGAATAGTCTATAGATACTAATATGCAACGACCATACAGCCTCTAGACTCCTAATAACAGGCGACCGATGTCTGTCAACACATAAGGGGTATAAATCTTATAGCCGTCGTCACTCACCGAGTTCGAATTAGTTTCGACCACTCCTGTGAGCCGCAAACACTTCTGCATTACTCCTTTAAAAAATCGAGAAAAAAGACATAATATGGCCCGTGTATAATACGTTGGTGTGATAAAGAAAGCCGGACTTCAAGGTTCCTGAAAGACGGTATCACATTTCATCGGTAATTTAAAAGTTCCATAATCTAAATTAGATTAAATTTCTGACAATATTTATCGGAGTTCATCTTATACTGGTCATACTTGATGTCTTTTATGATTGCGTCCCTTTCTTTTGAAAGTACTTTTTTCTCTATCTCTTTTTCTCGATGTTACGTTAGCATAATTAGTGATGTTCCAAATCGTACGACCACCTCTGTTATCGATAAAGCAAAAAATAAAACCTGCAGGGTGTAAGGAGAACGCTTCCGAAGCCAGAACGTAGATTATATACAACCTAAATGCAAACGAATACCAATAACCTTTCGCTTTAAATTGATTATTTTCAAAACTTCATATTTCGTAAACGCGCAATGGAAACGAAAGTACAAAAGTGAGGTCACTGACACGCAAGGCAACGTCGCGCCACCGCGCGCCCGCGCTTATCAGTCGCCAGTCGCCGAGCGCCCGCGCTCGCGGCCGCCGAGCGCTCCGGCCGAGTCGCGGGATTTAATACGGAATTTACAAACATCACTTTCAAAATACCTAGGCCGCCGCCCCCTACAACCCTTCATAAAATTATGAATTTTAATCGCAATTGTAGTCCATTGTGAAAAGCTGACAGAGGCATTTTACATACCTGTCTAAATCCTTTGCGACCTTATGAGGTTTGGCTCGAACTGGGCTCCATCCATTTCAATACAAAGCCGGGCCCGTTGCTGTGTCGACCCGTGATCACGAGGCATTAGTGTTGGATCCTCAACACATTCTTCTCGTAGTTTATTAAAAACGCTCACTATTCTGCCCCGCATTTCATCAGCACTGTCACATTCCCGATCAAACACTCTTTCTTTCACATACCCCCACAAAAAGAAGTCCAGTGGCGTTAAGTCGGGTGAACGAGCCGGCCAGGCGTGCGGCCCCAGCCTTCCGATCCAGCGGTCATTAAAAAGTTCAGTGAGACGCTCGCGGACGGGACGCGTAACATGCGGTGGAGCGCCATCGTGCTGGAACCATGCTCGACGAAATTCAGCCAGCGACACATTGTCTAGCATATCATCTAAACGTTCGTTTATAAAATTAAGATATGCTGATCCATTGAGGCGCTGCGGTAGAAACACTGGTCCTAAAATTTGTCCATTAAAAACACCAGCCCATACGTTGACGGACCATCTGGTCTGATGGCCGGTTTCTTGAGTGGCGTACGGGTTCACGTCTGACCATACATGGGCATTCCTCCTGTTCCACATCCCGTTTCTCGTGAATGTGGACTCGTCCGTCCAGATAATGTGCTCAATGAAGCCGGGCGCACGCTGTTGTTGATCTAGCAGCCAACGACAGTACGCACGACGACGAATGCGATCATTGGGCAGCAAAGCTTGTACTTTGTGTATTTTGTAGGGCCGCATTCTGTTCAGGCGCAAGACTTTATGAACTGTCCAGTGAGAAACTGTCGGTAAACCCCGTCGCCGCAATAATTTCGCCGCACTTCGTGTGCCTAGGCGTGGATTTTGGCGAATCACATTTAAAATACGCTCCTCAGTCTGAACATTCACTTGTTGTCCACCACCTGCCGCCATCGGAGCAATCGGTCGATTTTCTAAGACTCGCTGAAAAGCTGCCGTTATCATGCGAGAATCAGACGGATGCCGGACGTTTGGAAATCGGTTTCGATAAATTCTCAACGCTAGAGATGCATTCCCAAGGGCTTCTCCTAAACACATCAACATGTTGCCGTATTCACGAGCACTGTACACGTATGCCTGAGGCATTGTTTAAAACAACAAAAAATAATAACTAAAAATAGGTAATAAAACAGCACTAAAAACGTAACAATAATAACTAAACACAAATTTAAAACTAACAAAACAATAATTAAATACGATTCAATATCGATCATCCGATCGATATAAACGTAACGTACGTTAGCTCACGAACCGAGTCGGAAAGGAACTGACTAGATAACTATTATTTACTAAAGAAGTACTATGAAGATCATACGACGCGCCGCAGTCGTTTGATCTACCGACAAACGTTACCGCCGCACGTGCCGCGTTGCGATGTGCAAAGACCAACAATTTACAGAGGCGAAAATGTTAAAATATTCATTTTTATTGTTAGGAAATTGTACTTATGCTATTACAAACTGTTTTCATTTTCTAACTTTTAAATAAGATTTAACCGGTTTCATAAACTCAATTAATTAAATTATTCACTTTAAATTGGTTTACTTACTAAATGAAGGATCCAGTTCTTGCAATAAACAAACGCGCATCGTGTGACTTTAATTGCATTGACATAAAGTTCAAATTCAATTGATTCACGCGCGCTGGTTGCTTTAAACTGTACATGCGATGAACATTTTTTAGTCAATCACAGCTGATGTCGACGATCTTTTAATTTATTTCATTTACTATCGATTATCGACATAATACAAAACTGTTATTAAATGCACGACATAGTGCATCAATTTAAAACTGTTGACGCCTCTGTAATGTTTCTTTTTATTTATTTTGGCGGCGCTTACAAAGGATACTTTGTAAAGCGCCGCCAAGGGGCCGCCGCGGCCGCGCCGCGCGCCGGCGCTGCGCAGCAGTAGCGGCGTAGGTAGTCGACGCAACGCATCTCTCTCAAACTTGGTGGCCCGGGTTCAAACTTCGGCCTATACCAATGAGTTTTGTCTAATTAGTCGTGCAGAGTGTTTTTTTTTTGTATTTTTGTTCATCGAATACTCAGCCGATTGTCGACAGATTTTCAAAATTCTTTTTTTGTTAGAAAGTAGATAGTTCTGAGGTGGTCCCACTGTCACCAAGTTAGGATCTGATGATGGAATCTTAGAGAAATCGAGGGCAACCCTCAAATTTTATAAGCTCACTTATTGTTTTTCGCATATTTTAAGAAGTATCTTGTGTATTCGCGTATGGTTGTCACCATCTCAGGTGGCGTGGCTGATGATGGAAGGTACAACTCCTTGACAATAAGAAGTTACTCGAATAAGCAAGGACTGTTTATTTAGTAAATTGTTTTGATGTTCGATAGGGTATTTGCCATATTTGGTCTCATGATCATCAAGTCATAACCTGATGCTGCAGTCAGGATAGTCTGCAGAGTACCTAACTCCTCGACAACTAACAGCAGAAATATCGTGTTTAGGCTCATTGAAAAGGGTTCGATGTGTGGATAAACGTACTGTTAATGAGGAAGTTAGTTTTTAAGGTGTTTTTTTTTTTAATTGAAGTCGGTTGTATTTTTTAGCAAAAAGTTTTTGTTTCGATATTTATTGTTAAGTTTGCCGATATGAAGTCATCGACGCCAGGTCTAGAGATAATGTCGGGATGTAGGTTGGTAAACATTTTAGTTTTGTTGCTATGCAAAATTTTAGTGACGGAATTAACAGTTTCAACTTTTTAATCGTTTCTTTCCCAATCACAGTAGTGAGTAGGTAGCTAAGTACCTTCGTTATGGGCCTCAAGGTTAAGCAAAGTAAACTGGATTTTTCTGACTTGTAAATTTGCGAATATTCAGATCAAAATAAAATTGTAACCCTGTTCAAGGGGAAAATCATTACGATCCTTGCACGAATGGAATCCGAAAGCAGATATGCCACTACTAGGTAGAAGTGAACTGAAAAGACATTTGCTTCAAGCGATCGAGTAAAGGTTAGTAGTTTAGGAGCGCACTACATAGTCAGCTGTCGCGTCGCACGTCGCGTCGCGTCGGCTGCGCGGCCGTCGGCGACCGCGCGCGGTCTTTGAACCCGAGGTCATGCGCGAGCGTCAGCTGATATTTATTTACGAATACCTTGCTTGTTAGAGTTTTTAAGAAAAAAAAATTGTTTAATCGCAAGTAATGGTTTCATTTAACTGTTCCCACAGCATAGTGTATGAAAAATGATAAAAAAATAGGTAAAATTGTAAATAAAAAAAACTGATTTTTTGATGGCATCGTATCGAGAATCACTAGCCTTATCACCTGTCTTCGTTTTCGGAAGCGTTTCCCTTACACCCTGTATAACTATTTATTTATGCACAAAATATATTTTTAATAATTAAAACATTTATTTATTTATTAATATGTTCACGTCATTTTACCGAAGATTGTTTTATCCCTATGAAAACCGTCGCCGCCTACTAAGTTCATTTAAGTTCAGATATTTTACCTACATGATTCAATCGTAATTGGAATAAAGGAGGTAATGTAATGCAAGTAAAGTATGTAAAACATATTGTATTATGCCTACAGTTAAAAAATATCGATACTTTTTTGTTTGATTTAAAACTGTCCCATCCCTAGTGAAATGCAATGACCTTGAACTGGCCAATCAGAAAGCAGTACCCCGTCCCCCTCGCGTACCTCGTACCTCAGCGAGTTGACAGAATAGTTTTCGTGCGTTAGATCGTGTATTAGGCGTCTATAGGCTGTATGGTCGTTGCTAATATGTCTCTTTAGAATAGGGGCGACTCTAGGATCGTAAGGTCGACTTGTAGGAGCATTGCTGCTTTCATTAACTGTGCCATGCGATGGGGGAGAGTGGCGTGTACATGACCCGGGGTTGATTGGTTATTGATTGGCCTTAGTTGACTAATTAATAATCAATTACACCTTTGTGCGAACCACGTCCAACCATTTCTCCTTGGAGACTGGTCTGCCTACGTAGCAGCTTTTGAAGGCGGTTGCTCACTGCAGGACGGGCTCACTATTTTAAAGAACGCCACGGAGGCTGAAACCCCATAACTTCCGGTAAAATTTTCTAGTATAAATTGTAACTTGTTTAAAACATATATTAACCCTTTTCTATCGCGAACATTAAAATCTGCAGATTCGTTTGAGGTGATTGCGAGAAGGATGACGAGATGCGAATATAAACTCAACTGGGCGTAGTTTAGTATAGGTCGGGAAAATTTTGGTCGCAGGAGAAAAGGTTAGCGGGCTGGGTTCTGACTCCGGACTTTCTTAAACTGCTAACTTCTTTCCGGATGGGTTTTAAGGCGTGTAGGGACTAGGGAGACCCATACCTCTCTCGCTAGGGTTAAAACTCAAGACCTAAAAGTCTTATTTCAAAGGTCATTTGGGTCGGGACTTCTAGTTGCAGCTTAGCAAAAGGATAAACGAACGAATTTTTTCGAGAGTGAGTAATTTAACCTAAAACATTATTGAGAAGCTTTAATTTTTTTTACACCTACATAAATATTGATATATGTGTATTCATATACGTTATTATATTAAATATAGAAATTAACCAAATCGGGCCCGTAATTGTCAAAGTGTAGTAAAGTGTTTGTGAAGACAGAAGAAAGTTATGTAAGCGGGGCAGAGGTGAGTATTGCATGTATTTTTATTCTCACTTTTCTTTTAAACCAAATGTTATTTTTGTGTGTCTGATGATAAACTCATTTATAAATGTATAATTGTTGAATTTATAATCACTTTGTTTCATCCTGTGCCTTCTTTTACAGCTTAGGAATTTAAAATTATGCTTTTGTAGGCAATAACTCGAACGTTCCGGGCTATTTTCAGCGGATTTCTATTCTAATAACTCCCATTTTAAACGATCCGTTACCTTTTTATTTTCCTCTAAAGCTCGAAAAAATTTAGTCAGACTTTCTTCTGGCTCATGTGTACGATTAATTATAAGTTATGCATAAATAAACAACTTTCGCATTAAACTGAATCACACAACGATAAGGGGTCCAAATATTACCACTGACGATCACACCTAAATTATACTTCGACCAAACATGCGTTAACTTAGAAATAAACAGATTCTAAGTTTAGGTTATCTAAAGTTGTTTAGGCTGCTAGATTTAGGTCATAAGACTAGGTAGGATGAAGAGCCGCTGAAATACTATAGAAATATAACCTATAGTTAGTACAGAAGGTTTTTACACCATGTCAGACATAGCTGTGTTTGTTGCTAAAACAACAAAAATGTTTACATTTATTATGCGCAAGACCAAGTCTTCAAATCTGAACTGAACAAGAAAGTTTTGGCCACGCATTTTAGAGACGAGATTAAGGTCAAGAGCAGACAAAATTGCACATCAAATATACAAGAGGTTAAAATAAACTAAATACTGCCAACTAAAATATACTTGCGTACGTTTATTTAATACTGGAAACTAGAATAAGCGCCACGTAAGATAGAATACCTCAGAATAAAACTAAAATAAGTTGCAACTCGCCGTAGAAGTTAAACTCACAGGAAATAAATGATGAAATAATTTTGCAGCGATCACTTGTGTTCGATGTTGAAAAACGCGTTGTGGAACCCGTGATGGAGTTGGAGATGGCAGGTGGAGTTGAACTGTGTGATCGAGTGGCGTCTAAGGACTAGAAAGAGAATTGTTGGTCGTCTGGTGGCGAGATGGGTAGACGACATAGTTGCCATGCAGGTATATCCTGGATGACGCTGGCACAAGAACGTACAACTTGGCACAAGCAAAGGCCTTTAGCCAGCAGTGGTCAGTGAGTCAGAGGGTTTTGATGATGACTGTTCCAAGAAGAAACCCTCCATTACGTAGATTTGGTTGGGTAGAGGTATATTAACAGTTCACCTACATTTCGTCCGTTATGTTTATGTCTCATTATAATAGTAATACAGGCAATTTCCAAATCTGAGCTGTGACTTAGAAATTCTTGAAGGAAAAGCCCAATCGCACTTTGGAAACAAAACACAAGATCAGCCGTATGTAGAATGCGACCACTAGAACGTCGAAGGAGGAAGTCACTATTTACATTTCTTATCGATACTTTACAAATCACTGTGTCCCCACCCTAGCTAACCCGTTTACTGACACAGGTAGTGCGTGGCGGCAGCTACGGAAATCAAACAATCGGCAGCGCGACACTACATCCCCCTTCTCACTCCCACACACACCGTCTACACGCGAGTGAGCGAGACTGAACGTGTTCGGGAAAATGTAACTGACAATAATTGCTTGTCGATTGGTTCGCACAATTGTTTTGTAGTCGATTATCGGAAGCTAGTATAGATGTGTGTTGAATCTCTTGTGGAGTCTCCACTTACTTGTGATCATTAATTTTATGAAGAGTGTTTATTGGATTTGTGGTTATGTGAATCAGTTGGGATTCTGGTATTGAGAACAGTTTGTTTTGAATTTTAATCTTGGGTTATGGTTAAAAGCAGATTAATATTTTTCTATTCTTTGAGAACTTCTACCGAAAATCTTTTGGCAGTTTTATTGAAAGTCGTTGTAGGAATATGAAACGTTGTGAAAGCGATTTGCACTTGTACGTGAGGGATTGCTTATCTTTTGACTACCCATTCTTCTTTTTCACCATGTACAAGTTCGGAGCTCACATAAATCTCTCTCGTTATGCTTATTTAGCTGAAAGCAATAAACTACTTTTCATTCAAAATATATTGGTAGCGGGAACCTTTAATGTAACAGTTCAAATTCGAACTTAATATCAGTGAGTAAGAAGATCCAGTCTTAGATTGTTACACGACAGGAGAATGGCCGGTGAGAAAAAGCAAATATTAACTTACAGAAAGTCTAAGTATTCCTTTAACAAATCCACGTCTATCAAATAACCTCACGTTCTCAACTCTTCAAGTGATTTCAAATAATACAAAAAAGCCCGAAGTCCACTCACACTAGACCATTTAATTTCGATACTCAGACGAAACAACGCTTTCGATCTAATAATGTACGAAATAAACAAAAAACCGGAGCAAGACAAACACTCATGACGCTCAAACGACGAGAGACTTAAAACTTTCGGTGCCGCCAAACAAATGAACACGCAGAAGTTTTATGAACCACAAGCGATCAAGCTCGTGGCCAAATAATATCAGCCGCGGGAGCGATTTTAAGGTTAAACCGTGCTTAGTGCCTAGGTTGGTCTGTGGATGGTTGACCACCCATTACATACCAAGGTTCCTCCGTGCCTCGGAAATCACGACGTTAAGTAGTACCCGACTGGCCAAAAAGTTCGACACACAGTCTAATAAGGGGTATCGTTTTACCCAGTACTAACTGGGTTGTGGAGGTCAGATAGGCAGTCACTCCGTGTAAAGTACTGGTATTAAGCTGCATTAGTTTACTGGATCCTGACCTCAACATAGTTTTGAAAATGTTAGGCAGATTATGATCAAAGATGGTGGATTATGTTGAGCATGTCTTACTACCTGTGCTCAATTCGGTGAGGTATCCCTTAAAACATCAATTCCAACCATTTATCTTTTGACAAGGAATAGAGCTCCGATTTTTGCAATCATTCGTTGGTTGTGTTTAAACGATGATTATAAGTTTTGTTTTTAGTTATCTTTTTTTTTTTGACTTGAATATGCCTTGGTGGCTGAGAGAATGTCATGCTCACTCAAATGTCTCGCTGATGGTGGCGTGTGTGTCGGGTCATTTAGCTCCCTTCAATATGGTCGAGTTGAATGGCGCCGATACATGCGTCATGTTCGTGAACGGGCGCTATCAATTGGGACTGGTCATCTCTTAGCTGCCACGGTTAATTTTAATTTTAATTTCTTTTTTTTTTATATTGTTGATTTAATCTTTTCTCTGGGCGCTCTTAATGTGCACGTCTTTCTACATCGTTCTCACATATATGTATAATCACACATGAATGATGTAACCAAGATTTTGTAAAAATATATTGATTTAAAAGAGTGTCCATGGAGTTTCTTGCCCGTTCTTCTCCATAGAGATCTACGCTAGGGAATGAGCAACTACAGTAATTTCTCAAGTTATTATGCCTTGTGTCTGTGACTGTAGCTTTGATTTTATTTGTATTTTGACATTACGACACATTATTATGACACAAAAGTGCCGTAATGGTCTAGTTGAAATAAATGCTTTGAGTTTGAGTTTGAGTTCCAAATATGGTATTTAAGGTTACCACCATGCTCATATGTGATCTAGATTAGATCTATCTACCATGAGATTGCGTTGGAAAGCCTCCCACTAGGTGAACCGATGACACAAGTGTCACCACCCAAGTTTGGGAGATGCCTACGTTCAGCAGTTGACGTCTTTCTACTGAAATGATTTCATGAGATTTGATCGAGGCACTAAGTTTTTTTTACACTATCGTGATCCTAGTGTTATTGTGCCTTCTGATATCTTCTGGTGGTCATCCAAAGGGTCGCCTTCAACAGTGAGGATGTTTGTTTAGGAACTAATCGATGGCTGAAGTCGCACGCGACGGGGACGTGGCAAAATATTGGCGGGAACCCGACGCGTGTGTGGAGGCTCTTCAGTAGTCGATTAACTTTGAAAGGTTCTTGGAATCAGATAACCAGTGGTGAAGTTTTGGAGGTTACTTCAAATTCATTGTTTGAAATTGTTGTTATATGGATGTTTGGCTTTGTGTTTACATGCAATGTAAGGAAAACGACATGTCCTAAAACCAAAACTTCTAACACACGTGAAAACCTATAGGGCCCGCATAGTAGATACAGGCCACCCCTTGTCCTGTGTCCCAGCCGTAGGAACGTTATAGGCTGATTAAGCTTACACACTTCTTGATAGTGGATTAAGACGTCTTATTTGATGGTGGTGGCTCCAATTACTGAAGGTTGATAAATCAACTGCAAATATTTCTTTTTGTCCTCGAGAGGTAATTTTCAAAAAAAAAGAATAGCTGGACAAATAGGACAAGACGAGGACTTTATTAATTAACGTTCGACTATAAAGACCCTGTATTATATCCTGTAGTGCACAACCATAGGCCGATGAAGTAATGATGATTATTTGATGTTCAATCTCATAGTGACTTCTATTACTGCTTCCCTGCGATGCTTATAATAGAAAGCTTCTATTCCTGTTTGTTGACGGAGAAAGTGGAGAAGAAATAGATTGCACATCATTAGTATTCATGTAAACGCTCCAGTATAATTTGTAATTAAAGTGGAGTTCACATCAACATGCCGCCGCCCATTGAGTTACTGACGTAAACCCACTGGCTTGTACACGACTTTCTTACAGAAATTTGAATTTCAATACAACAGTTAACACAAAATATGACGTATTCACGCCAGTATTTCTCTAGAAGAATGTTCTGTATAGGTCCCATGTGATATGGGGTGAACCTATTACCATCATCTCAAATACTGACTTAAAGCTGCTAATAAACCAATTAGAAAAAAACCCAAAACACTTTGTTCATCATTGGGAAAACATCCAGAATTCGCGTTTTTTACCACTACACCAGCAAATCCTTGAACTTTCAAAAACCTATTGACAGTCAGACAATCCATTTCCAATTATTGATGTTAAGATCTCACCTCGCAGTCAATTGCTCTAACTGCTCGATAACTTGCGTCGTCCAAGTCACTCAAACTTCGGCACTTTAACTGCAGTTTCTGACGTGATCTGAGTCGAGGTTTGGAAGTCTATTAAGCTTGGAGTGTTCAATAGTTGTTAGTCTGTTGAAAGGACTATGGGTTTGAACATAATTATTAGCGTGCACTTTTCTAATTTAGCGTTGAAGCTCATCATCAAAGAGAACGGTAATGCAACCGCACGCTGCAGCATCAGCATTGACGGTGCGATCGGCAGCCCGAGCTGTATCTCGTTCTAGCGAATGATGGTTCTGAGCGACAGAAAAGAATAGGAGTATGGAAAAGTGCGATGCCGTCCTGTCAGATGAGGTTCAACCCTTAGCAGAGACAGTCACTATTTATTGTTGTTATTTTAGAGCACAAAAGTACGTTTTCTTCAACACTTTCCTTCTTCCTCCATCCAACGTTGAGTAGGTATCTTCCAAATTTCTTTTTAGCGAATTTTTTTCATGGTTATCCAGTTTCTTCTGCCCACTTTAATAATATCGTCTCGTATCGTCTGTCTACCTACTCGGCTGTCTTCCCACACTCCTCTGCCCTGGTCGTGCCGTGGTGTTCATACTCATAATCGGTTTTAACACTCCGTACTAGTCCAGGAGTTGTGAATCCAAGTCGTCACCGGCAATCATCATCGGTGGTAACACAAGGTGGGTCACTGTCACTCACTTTGACTACATGTTTTGGGGCACAGAGGGCAAGATAGGGGGTGGAACATTGCAACTCATAAACATCCATACCTCGCTGCCTTTCCATCGTGGTAGGGTTACCTTTACAAGGTTAGAGTAACTACTTAATTAACGTGTATTGAGAATACATTAATATGTCTGCCTCGTTGGTGTAAACACTAGAGGTCGCAAGCGTGACTGTTGAGCATGAGCTCCTAGGTTCGAGGTCGAGGAAAATGATATTCTGTTTTTCCATCAGGAATTTCTCTGTTGCAGCCACTGTCAGGATTTTTACCCGGCTGATGGCAATAAGCTTGCTCCATTACATGGGACCAAACATAACTGACGAAATGTGTGTGCAGTATTAAGTATGCCTCTAAATAATCTTTCAGGGATTTCATGCGTGTTGTAACGTTAAACTTATATTGTAACTTACGGGATGTCTCCGTGATTATTCATTAATTTGAGCTCCCGATATTTCGACGCTGCTGCGAGCGCCATGATCGCCGGGAAAACAAAATAATGTGAAAATCGGGAGCTCAAAATAACGACGAATCACAGAAGATATTCCGTAAGTTGTAATATAAGTTTAGTTTTAAACCATGAAAACTAATCAAAAGCTAACTAACCATTATTTAAATTATTATTTGAGTAGATAGCTCAAGCCCATTCACTGGGAGCACATAACTACACATTACTACACACATACATTACCTCACATACTCGTATTACATCACATCTTCGGATGTGCGCGCTGCTAATAAACGAGTTGCGGTGAGTTAATACATTAAATTTATTCACGCCGGGACCCGCGGGTGGCCTTGTCGGGTACCCGGGTACCCGGGTAGGGACGTAGTGACAGCGGGACACATCCGGGTACACCTCTGTAGACCGGCCGGGCTAAACAAGTGACAATACTTTTAAAGCGTTCCGTATTCCTATCACGAGTTTTAACATGTTTGGCGTCAGGTTTTCAAGCGGTTGCTTAAGTATTACCAATCTTGTACATTGTAGTTTACCTGAGTATATACAATTATAAATTAAAATAAACTAAACTAACTAAAACTAATATAAACTTAAAAAATGACGTCAAAAAACTCCTCCTCAACTAGGGTTGCCATAAGTCCGGAATTTTCCGGACAAGTCCGGAAATATAGGTCTTTGTCCGGAATGCGGGGGGAATCTTAAACCGTCCGGAATTTTTACAAAGTGAAAAGTCCCCAGGAGACTGGCGGCGTTACCGCGCTGTATGGCAACGCTAAGCCTTTGGCCAAGGTAAAAGCCAGCCCTAGGGTCACGGGAAGTGTCAATTAAGCGTTTGGAAATTTCTTTAAAAAGGCTACGAGCACTCGGACCCCACGGTCCTAGAGTTTCAACCCCAAACGGCTCGAAAATATAGTTACCAATAAGGTTACTATATTTACGCAGCTTGAGGTTCTCGGCAGCCGCAGCGGCAGCCCCTGCACAGCACGATGAGCTAGGAAGATGGGAAGGCGCAAGAGTATCGACACAAGTTGCGTCCCACACTAGAGGCCTACCCATCTTCCATGGAAACAAAGACATGCCGTCTGCATGGTCTCTTGCCATCGTCGCGTGCCAAACCATTGGGTTCTAATAAAGCTGGAACGCCGACGGTGACAAGAGATCGACGGATGATGTCATTCAAGTTAGCGTGCCGTGCAAAACGGCCCGCACTTGTTGACTTTTTTCTTGACGACCCGAATGGCGCTACGGTACTACGTTCTTAGGGTCCCGGGTTTTCGAATCCCGGTAGGAGCAAATGTTTGCGTGATGAGCATGGACATTTGTTTCCGAGTCATGGACGTTTGTTTGATAAGTATGTATTTACTAACAAAAAGTATCTATGTAGTATATCAACTATCTGGTGTCCACGACACAAGCCTCGTGGCTTAGTGTGGCACTAGATGACGCTGTATGTAATGTCCATCGATATTTATTTATTCTATATATATTTATTTTAATCCACGCTATTACTGATGTGTCACTTTAGAGGATTGTAGAAAACATGGTTTTTTACTCCTCGTCAGTCTCTCTCGTGTCACAGTGTCTCACTTATGTCACAATGTCAGTCCCTCCTGTCTAGTAAAGGTGATAATCTGAAGATTTCGTGTAACAAAATTTTCGAAGACCTACTTACTGTACAAGGGTAGCCGAATGTTACTGCGAGCATTATTCTACTATTATAAATGCGAAAGTTTGTCAGGATGGATAATGGAGATGTATACATACAGTCAAAATACAACCTGACGTGACCTACTAACAAATTGCATATGATTCTAAAATGTTATGGATATTTCTCGAAGGACAATGATCCACTATGGAACTTTCTAAAACATTCTAGTCTGTTCTGGAACCCTCTCGAAGGATGATGTTTACTATGGGACAGTGAAGAATCTTCGAGAAAGTCCTGAATCTTTCTCGAAGGATCGGTCGCCATATAAACAGCCGACGTGTTAGCGGGAGCAGTCAGTTATTAGCTAATCGAAGTGAACTAGAAGTGCGATATCTAAGTGAATAGTGATCAATAGTGTATTTTTGATTTAATTTTACATGTTTGTAATGAATAAAGTTATTTAGTTGTTTAATTGGTAGTTATTAATTTATCCTATACCCAGCTCGTAACAATATGCTGTAAACCACTTGCAATAAGGAAAATTTTAAACTTATTCAATTTCTCGACGAGAGTCGCCATCAGTCTCGGTATTTTTATCACTTCAGTATCAATCTGTTCTCAGAGCAAAATTATTTAAATCCATACATAAAGGGCAGTAAATAAGCAGTAGTTCATTTCCCGGCGCGGCGTGATGGCCATTAGTGGGCGGTTGATGGTCCATGTGATGGATGTGCTGCCGATGAGCGCTCACTCGCACGGGGCAGTGGACAGGTCAGCGCACTTTAATGAGGTTGCAATAATATCAGCTGTGATTACCTGTATCGTGTACTATTGAACAGAAGGATGTCATATTACGTAACTTGGTGGATGCAAAGTAGGAATCTGGAAAATCAAAGGAGCATATTTGGTTTATTATAGAAGATCACATCTTTCAATCTTATTTTTTATTTCTAGTCTGTCACAATGATCATCTATCATTTTCTTTAAGCAGCATTAAGAATGTAGAGGTTCGATGATGATCGATCATTCTCTTTGCGTCCTTTTAACTATTTTTAACACCCTTGCTCGTAAAGCTGATGTAATTCCACCGGTTTTAAATATGTAAAGCGAGTCATAAAAAACGCGTGTGTTACCAAAGCAAATAGTTAAGTTATAGGTAGTCCAAACAAATTCCATAACAGTTTATTTCAAATATGGAACTGGTGGGTTACCACAACCTCTAAATGCGATTCAATTCAGGTCCTAAACTGAGTCGCAAGCTGTCAGTTCCATAGAAAAACTGTCAGAAAACTGACAGCTCAAACCTAAATTGAATCGCATTTGGACGTTGTGGTAACCCCGCTGATCGCCGCCGCACGACTCTAGCTAGTGAGCAGCGCGCTGTTGCTATTCAAATTTCGAACTAATCGCCACGCGGCGCCAGTCAGTAGGCAGCGCTAGCGCGCTGTAAAAATGGCGGGAAAGCAACAGTGTGCATTCACAGATTGAGTTTATTTAAATGTTTTTTTTTTCTGTTTCCTCGCAAATGTGTTAAAAAACGTCGTACGATAGGCGTGCGTATTGGTTATAACGCACTAATATCGTAAATCGTAATGTGCTATTCTTTAATTTGCTTACTCGATAGTTGCTGTTCTACACCCGCGGCGGCGCTTGGGCCAGTTGTACACGTCTTTTTCGATTCATTTTTATTAACAGACTGTAGGTACGTCTCGCAGCTGCGGTGTGACAACGTTGCGGGTCGGCACCGCCCGTGTGTATGCTAAGGCTCGGTTTCCACCAAAGCCGAGATGAGAGAAGCGGAGAGGAGATATGCAAGATTCGACCAATCACAGCACAGATGAGAAACGCGATGTGGATTTCAATCAATGTGATTGGTCGATTATTACATTTCTCACCTCCGCTCCGCTCGTCCGGTTTCCACCTCGTCTCCGCTTTGGTCCACCAACGAGGTGGAAACCGGACCTAATGCAGCGAAATCTTTGCGGTGTGGCGTCGCGTGTTGTCACACCGCTTCGTGCGGACCGACTGTATACGTGTAGCTCAAGTGTTTACGCCGTAAAACCGAACACATAACATGAAATTGAGGATGAGCGTGTTTGCAAACGGAATCGCATCTAACGTTGACTTGAGAATTAAATAAATAATTTGGCTGTCATTTCAAACGCTTTTTCAAATAACTTATAGCCTAGACACCTGTAGTTCCTGTACGATACGCGACATGTCAGCGAGTTCGTTTCCCGCCGTCAGTGGCATGCACCTCGTCTGCTTTAAGAAGTGTCTTTAGGAGGAGTCGCCCGATTTCCGCCTGCTTTCACGAAATCCCTTCAAATCTCCAAACACCGATCACCTACACACTAGAAACAACTTTACTGCTCAAATATAGGGTTTAGTATAGATTGTTAGTAAAATGTCATTTCTTTGCGTAAAATTGGAAAGGTCACATTTAGGTGTGGTGATAAGAATTCAGTGTTAGTACGGAGATGTGTGATATAAAGACCTTTGAGTTTTCTATATAATGTGTGGTAAGGCAGGAGCTAACAACAGCGGCATGACTCGGTCTCCTGGGTTAAGCAGCGATTGCCAAGGTTGGTCTGTGGATGGATGTCCATATAATTACGTGCAGTGTTTCCTCCATGTCTCGGAAATCACGTTGAACTGTTGTTCCCGGCTGTCATTTGTATATCTTTGACAGGCGGTACAGGTAGTCAGTGGCCCAAAAGATTGACAACCAATCTTTCCAAAGAGTATTATATTACTCAGTACTACTGGGTTGTGAAAGTCAGATAGGCAGTCGCTTCAAATCAAAATCAAGATTAATTTTAAAAAATTAGGTTTATGATCAGCACTTTTTGAACGTCAAAGTTTACAAGAGTGTCTCTTGTAAACTGGTCTACCGAACTTTTGAGAACGTAAACTTTACTGGCTCAATTAAATCCATATAAATTGCAACATACCTAATATGAACCTAAGGCAGCCACTTGACCCAATACGATATTGTTTGCTCGACACAAATAATTGACCGATAATCGTTGGGCCAATATTTGCGCCAGCACACCGAGGAACAATACCTACGTTTCCCAATAGTCTGATCAAACGTTCGGGCCAACTCATACATTAAACACATGAATTGAGACTAAATGGCTGCGGTTGAGTTGAAATTGAATGGGAAGGATTTGAAATTGTTTGTAAACTAATTAAAATGAATGTCAAACCTGGCGCACTCGATGTGTAAACAGAAATAATATTTCGAGTCAGTAAACATGGGCGAGCCTATTTACTATGATAATTGTCAGCAATTGTATAAAAAAACGAAGATTTACGCCAGGAAATCTCAAACTTATGAAAAACTAGATTATCAGGCAGTAATCGAAGACTTAAAACAAACTATAATAACTGATCGTCCATCCTAACAACTGATGACTGTAATACAGTCACAAATGTGATGACCCAATGAACGTAGAAGTCTTATATAAACTGTCTCGTAGGAAGGGTGCCCTAAAACCTTGGAAAACACCTGGTTTATGCCGCTGTATTACAAACAGAGACAACACCATCAACAGCTTCACAAAAACGCAGAAAATGATACTTTAAGGATAACCTACAACCCAACGTACGAAGTCTTTCGCCCTGGGGAGACACTAGGTTATGAACGTGCAAAACCAAATAAGTATGTTAGAATCGTGTCTACCTTGTGTGTTAGAATCGTTTACCTCGTGTTTACCATGGGGACAAGTGAGAGTATATTTAAGTAGGTATAAATTTTCACGGAGTGCCTCATTTGGCTAGTGGTCACAAGCGACATGACGTCCCGTCTTCGATTCCCTAGCCAGACAAAGCAACCCGGAGTCCGAATTTAAGCCAGGTTACTGACAATAGATTGGCCTATTATTGACGCTCCTGATTTGCTTCGCTTTAATTAAATATTCTTTTTTTTTAAATTTACTTCCATTTGTATAGATGCTTTTTTACCTATTATTTGTGAATGAGTGAACATAGTAGGCCTTTTAGATTCCCGGATGCTGTTTAACTTTTGTTAAATATTTCCTTTGTTTTACATTTTTTGTATAGCAAGCAACGACCTATTGTCGGGCCTACGCTGTTCCCCCATACTTTAGTACTAATGCTGTAATGAAACATAAAAATATTGTAATACCAAATGATTTGAAAAGAGTAACCATGGAGTTTCTTGCCGGTTCTTCTCCATGGAATCGACCAACGCGAACCGTGCACCTTTTTCGACGTTTTATAAGTGCCCATCTAGGCCTATGTGAAATAAAATATTTTGATTTTGATTTTGATTTTGCTTAATGTGCTGGCGCGCTTCTTTGTTCCGGACAATTACTGCCGTGGCAGAAAGCACAGGCTGTATGCCGCGCCTCCTTGTCGCACTGTTGCACGTGCTAAGTCGCCAATTCCGCACACTCTGGATTAATGACCTGCGATTAATGATCTTGGATTCTAATCCAACATACGATCTGTTTGCAGAGGGTTGGACGAAGAATAATTTATTGGCATGTCCTAGAAGTACTGTGAAAGGAATTTATAAAAGTGTGAACCTTTACTTTGTTATTTTGTATATTTTTATTTTATGTGATAACTCTTTTAGTTATAGTTTCAGTTACTGGAATTGGTTTAGAAATTCAGCCGTTGTAATTAAATAAATAAACACAACTGACGAAATGGGAACATGTGTGCCTGAATCTTCAGATAATTCCAGGCGTGATGTTATGATATTTTATTGTCAGATAAAGTATCCTCAGTGCGCACTATCTATAAAAATATCCAGCCTTGTACACTGAGCTCTATCGGAAGTGAACTGAATAGCGTTGTTGACCTTACGTTAGGAGCTACTCCGGTACTCGCGGAGGTCTTGATACACACTCGACGTGTGTAGTGCACTCACAGGAGAAAGGATTCGCTGTGTACTGAATGATAAGCTTAGCCTCTTAACACAGAGGATATTTATGGATGTTTTTTATTCTTTCACGCAAAAACTGCTGAACGTTTAATTATAATAGTAGGATGGTTTAGTGGTAATCTCATTATTATGTAATACTAGCTGACCCACACAACCTCGTCTGCGTCACATAAGAGAAAAAAAGCTTACAATAGGAATACATTTTCCCCGTTTTTGCAACATTTTTCATTTATGCTCCGCACCTATTCCTTGTAGAGTGATGTTATAAATAGCCTATAATCGTCCTCGATAAATGGACTATCCAACACAACATTTTTTCAAGTCCATCATAGTTCCTGAGATTAGCGCGTAGTATAGATTTTGAAATTATTGTTTTTTAAAAGACCTACACGCCTTTTGGTGGCAGGTATGTTGTGACCTTTTGCAATCAACGCTAAACCTACCTAGTTAGTAGCAGTAGAACACACGTGTCCACTGAAATCGCACACAAAGAATAGTGAAGCATATAACATAACAATCAATAGTATGCAATAGATAATCACCCATCCATGTGTCGACTGCGTGAAAGTAATAATGCAAATGGATAAGAATGATTTAGTAAACTGCAAACAATAGTGGCCATTAAGGAGAAAATACTTGATTTCTGAAGGTAACTAGATTGGAAAACGTCGCGCGTCGGGCAGCGGGCTCAGCTCACAGCTGCGGATTGAAAGATTCTAGATTCAACTTTTAAATCACGAAAATTAAAAGTTTTTTTTTTCTTTCAGGAAATTCTTATAACCGGTCGGTCTGAATTTTGAATAAAGTTTAGTGATTTTTTACATGACATGAAACATTTTAATGTGATTGTTTGGAAGCAGGTAGTCGGTTGTTACAGCTTCTGTAACAATCCGAGGATTTTGAGGAAGCCAGAAAAGCAATTGTTCAGAAGACGAAATAATAAATAAAAATACTTAACAATTAAAAAAACACCGGCCAAGTGCGAGTCAGACTCGCGCACCGAGGGTTCCGTACAAACCTGTAGGTATATAAGTAAAAGTTATGGTAATTTAAGATTTTCGGAATTTTTCCTATATGTGTACTTTATAACGTTGCTTCATGCCAAATTTCAAGATTCCAGGTCGTCTGGAAGTATCCTTTAGGTTTTGATTCCCTTGCGAGTAGTTGCGAGTTTCAAAATATGCGGCTTTAATTGCTGTATCTTTTGATTGCGTTGACGTAGAAGTTTGATTTTGTTACAGCTTAAAGATATTATAGACTTGAGTATTTGTTAAGAATTTCAATATAATACCACTACGCGTTCATGAGTAAAGGGGTAATAAGTTTAAAATTATTAAAAATATTTTTATTATATGATGTAACTAAAAATTTATGCTTTTCGCAATTTTTCCTTTATCTGTGTTATAAGACGTTGCTTCGTACCAAATTTCAAGATTCTGAGTTCACGGGAAGTACCCTGTAGGTTTTGATTCCCTTGCAAGTGTCGAAAATTTGCGGCATAAACGGGAGTATCTTTTGATCGCGTTGACTTAGAAGTTTGATTTTTTCACAGCTCCAAGAGACCATAGACTTGAGTATTTGATATGAATTTCAGCTTGATACCTCCACGCGTTCCTGAGAAAAAAGGTCTTGACAGACAGACAGACAGACAGACAGACGGACAACAAAGTGATCCTATAAGGGTTCCGTTTTTACCTTTTGAGGTACGGAACCCTAAAAATAAAAATGTCACGGAATTATTGTTTTTTTTTCCGGTTCAATATCAAATAAATAGGCCATACATGAAAAGACAGGTTTTTTATTGAAATCATAGCATCGTTTTCGATATAGGTACCGTAACTATAAATAGAAAAAAAACGGTTGTTACTAAACATCGTTATTGAATCTGTATGGACCTTTGTAGGATTTTGTGAAACACTTTTTGGTAAAACTGTTATAGGTACCTGCAGCTTGAATTGTACACTAGCACTCCATTATCTGCGCGTGTTATGTGTTGATACAGCCACAATGCCCCTTGTCGTTTAAGGCGACTACACGAGCTAAACGCGAGTTTTATAATTACTAAAAGTATATGATTCACTGCTATAAACAAGACCAGAAAAATATATGATATTCTTCAGCATATATGCTAGCATGATACTGTTTTGAAAACATAATACAATTAATTTGGCTCGATAAAAAGAAATCACGAACTTACCTCTAAAAATATCTTTCAAACAATAGAAAACATACTAATATGCATGCGATCATTCTGATTTTTTGGCAAATAATTCTACAAGCAATATATTAGCATGATACTGTTTTAGTTTTTTAATCCAATCAATAGTTTTTTTGTAAATCGATCGAAACCACTCATTTCGCGCTATTTGGCCCCCAGTGGCTGACGTAACAACCACTTTGTAGTGCAAGCTGATTAGAACTTTATTCTAACAGCATTTCAAACGAAGTTTGAACCACCACAAATAGAGTTGCTAATTTAGCTCGTATAGGCGCCTTAAATTGCTTATATTCAAGTATAGCCGCAGAGACGGTGACCAGCCCAAGTGTCGAGTTTGCCGTCGCAGTCACTGTTTTACCTGCATTCTGAAAGTAGTTTTAAAAGTTCCTTAGATCTATTCCACCACACCAAGACAAAAGGAACACATAACATCACACTGGAGTTGCGCAAGGGTTGTATATGACGTGCATAGACACTCACATTTCGAAAGTAAGTATGACGTCACATTTGCGGACAAGTTGCTTGCATTGGAAATATGTTTACAAGAGTGTGCAAATTGCATGAATGGCAATTGTTTATTTAATCGGCTGATCTTTTTCATTTTCTACTCCAGTGCAAAATTAAGCCAAGTTGACCAAGAATGTTGCGAATGTTTTATTGTTGGGTTGGTTTTAACCTATATTGTGGGAGGCCATGTTGCAGATGCATTGACCAAACTGTTGACTCTTGGGGTTGAGACAGAAGCAGTACTGGCTGAACCTCTGCTTACACTGCTGGTCCGTTTGACAAACTGTGGGAACAAACACAAAATATATTATGACGACATCACGCCTATACGCCTGTATTAGTAAGTATAGTTATGGATGTCTCGAAAACATACCTGATTGTGTATGCGGACGTGGGGACCGGGGCTGCACAGCGCAGACCGCTCTGATCGCGATGAGAGACAAGAACAATACAACACATGGGAGGTTCATGGCCACTGTACTTCTGCCAGACCAATCTCCGTAGTTTATAGCATTCTACAGACTACCCCACGTCGATTAAGACTCAAACTACGAAAACCACCCTTATCGCTAAGACATGAACGCGCTGTCAATGTTATTTTGTTTTTATCTGCCGGCCCACTGTTGGGTAAACGCCTCCCCCAGTCAGGAACAAGTCCACATCGTCACGCCAACGTATCTTGGGCCTGTCTCGGTGACAACGACCGTCTTCAGGTACCCACTGTGTGACGATTCTGGCCGATCCTGTCCGGACCCATCCTGGCAATGTGACACGCCCAGTTCCATTTTAATCTCGAAGACTTGTCACTAACATCGGCGATGCTTGTCTTGGAGCGTTTTGTGGTGTTGGGTATTCGATCGGTGACTTTGATGATTATAATGCTATGCTCCATTGCTCTTTGACAAACCTTGAGTTTGGACTTCTGAGCCTCCGTCAAAGACCAAGTCTGCGTGCCATAGGTTAGGTTAGGCAGGATACACCTGTCGACGAGCTAACGCTTATGTTTACATTACGCGTAACACTTGGGAGAGGCCAGTGGACGTCTTTCAGCTGAAATGATGATGATGATGATGCAGTGAAATATCACATTAACACGATTAATATGTGGAGGAGTGTACTTGAGTATAGTCGATTTTAAGCATATGTTGTTAAATTATTTAATTAGTTAAATTTTATAATTAAAAAATAAATTAAAGTGAGTGTCTCGTTTAGTTTCCATCAGTCATAAACGGGAAGGCCTAGTAACCGTAATACTGGCTATGGCTATACGTAAAAAAAGTTCAAAAGGACATTAACGTCATGGATCCATCTTGGAACAAATTCGTTTTTTCTCATAAATATCATATTACCTCTTTGCCACGCAGGGGCTACAGGCTCTGTCGACACGACTGATGTGACAAGTCGTGTCGCAAGTCGCATTTTCAGGAACATGACCGACGCCTTACAACAAATTCGTTCTTTCTCATAAATATCACGATACCGTGATACGACGCGACGCCCCAAACAATTCGTTTTTACAAGACAAATGACGCTCTCTATTACAAAGATATCGATATCCGGTACTAGAGATGTGTTTTATCGATTTGTCGATATTTGTGGCAACTAATGTTTATAAACAGGGCAAAATGTGTAACGATTGATTGATTTATTGGTTTTGTTGGGGTATGTAACCTATAATGTTCCCACTGCTGGGACACATGCGTCCTCTCTATGAGAGGCAATGGGCTATAATCTACCACGCGGGCCCAGTGCGGACTGGTAGATGTGCACATGTCTTCAAATTTATAGTTCTAGGACAAGCCGGTTTCGTCACGATGTTTTCCTTCACCGTTTTCAGAGCAGTGTTGATTAAATAAATAACGCAAAGTATAAATGCGCCTGCCTGGGTTCGAAACCACGAGTTACTGCTCGCAAGTCGGGGCCGTCACCTCTGGGCCACCGCTGCTCCGTTGGGTATGTGATTTTTTGTTTTAGCATGAAGAGACCTCGTAAATAAAAGAGAAAAAGAGGAGGAGGGACTATAAAGGAGCAAAAGATGACTTTCTAATAGGATAAAAGGCCCTAACCCAGCAGTGGGACATCCAGGACTAACGAAAAATACAGTAGGCGTTATCCTGCGTCTTCGTAAAACACAGTTTAAAAGAAACAATAATTCCCATACCATCTTCCGAGAAATGAATATGTTTCATCAGTCTCATGTTTGTATTTGTCTCCACGCTCATCAACTGCCGTCTACCATATTGACTTGAAGCGATATTAAAGTGAATATCTCTCATATTTGACTAAGAGAGAAAAGGCTCGTCGCTAAATAACAGCCGTACCGGTCGATCTTCAAGACTGAGCAATGCTGTCCCGGCTGTCATTTGTACATCATTCATCATCAGCAAGGGGTATCGTATTACACATTACTAACTGGTTTGTGGAGCTCAGATAGGCAGCCGCTCCATGTCAAATTAAAACATTAACAATAAGCAAGCAAGCAATAAAAGTAAATGTAAGCGGGTAAATGTAAGCTCGTGGCAAAATAATAACAGCCGCTCGGGCCGATCTTTAGGTTAAGCCGTGCTTGCCTAGGTTGGTCTGTGGATGGGTGACCAACCCATACATAGCGAGTTTCCTCCGTGCCTCGAAAACCACGATAAGCAGTTGGTCCCGGCTGTCATTTTTCCATCTATGGCAGTCGTTACAGGTAGTCAGTGGCCCAAAAAAGTCTGACAACCAGTCTTTACCAAGTGATATCATATTACCCAGTACTAACTGGGTTGTGGAGGTCAGATAGGCAGTCGCTCCATGTAACATACTGGTATTCAGCTGCATCCGGTTAGACTGGAAGCCGACCCCAACATAGTTGGGAAAAGGCTATAGGCAGATGATGTAAGCGGGTAAGCATTTATAATGGTAGTAAGATAAACTCCACACTCCCACACTATCTATTAACCACTCGTATTTTAAATACAACTCAATTTGTCTGTTACCGTTCTACGCATAAACGCCTGAACAGATTTGAACAAGGTACACAGAAAGGCTTTTAGCACAGATCTGCTTAGCGTGAGGTCTTGGAATTGAACTCCAAGATCAGGCTGTGTTACTGGGTCCTTCTGTCAGGGATGTCATAATCGCGGCTCGGAGTCAGAATTTGCATACGGTTGATAGAATAGGCTCACTTTTTATCACATGGGATTTTAAAATACTTAATCTACAAATACTAAAGGTAAGTGCCGTAATCCTTCACAAACTAGTATCATAGAGTGTGTATCGGTAATACAATCGATTAATATATAAAAAATAATTAGACTCAATAAATGGCAGATAAACAATTGTGATAAACAAAACTCGAAAGTGACTTGAACCAACAGTAATACTCGTATCTACTCGTATCTCGTTTCTCGTATCTATTTATCTCGTGTCTCGTATCGCGGGCCGGGCGCGGGGGTGTCCAGAACAGCCGCGCGGTCGTTGTACTTTACGTATAAATCAGCCAGATCACTAGTCTACTCCGGACTTAATAAAACACAAAACCCAATAAGTTATAATAATAAATTTAAAAAAAAAAACTGTTTTTTTTAAGTTTAACTTGGCGTTTCGATAGTGCTACTGACTGGCAATCGTCCTGCCGCGGGAAAACAAGTATTAAAATTTCACGCTGTATAGGCGTTATGCAAAAAGCATATGGTGTTAGAACGTTACAAGATCTTGTGAAAACGAAATAAAAACTAAGAAATTGAAGAATTGTCTCCATGGCAAAGAGGTTATCAGATTTGCCGCAGACCGTAAAGAATACCGAACAGGTTCGTTTCTAGGTCGGCTAATGTCATTGGAAATTCTAAGTAGCACATACTTATTACAAAGTTACCGATATATAGAGATATTGACGCGCTAACTGTTACTATGGTTTCGGTAAATGATTCTATATTCGGATTCACCATTTCGTCTGCTTTATGGTTTGCCATAGTGCACTCATGCCATTTTTAAGCCCCGTCGCAAAAACGACGGGGTGTTATAAGTTAGACGTGTCTGTGTGTGTGTGTGTCTGTGAGTCTGTCTATGGCATCGTAGCAGCCGAACGGATGAACCGATTTTGATTTAGCTTTTATTGTTTGAAAGGTGAATTAGTCGGGAGTGTTCTTAGCTATATTACAAAATGGCGGATTACATATTTATTCATCATGATATTTTTTGAGACCAGGGTTGTCTGTAGTTAGTCTGAAGTTAACTGGGCCTGGTGAGGCCCAGTTAACTGGAGACAACCCGGCAGCAGACGATCAGTGACAGAGGTGCTGACTCACCGGGTACGCGTCACTCGAGGCGCCATGAGGCTGTATTAAGGCGCATGACAGGCCCTCTTACTACATTTTAAAACAAATATGGTTTTATTCTGTCAGTCCATTTTGATGACAGAAACTCCTAAAAATATTTTAAAAAAAACCGATACTTTACACGAAACGAACATAAATGTGTCATTGTGAGTGAGGCGATGTGGCGAGATAACCTGGACGCACATCACGAAGGCTGGTTCGAAATGGCGCAGGATAAGGATACGGGTATGCGAAAGGAATTCCAAAGGCCGATGCCCAGCAGTGGGACATTGAAGGCAACTAAAAAGCTTTTTGAGTTGAGAATTGAGTTAATGACATACAAGTAGGCATCAGCGGGGTTACCACAACGTCCAAATGCGATTCAATTTAGGTTTGAGCTGTCATTTTCTGACAGTTTTTCTATGGAACTGACAGCTTGCGACTCAGTTTAGGACCCGGGGTTACCACAACGTCCAAATGCGATTCAATTTAGGTTTGAGCTGTCAGTTTTCTGACAGTTTTTCAATTGAATCGCATTTAGAGGTTGTGGTAACCCAGCTGGGCTATTGTTGTTCCAAATAAATAAACGGAACAGTAACATTCCACTCAACAACAAATTGGAATCATTTGATCAATTTCTCGGTTATTGTAACAAAGGAAAACTTTTTCTTTGTAAACTTTTTAACTTCAAGAGTAGGAAGTGTTTTTAATGAAAAGAAACGTTCTGATAAAAATGAACTAATGAATGTACGAGTAAGTAATCAAAAATCAAAATCATTTTATGTCGAAAAAAACATTGTGATTCTCTGACTCCTGTGATAGTTGAAACTGTGTTCTGGGGGGCCAGTGTCCTAATCTAATGAAATCAAAAATTCGTTTGTTTTATAACAAAAAACCCACAAACGAAAACTAAACTTCTACTTTGATTCCTATAAATGCGAAAGTAATTTTTTTTTGTTTGTTACCTTTTCACGCCTAAACCACTGAACCAATCACCCAGAAATCTTGATAAGTATACGTTGTCAGGTGTAGGTACAAACACGGTTCCTTTCTTTCTTTCTCTATCTTATATAACCTTTCATCCTAAAAAAAGTATTGTTCCCGAAAAAAACCAAAATCACGTTCTTGTATAGACGGCGGCACCTGTCTTTCAAATGATAGTTTAATATTTGGTGCCAAAGAGTTTAATTTAGAAATGGCAGTTTATCTGTCAGTGGTTTCTGGGAGGTAAATTTCGCAATTCGAATTTCGAAAGGTTAAGGTCTAGGCCAATGGAACTAAATTTTTCTTTTAAGAAAGTTAAATCTTTTATGACTGTGTCCACATCACCTCCC